>JAMLFY010000020.1:1910959-2510959 GCA_030441495.1 Dalbergia oliveri
AACATATTCATTCATTTCACCATGCACATCTCAATCATCAGCATGCTATTATCACATCAATTACGTCATAAGTTCACACATTCTTATGCACATAACATTAATATTCTCATAAATACACTCGTTCACTCGGTCGCTTACTCACGTTATATCTCCTATCTTGCAATGTCTTATGCTTTGACCTTTACGGTCTTAATATTGTGTTCTGATTATTCTAATGCCCATTATGGATCTTGATACACCTGGGATCGCTACTTGTAATTCTCTCACACATTTATGCTTACTAACTCTTCCAAACAGCATTGCATAAATGAAGCAGGATAGTATAATTCGATCACTGGGTTCTAAATCTACGTCTTTGACCCATTCTAAGTTCTCTCTTCGCCAAGGCTCTATATTCAATTCCTAAGCCAATTATTAGGGATTCCTACACATATCCACTAATTATAGCCCTTCCTTAAGTTCAATTATGCTGGAACAAAATTTACATTTCTTGATAAGCATTCTAGAATTCTCATTTTAAGTCCTTTATAGTTACTTATTCTTTTCTAACTTCCCTAAATCATTCCTTGCTTCACTCAAACATAATTTCACACATTTTAACTCCATAAAACAAAATTCATACAGTGGCCAAAAACACAAAATCCAAAAATGTACATCACACATAATCACATAAATTCATGTTATAAGTGCATATAAGTTGCTAGTTTTCTCTTTCTCAAGGAACTCAAGGGTGGCCTGGTAATTGAACATAGGCTGGTAACTAATAGAACCTAAATTTTTGTTCTTGGTACAAGGAACATCAGGTAATCGATTACATATGATGGTAATCGATTACTTAGGCTAAACTGTTTGAAAATGAAGAACATCATGGTAATCGATTACATAAACATGTAATCGATTACAGAAGTTAAAGCATTAGGTAGGGATGAATTTATTTTACATTGTAAGGTGTCGATTCGATTTAATGGAACTCTAAATTCCTTGGTAATCGATTACATCACTGATAAATTCAGATTACCTTGGGAAAATGATGGTTTGACACCTTGAGACATGGTTTTTGAATTCTAAGTTACTTAAAACTTGAGACTTCTTAAAACAAATAATATTTTTATGAAATCAAAACGATCATTGTTTAGACTAAAACACATTCACTTGTCTGTTAAAATTTGGGTTGAAGATATTTCTCAAGTCTTTGAGCTCTAGAGTATTAAGGTGATTACATAATTTAAACATGCATAACCATTTTACACTTCATTATCACTAAATTATAGAATGAAATGCAACCTCATTATTATCTTTAAATTTAAGTGATTTAATTTTAAGTTAAGTGAAATTTAAACATGAAATGCAAGTTCATTTATTTATTCTTGAGAGCTTAGTGATGGCATCAAAAGTAAACATGATATGCAAGGCATAAACTTAAACATGAATGCAAACTTATTTTATCTTAACTAGAGCTCTTGCAATACTTTAGAGGAACATTAATAACCTTAACCCAACATGTATCTTAACAACATAAAGTGAGCTTTAGAGTAATACCAAGTCTTCGAAGCCTTTGGTTTCAACTTCATCATCAAGCTCAAGAAAGTGGACTAAGAGATAAACATCAACACTTATCAAGGCAAACATAAAAGAACTACTCATATTCTTCATTTTATTGCTCATGGGCTTCAATCTAGAGTAAATCTAGAATGAGAAACCAACTTTAAGGTTGGCAAGGGTAAGCTTAAAGCTCTTTGAAAACATATGATTAACTTTCTTAAACAAAACTTTTAGTGAGCTACTTAACATTTTTATCAAACTTGTCAACTAAGGGAATAAAATCGAAATCATGGGAAGAAAAGGAATGAAAACCAAAATCTTGCACAAGGAAAAAAGGAAAACCGAAACTATGTATGGTCCAAGACCAAGTTTTTTAAGCTTTAGAGGTTTCTCACATGACATCACAAGACCATTATCAAAAAATCATTAAAGGAAAACCCAACAAATGAAAAGGAAAAGAAGAGCTGAAAAGAAGGTTAGCTTCAAAAGGAAGAGTAAAACTTTAAAATAAACCTTAAAATGAAGCCATAAGATTTAAAAAGCTTACCTTTGAGATGGAATGAAAGCAAATAATCCCTTAGAGAAAGGAAAGTTTGATAAAGGAAGATTAAGAGTTTGTTTAAGAGAGTAAGGAATGAAGATGCTTCTTTAATCTTTGAGGAAGAAGGTCAAGGCTTGCAATGTTCTTTAAAAAGAGAAGCTTTCATGTTGAAATATTTTAGAGAAAACTCATAGTGCTAAGAAAGTATAACTTTAAAGTTAATTTGGAAAGGGAGAGGAAGACTTGGTTCGTAGAGTAGGATTCCTGGGTTTATGCATGATTATGGTTATATATTGAAACTTAAATGAGAAAACAAAATTTTGTGAGGAATGATATAACATGCCAGATTTCTTAAGTATGAGGAAGATTGTTCATGTTATTGTGGTTTAATAATGTGTTTAGGTGTTTCTTTGATTAAGGTTTTGATTAGGAGTTTGTAAGAAAGTGTTTAGGTGAGGTAATAGTTAATTAAGGTTGTCAAGACTTGATTTAAGGGGTGGTCTTGTTAGATTAACAATTTAAAAGCCATTTTCTAGTCAAATTAAATATAGACAAAGTTCCTTGATTTAAGGAACTTGATTATTAAGATTCCATGATAGGAATCTTGAAATGAAGAATGAAATTAGAATTTAACTAAGCAATCTTATTCTAATTAAATTAAATTATTTTAACTAGATTAATTATGAAATTATTAAAATTAATTAGATAATATTTAAACTAATTAATAATCTTAGGCTATTTACATTTCAAAGGGGGAAAATGGTAATTTTGCACTAAAAGTGCTCAGACCTACTAGGTTTTACTACATCACAAACCACTCATAAACATCATTCCAACTTTTAAAAAAGTTCCAGGTTAAAACGGCACCTTACCTTAAAACTCATGGGTATTTTGGATTTTCTGAACCTTCGTGAACTGATATTTTCACCTTGATATAAAATTGCAATTATAATCCACCCATTGAGTTGACCCATCCTTAACTGTTGATAAATTCAGAATTTCGGTCAATTACCAAAAATGACTCGAGGTTCATTTGTAGAATAGTGGAGGCGTTCACTACTAGTTTGATACCTTTATTTCACAAGTTTCACAGAAAGAAAAAAAGAGAAGTTAGTTTATACTTATGAAAGGAAGGTTTTATTACATGCCACTATCTGATGATAAGTTATTTATGTCATGATTTGATTATTTACATGTATAAAGTATTGTCATGCATTCATGTTTCGCTATGCTATACATGCATTAAGATTCATCATAAAAGACACAGACCTTGGATAATTACTTTTATAAAACCACATAATAAACTTTTGCATGTTACACCTTTTCATAATAAACCCAAGATTCCTGGAGACGTTAACGATGACATTAGGATAAGAGGATTCCTCCTGAGATTCTTTAGTAAGATTCTCACCCTCTTCTTCTTTTCCCGTTATGTCTTCAAATTCTGATGGCATCGTTCGTGATCTTCGTTGATATGCCGATCTGGGAGGTGCACTTTGACCAGGAGCATCAATCATATCATTTCGAGGGTCGATGTGCTGTTTGCATTTTTGCGTACATAGATGCCCATTCGCGCATCTAGTTTCTAGCTTTCGCTTCACTCCTACCTCACCATATGGTGACGACCTGATCTTCGAGAGGACTCGACCCCTGACGAGCGGACTCGTCGTGCCCGCCCTTCGACTTGGCGTACGACTACCCAGAGTATTCCTCGCTCGAGGTGTTTAGAGGCTGACCTATCAGAGGATTCCCCCACCCACATCTATTTAGAGGGATCTACCCCTATGGTTCCCATGGACATCGGGAGAGGCGGCAAGGACACGGTGACGCGCGGAGGCTAGCTCGATGCCCAGAGATGCGCCCACGTCTAGGAGGTTATGTCCGTCCCCTTTCCACTTGCACGCACCCGAGGAGTTCACCCAGTTCATTGGGTACATACCTTCCAGGGATGAGGACAGCGTCACCAGTAGGTTTTGAGGGAAGGGTAGCTATAGATGGGGTTTGATCTTTTGGGGCTCCCCTATACTTGTTGTTATGTTTACTTTCTGTTTTATGTTTTATGTACTACACACTCTGCCATTCTTATGTGGACATGACTTTATGTTTTTATATTTCAGTTGATGTATCAAACTATGTGATCTAATATATTATGACATTCACTTCTATGAATGGATGTGTTCTTTATTGCTTTCAATTGTATGTTTAATTTCCTTGCTGCTTTACGTTTCGCTCATGTTAGTACGACGGCTCGCATTTTGTTTTACATATTTCCAAAAAAAAATTTTCCTGTATTTTCCGCTAAGTAATTTTACAAATGAATTTGAAAAGAGGTAATAACGAATAATTAATCTTAATACGTCATAGGCGTATGGGGTAAATGTTAGGGTGTTAAGTGTTGATCATCTACTTGTGTCTTCGAAATCAATTCTGAGAAGAGTAGCCTGTCTATTGTTAAGCTTTTGCAGAAGCGTTCAGATATGAGGTTTCCTAATGTTACTTTAGAAATTATTCTTACTTTTTGAACATGGTTCTGAACTCTTTCTTCTAGAAGCTGAGTTGGTTAATCAAGTTGGTAGAAGAGATGACCCACCAGGTTTGAAACTGGGTTTGACTTTAAATTTGAATTTCAAAAATTCAAATTTCTCTTTTTTAGTAACGTTCAATGCTCCACGTGAAGTGAGCTTTCTGAAGTGCAGAATCAGTTCCTTAATGATTCTTTGGTCTTTTGGTCTTCAATCCAAGTTTTATGAAGATGAAAGATTTGTGATCATGATGATTGAAGATTGTGCAGCATGTTGTTGTAAGAGCTTTCTTAATATCTTAGTGTTAAGCGTTCTTTTTGATGTCCAACGCTACTTTCTAAAGACTTGGTGCCTTGGTTTCTTGCTCTTGATATGATATCGTTTATCGTAGGCATGTATACGCACTTTGTACGATATAATGTTCACTTTTTTTTAGGTTCAATGCCTTCATATGAGATAAACCATGTTTACATATGCAAAGTGAAATTTTTCCCTCTTTAAGTCTGTATTATGCAAACTAGAAATACCTGTGTACTTTGTCAAGAAACTCAAGGTAGACATTAGTCATTTTTCAAAATATTTTCTTTGAATTGGTTTTGTTGTCACTCAAAACATATTGCATTAACGCTTTTTGAAGGTTTCTAGAGCTAACAAGATCATGGTGTATCTATGCCCTTCATGTACTCAAACCATTCTTCAGCTAATGGATACTGATATGATGAAAACCCATGTCAGCAACATGCTATATGGAACACCAATTGTTCCTTTTTTGTCCTTGGTAATGGCACTTAACATGAAGGCCATGATTAGCCTTGGAAAATTTAATTGTCTTTTTACCATAAGGAAATACGGCAACATGTAGTCCATCACCAATAGTACATCAGTACTTCCTAGTTTAGGCAAAATGGTAAACTAGACAAGGAAATACCTTTATGACTTTAGAGCTTAGCAAGGTAGTGGTAATCTTCTAGGTTCTGTCTCTGGGGGAATCATTGAGACATTTGGAGACTTCCTTAGCATTCACTCCAAGGGATCGAAACTAATCTCCTTTAGCCAAGCATGTTACTCCAGCAATAGGAGCCCTAATGATGTTGGATAGTAGATAGTCTCACTTCCATATTTGTGTCCTGATGGTGGTCTTAAGGGTGGTGTATGTTTTTGCCTCTAGGTATGAGTAAAAGCCAGTGACCATAGTAGGAAACATGTCGTCTAAGATGTCAGGAACTTTCTTGTCCTTGGAAAGTGAAGAATTCCTTAAGGATAGGAACCTCACTCAATAGCTCCACTAGCCTTTTCCTTGGTGCCACTTTTCTTTGGGAGAAGCTATTTTCATAATACTTTTGCATTAGGGGTTCATTATACATGAAGAGGGTACCTTTTGGCTATTGTAACACCCTAAAAATTATTTAAAAATTAATTTGAGATTTATTAGTCATAATTTCAAAAATCTAACAGTTTAGCAATGATGAGGGTGGCCCAACGGACCTCTCAAAAAAAAAATTTCAGGCGGTAAATGGCACCTGGGGCCCCACAGCAGTGCCACTGAAACCTCAGTGACCAAGAAATGCTCGGGATTGAGAAAAGAGAAGGTTAAGGTTAGAAATGATAAGGAATGAGAAGTTATACCTATAATTAATTTTCGGGTAATGTTTGACTACCCGGATTCCGGTATTTTACCCGTTCGGTAGGTTTTGATGTGCGGTTTTTAACACTAAGGTTACTTGGTGGCCAAGTAACTTTTACCAACCACTTTATGCCAAATGGATGGTAAGGATTAAAACTTGAAAAGCAAGTTTTAATCTTGACCTTTCATTTATTATATTTTACTCGGAAGCCAATCTCGTCCATTTGGTGGAATTTTGGTGTGTGATTTTAACAGAAAAGGCTACTTGCTCCCAAGTTAAAGTGAGCCACTCATCTTGAGCCAAGTGGATTGCCAAGATTCATTCTTTGACCAAAAAACTAAATCTTAGCCATCCATTTCATTATTTCTTTTTGAAAAAGGAAGAAATACTCATTTTGACTACATTTAATACCAAATAAAGTAAAAGCACCAAACCTTATCACCACTCCTGCATCATTTTCGGCAAGAGGCTGAAAACACAGCCCTTCCATTGTTCTTCCTCTCAAACCTCCATTAAAAAGCTTCAAGCTTGCAAAATCTTAGCTCAAAGTTACTAAAACACCAAGATCCTTTCATAAAACTTGTTCCACTCCTCATAATCTATCAAACTAACCGATTGGAATTTCATTTCTTCACTATTTCTCACCTTGATATCTCACTTCCTCACTGCCAAGGGAGGGTTTGATGTTGATTTGGTGGCCTTGAGCTCATTTCCACACTTCCTCATTTCCACAAGTTCCATAAGTTTTCTTGACCTTCTGATTGTGACTCCTAATGCGTTAAAAAAAATCAATAACCGAAATGGTGTAGATGCTACATGAAATTTTGGAACAAAGCTATAAATTTGTCTAATTTTATTAACATAGCAAATGATTGAATTATACTTTGAAATTTTTATAGGATATTGTCAGCATCTCTAAGTATACCCATGATTTTTCTTTTGAACTTATTCAATCTTTTGCTAAGGTTAAAAATTGTGAGAATCTGGTTAAAGAGTAGGAGGGGTCTCTGACCACTAAAATTGTTGAATTTTGTTATCATACTTAGAGATCTCTTTACTCTAAAATTTTTACAGAGAATTTTTATAGCCTCTAAATTGATGGTTTGATGTCCAAATAAATTGGGCTATGAATGTGTGAAATCTGCTATTATGCTGGAAATGAAACAATGTTTTGAATTGATGAAACAATGGCATTTTGGGTTCTAATATGACATGAATATTTGATGTTAACTATTTGGCCATGTGACTTGTGACCTATAAATGCATGCTTGAGGAAATAAAGAGTGGTTTATGAGGCATGCTTTAAATTTCATTGTGAATGAAATGCCTACATGTGCTTTATGCATACATTTGGAAAAAGAAAAGAGAATGTACAAACTTTACTCGTGCATGTTCTGACATATGGACAAAACAGAAACAAGACTTAGGTTGAATGAGGGAAGGAAACAAAAAAGAGGAACCCCCCAAATTTATAGTAGATATATGGACTAGGAATAGATCTGTTTGTGATTCAAAAATGGAAAAAATGAAGTTCGATGATCACGTATAGGAATGAGCTTAGTCCTGATAAGCGGTCTATTTCCCTTGTGTGGTGTGATCCACTATAAATACCATTTCGTATAAATTATCTATTGTGGAATTGTCCACAACAAATACCCGTTTGGTATAAACTAAGTCTTTCCTATGTCAATGAAAAGAGAAAAATGCATTGATTTGATTTCTATGGCCATAAGTGAAACCATGTCACTTTGAGATAATTTCACTACATTTGACATATGCATAATCATATCGCATGTAACTTGTAACACCCGAAAATTACTTAAAAATTAAGTTGAGCCTTGTTAGTCGTAATTTTAAAAATATAACAGTTTAACAATGATGAGGGTGGCCCAACAAACATAAAAAAAAAAAAAATTGGGCCGGGGTGAATAGTAATCTTGGCCCATCGGGCTCGTCGTGATAGCTAAAATCCTGATTTAGGACTTGAAGTGCCCAGAGTTAGGAAAATATGAGAATAATGTTAGAAATGTATGGGAATGACAATTTTATGCTTAGAATTAATTTTCGGGCAACATTGGTTTAATCGGTACGGGATTTACTCGTTCGGATAAGTTTGTGCGATTTTAACATGAAAGATATTTTTAGTCACCACAAATGGTCAAAGCTTATCCTTTTAGGACATGTGGAAGGCCAAGATTTAGTCTTGGAATCCAAGATTAAATCGTAGTCATCCATTTTGCTTTATCACATAATATCTTCATGCAATTGTTATAAGATCAACACATGTCCAAAGCTTGTTCAATAAGCCAAATCCTTCTTCTTTAAGCATGAATTTTGGCCAGCAAGGGGGGAGGAAAGAACCAGCCACCATTTTCATTTTCAAGAGCTTGATCTTGAGTTCTAAGCCCAAAAACCCTAGCCTAGAGTTGTGGAAACCTCAAAGTTCCTTTATTAAACTTGTTCTACACTTTGATCTCTACAAATCTAACCGAACAAAATCTCTATTCCTTAGCAAAACCTTGCCTTGTACCTCATACCTCACTGATATCAGAGGGGTTTGAAGTTGGATTGGGAGCTTTGGAGGAGAAGGAAGCAAGCTTGGTTAATCTTGAAGCCAAGGAGCTAATAGGTTACTCAAAGTAGGGTTTTTGCTCTCTTATCTTGTCAAATTTTTCTGATCTGTTTTGGCATGACCTAGGTCCAAAATTTCTAGTTGTATTGATGGATAATATGTTGATATTGATGTTTAAATTTTGGTGGTGTGTTTGGATGGGGTTAGAAAAGGGTTTTCTCAAAGGAAATTGGGACTAGGCCTGGATTCCTAGTTGTCCTGCAGTAATTATGCATGAATTTTCTGGTATAGTTGTGGGTAATTTCATGAGCTATAAAAATTATATGTTGTATTTAACATCTTAAACTAACTATATGAATTTTCTTGGGTGTTGATTTTAAATTTTACTACCTCAAAAAAATCAAGGACCGAAATGTGACTGATGCTGTCTTGGTTGTTGAAACTGAAGCAATAAATTTTTCCGAATTTATTATCATAGAAATTGATTGAATTAGCCCATGAAATTTTTACATGAAGTTATTAACATATTGAAGTATCACTGTAAATTTTCTTGTGCCTTGATTCCATCAATTACTGGGGTTAAAAATTTTGGGAACTCGGTCTGACTGAATTGGTGGCCCTGACCAAAAATTTGTACATTTCCTGAAGTAGCTATAGATGTCTGTTTGTCTTGAAATTTTTACAAGGTCTTCTAGACATATTGGAGCCTCTAATGTGATTGAATACCTACATGTGGCTCATGTGTGCATTTGATAAAAGAGAATATATATGGACTTAAATTGTGCATGTTTTGACATATGGACAAAACAGAAACAAGACTTAGATTGAATGAGGGGAAGGAAATAGAAAAGAGGAACCTCCCTAAATATTTTGAGTTGATAGACGTATAGGAATAGATTTGTGTGTGATTTGGACATGGAAAAAAATGAAGTTTAATGATCACGTATGGACTGTCTCGTCCTGATAAGCAGACTATTTCCCTTGTGTGGTGTGAACCACTCCAGATACCATTTGGTATAAATTATTTATTGTGGGATTGTCCACGACAAATACCTGTTGGGTATAACTAAGTCTTTCCTATGTCAATGAAAAGAGAAAATGTACTGACTTGATTTCTATGGCCATAAGTGGAACCATGTCACATTGAGATAAGTTCACTGCACGTATTATATGCCTACTCATCTTACTCTAGATTGGCTGCCTTGGGATTATTTATTAATTGTTGAGAAATTTTGATATATGTACTCTAAGTGGTTGATTATTAAAAACTACCCACTTCGGAGGGATGATTTTAGAACCTTAAAATGAATCTTTAGTTTATATTGTATGATCACATTTTCTTGATAAACCGAAGTGGCTATGATGACGATGACATAGATTTTTTGTATATGTTTGGGGATGCCCTAGAGAATTATGTAATTCTCACCCTTGTGTGTTTGTGTTTCCATGTCGCCTCCAGGTTAAGACAGAGGACTATGATGCTGAAAAAGGACTTGGAATGGCAATAGTGTCGTAGTGAATGTTTTTATTATGCTGTATTTAGTGGAATAGATATGTATATAACTACATTAGAGAAGTGATATGTACTAAAGCTCATAGAGGAGCTTCCTCTTGTACTTAGTTGTGTATTCAATAAAGGTTGTACTTTCTTTGTTATATATATATTTCAATAGAATTTCGCTTAGGTATTACACACGTAAATTGAGCTTTCTATAGATATTTAAGAAAGGTCTACTAATTAATAAGTAACAACTCTCTAGTACAATGTCATGACTTAAGGGTGAGGTTGTACTTGGGAGGATGTTACATAAGCTCTTGATTTGAGCTACTTATTATATGTTTGAGCTCCATGATATATATGCGTTAAGTGAGTGAATGCTAAAAGAAATCCACTTCGGAAAGATAGTTTTTGAACTTTAAAATGAACCTTTGATAGATGTTGTATGCTCATATTTTCTTGATAAACCAAAGTGGCTGGGCGATGACGATGACAGGATAAGTGTCTAACTGGGAGTTGCCCTATTAAGAATTGTATAATTCTCACCCCTGCTTGTTTGTGTTCCTATATCGCCTCCAGGTTGATCTAGAGAACAATGGGCTGCTACATGAAGAGCGGGACTGAAGTAGTTTAGTAGTTAATATTTTTTTTTTTACTTTACTATACTTAGTCATATGTTATGTTTGTAAGTGTAATAGAGAACAAATATGAATTAAAGCTCATAGAAAAGCTTCCCTTTTGTATTTTGTACTTTGTATTAAATAAATGTTTTGGTTTCTTTGTTATGTATTTTACTAGAATTACGACTTAGTTATTACACGAATTAGTCAAACTTGTTATAGATATCCAAGAAAGGTCCACTAATTTATAAGTAACTCCTTAAGCTTGATGTCATGTCTTAAGACGGATGTTATACTTAGGAAGATGTTACAGCTATGCTTCGGTTGAGTTGTTTTCCTTCTGCCATTTGAGTAGTTTAAGAAGATAAAAGGAGAAGAGATTGGGGTTTTAAAGATTTGTGAGAATAAGAGGTTTTGCAGGAGACGATAAAATGGTTTCAAGGTTGAGGAAAAGAGGATTTGCAAAAGATGAAGGTTTTGGTTAAGGGAAAAATGTTTAAGGTTGAAGGTGAGGGGTTTTATGTGGCGTGTGAAACATGGGAGTTATTAAAGTGACATGACATAAAGTCTAGAAGTTGAGGCGGTATGGGAGAAAAACTCAAAAAGACCAAGAATTATCCCGCCATAAAATATTTTTGAAAGTAGTATCTGGAGGTTGGAAAATGCATGAGAAGGGGGTTGAATTGTGCTTCGACTTTTCTTTCCTATATTGATTTTGAAAAACTTAAACAAGTACTACCAAGAGTGAGCTTGAAGTGCAGTGGAATTAACGTTAGTATATGTCAGAAAGTGACTTTTTGAACTAAAATAGAGATATGAAAAGTGAGTTAAAGAGGGATTTTTAGACAAACACATATAATATGCATAGAACAGAATATAAAGGAGATTCAAGGAAGGAGAAGATATTACATAGGAGTTTTTATACTGTTCAGCTAACCTGCCTATATCTAGTTCTCAACAACCGTTGAGTTCCACTAACCAACCCTTTCTCAACCCTAAGAAAGTTAGATAGTCTTTGAATAGCCTTCTCAAGCTATCTCATGTGGCCGGACCTCACTCTCCTGTCACCTCCAAGAGTCTTTGACTAGCCTCTTCAAGCTACCTCACAACAATCACTACTAGATCAGGTTACAAAGATAGTGTTTAGGTTAGTTCACTCAACAGACAAGCATTCAAGTTTTCTCAAGATGAAACAATGTGTGAGCTGAAAACTTGGGTGACTTTTTTCTTACTATTTTCCTAGGAAGAACATATAATTTAATAAGAATGTATAAAGAAGATTTTTATAGAGATGAAACTTATTACAAGCTAATAGTTTTATAGAAGAGGAGGGAAAATTTCTTTAGCATTTCAACACAGGTAATGATCAAAAGTCTTTTTAGTTGTAAGCACACCATTTCTTTTTATACTTGATCTTCATTTATGATCATTGCCCTTGATCTATTTTCTTAGTGACACATGTTAATCTTCTTTTTGTGTCTTGGAAATAAAATCTAGAAAAGTAGCTCTGCGTGTTAGAGTTACTTTTTACTTTTTGAATGAGATTTCTAAACTTTTTTCCTAGAAGTTGGGCAGGTGACCAAGTTGAAAGAGATGTCACTTTAGTCATTGACTGAGTTTGACTTTAAACTTTTAATTTCAAAGTTTCCCTCCTATTTCTATAAAGTGCACCATTTATATTAAATGTGCTTTTTGAAGTGATGTTTTAGTTTCTGGACTTTGCTTTTTATCTTCTACACTTCAATTAGAGCTTTTTGTAATAGATATATCACGATCATGATGATTGAAGATGGAAACCACATATTGCTTCAGAGTTTGATTGAAATCTTCACTTGAATAACACTTTCTAAAGCTGTGTGGTACTTTTGAATATCTAGTCTTGGTTTCTTGTTCTTGATAATTTCCTTTAGTGTTTTTCCTATACTAATTTCGTCACTTCATTTAAGTTCTAAATCTCTTTGAGTGAGATTCAACATGTATACACATGGTTTCGTGTAAATAACAGTTGTTCATGAAGTTGTATGATAATGAGAAAGAACTTATTTATATACTCAAGATACTCAAGCAAAACATTAGTTATTCGTCAAAATATTTTCATGAAATTGGTTTTGTTATCACTCAAAACACTAAGCGTTGATGCTTCTGACAAGGTTCTGGAGCTAACAATCTCCCCTTTTTTATGGTGACAAACCCAATTTGGACAAAATCTTTTGGAGATATTTTGAAAGAAATATATGAGCATATATTGGATCAAGATAAACCTATAGTCTTTCAAAATATATTTGATAGAGTTTTCAAAAGTCTCATTCTTTAGGTGTGATGCAGATGAGATCAACACATCTCGCAACCTTGAGTTAGGTATGACGTAGATGAGATCAAGACATTTTGTAACCTTAAGTGATAGGAATCAGAGCTATTTTATTTTAAAGAAGGTTTTTGAAGTATATTAGAACACTTCTGACAAGTATTAGAGCAAATTGTTTTGGGAAAGGTTGGAGCATTTAAACTATCTAAATAAAAACAGTTTGATTTTAAGTCATTTGACTTTCTGAACTTAGGCGAAAAAGAATAAAGAGGATAATATTCATGATATTTATTCTTGACATTGAATATTTACGTAGCATGACTTTTATCCAAATCATTTTTGAAACACGGTGCAAACACAGAGTGCATAGAAACATGCAATGGATAAGCTTTGAGTACAAAGGAAGTGTCTGAAGCTAAAAAGAGATGATCACATGTTTATGTCTATGAGAGCAACATATAGCATTTTGTCATAACACCTAAACATGTGTATCAGAGCATGATTTGCATATGAGAAAACTTCAAGATGTGCAGAGCATACATATCAGAGCGTAAAAGATTATATATATTAGAGCTATAAAAGATATGTATCAGAGCTAAACATAAAATATGTCAAAGCATATGATGGATGTATCAAAGCATAATTTTAAAACTTGTACGATGTAACATCCTCCCAAATACAACATTATCCTTACGTGATGACATCGTACTCGGAGTTATTACTTATTATTTAGTGGACCATTCTTAATTATCTATAGCAAAATCGATCAAATTGGGTTGTAACTAAATCGTGGTTCTATTAAAATATATAACAAAGAAACCAAACATTCATTGAATACAAAATCAAGTACAAAAGAAAGCTCTTCTATGAGCTTTAATACACATATGTTCTCTATTATATTTATATTCATATACATACAACTAAGTACTAGATACAAGTTTCTGGCACTAAACTACTGCAACTCCAATTTAGTCTTTCTTATGGCGGCTTTACCCTTCCTGATCAACCTGAGATGACATGGGAACACATACACATATGGATGAGAATTATACAAATTCTCAATAGGGAAATTCCCCAAATACACCATCATAATGTCATTGTCATCATCCCAGCCACTTCGGTTTATTAAGAAAAGGTGATCATGCATTACATAACAACGGTTCATTTTTTTAAAGTTCCAAATCATAATTCGAGTGGGTTATTTTTATCATTGAATCACTTAATTCACAGGTAACATAAGGCTCAAGGTCATATTAAATAATGCTAAACAACATAACTCAATATTATATAAATATATGTATGTCAATTATAGTGAAATTATCTTAAAGGGGCCCCGCTCTAACTTATGGCCATATATCTCAATTCAGTGGCCCTGCTTTAACCTATGGCCGTAAAAATTAGTTTAGTGCATTTTTCTCTTTTTATCGACATAGAAAGGACTTAGTTCATACCAATGGTATCCGTAGTGGACAACTCCACAATGGGTAATTCATACCTAATGGTATCTACAGTGGACAACTCCAAGAGGGATAATTCATACCAAACGGTATGCAATGGGCAATTCCACACAAGGGAAATTCATACCAACCGAGATCTGCAGTGGACAACTCCACAAAAGGAAAATTCATCTTTTTCCCTTTCCTTTTTCCTAATTTAAGACTTATTTCTGTTTTATCCATATGTCAGAACATGCACAATTGAAGTTCCTACTTGCTGTTTTGGGTTCATTTCCAGGATTTGGAGATTTCATACCATTGTAGCACAAAATTTATTTCATATCAAACAATTAATTCAGAGGCTATAAAATCATCTAAGACACTTCAATATGTTTACAAGGTCTTGTAACAATTTAGAGCAAGAATTATTCTCTAACTATGTTAACAAAATTAGATAAATTTGGAGGTCAGAAACCCATTTACAGCCAATAGCCATAGTTCCCAATTTTATTACTCTATCAAATGAAAATATAAAATCATACAAAAAATTCAGGGTTGGGCTTAGATATGTCCTCAAAACATTGTAAAAATTTCACAGGAAAATTCAATCATTTGGTATACTAATAAAATTAGACAATCTTAGAGCTTTAGAATTGACTTTCCAAACAACTCAACAATAGTGTTGGTTTATGATTTTTAGAAAATAGTAAAAATCAATTTTAAGACCCAAGAAAAAAATTGGAAACACCTTAATATGTTAGCTTCATCATATAAAATTTTTAACACATGAATCCATCTACAAATGCTTTAGAAAAATCATGAACCATAACCTGCCAGTATAAATCCGAGAATTCTAGCAACAAGTTTCAAAACTTGTTTTGCCAAAATGGGTTTTCTAACATCATCCAAACACTCCACCAAAATTAATACATCGATATTCATATATTATCAATGAATACAACTAAAAATATTGAGCTAAATTAGTAACCAAGGCATAAAAACAGATTTGAAGTAAAAGAGATTCAAAAGCCCTACTCTTTGGAACTTTAGAGATCTTGACTCCAAAGGATGCTCCAAGAATGATTCCCTTCACTTAAAGGCCTTCAAACCAACATCAAAACCTCCCTTAGGCAGTAGGATATGAGGTATCAAGCTGAGAAATAGTAAGGAAATGAAATTTCAATCGGTTCATTTGATAGATTATGAGGAGTAGAACAAGTTTTATAAAAGGATCTTGGTGTTTTAGTGACTTTGAGCTAGGTTTTTGCAAGCTTTGAACCTTGTCAATTATGGCTTGAAAGAAGATGAAGGCTGTAACTTAGGGTGGTTTGGCCGAAATTGATGGGTTGGAGTGATAAGGTTTGATGATTTATCTTTATCTTGGTGTAAATGTAGTCAAAATGGGTATTTGTTCCTTTTTCAAAAGAAATAGTGAAATAGATGGCTAAGATTTGGTTTGTTGGTCAAAGAATGAAGCTTGGCCATCCACTTGGCTCAAGATAAGTGGCTCACATTAATTTAGTGAGCAAGTAGCTTTTCGGTATTAAAATCGCATACGAAATTACGAACGGATGAGATATTGGCACCCAAGTAAAATAATAATAAATGAAAGACCATGATTAAAACTTGCTTTTCAAGTTTCAATCTTTGTCATCCACTTGGAATAAAGTCATTGGTAAAGGTTACTTGGCCACTAAGTAACTTGTACGATGTTAAAAATCACACATCAAAACTCTACCGAACGGGTAAAACACCATACCCGTAAGTGTATTGAAAGAAATTAAATTCTAGATATAAAATATTTATTTCTAACTATTTCTAACCTTAACTCTATGTTTTCTCAATTATGGGCATTTCTTGGTCCCAAATCTAAGGTTTCGTTATCCCCATGGGCCTGTGGAGCCCACAAGTTATAACACCCTAAAAATTATTTAAAAATTAATTTGAGCTTTATTAGTCGTAATTTCAAAAATCTGATAGTTTAGCAATGATGAGGATGACCCAACGGCCTGCCAAAAAAAAAACTTTCAGGCCAGGGTGAATACAAATTGTACGGGCCCATGGGCCCGTTGAGATGACCGAAACCTCAAATCCGGGACAGGAAATGCTCGGGACGAAGAAAGAGGGGTTGAGGTTAGAAATAGTTAAGAATAAAGATTTTATAACTTAATTAATTTTCGGCAATATCTAATTACGGGTACGGTATTTTACCCGTTCGGAAATTTTGGTATGCGATTTCTAACACCGAAAGATAGTTTAATCATTATAAATGGATAATGTATATCTATTCAAGCCAAGTGTAAGGACAAGATTTAATCTTGAATTACAAGATCAAATCCTAGCCATTCATCTTGTTTGCTTGGTCAAAGAGTATAGATTTCATATTAAACAATTCTTACAACCTAATCTAAACCATTTAAAGCCACCAAACTTTGTCATTTTCCATCTTTCATTTTTACCAAGAAGGAAACCAAATAAACACCATTATGCTTCTTCAAGAACATCAAAGAAACTGGATTCAAACCTCCATTTTCCTAGCCTAGACTTGATAAAACCCCAAACTTCCTTCACTAAACTTGTTCTACACCTCAATACCTACAAATCTAACTAATTAAAATCTTAAATCTCCATCAATTCTCACCTTCATACCTTACTTCCTCACTAACTAGGAAGGGTTTGGGTTTGATTTGGGAGCTTTAGAGTGAAGGGAATCCATCTTGGAGCATCATAGAGCCAAGGATACACTAGCTTTCAAGAGTAGGGTTTTCTTTGGTCCTTTTCTTTCAAATTTTTTTGAGAATTTTTGATGAGTTTTATTCGAAATTTCTAGTTATATTGGTTGATATTATGTTGACATTTATGTTTTAATTTTGTTGGAGTGTTTGGATAAGGTTAAAAAACTCATTTTGTCAAAAGAAGTTTTGACTAGCTTGCTGAATTCCTGTTTGGCTAAGCAAGGAAATTTCATGAATTTTTAGACATAATTGTGGTTATGTTTATGAGATGGAAAAATTATATATGGAAGCTAACATCTTAAACTAACTACATGAATTTTCTTGAGTATTGATTCTAAGGTATACTGGCTTAAAAAAATCAAAGATCAAAATGGTACCTATGTTTAAATCATTGAGATTTGAAGTTGTAAAATTTCCTAATTTTATTACCATAGCAAATGATTGATTTACACTTTGAAATTTTTATAGGAACTTGATAATATATGAAGTATCACCATGAATTTTATTTTGAGTTGATTCAATCATTTGCTAGGGTTAAAGGTTATGAGAATCCTGTTTGAACTATGGATAAGTGGTCTTGATCACTAAATTTGTACAATTTTGTTAACATAGTTAGAGAACTCTTTTTGGTCGATACCATAATGTAACATTCTCCAAGTACAACATCATCCTTAAGTCATGACATTATACTTAGAGTTGTTACTCATAAATTAGTAGACCTTTCTTAATTATCTATAGCAAGATCGATTTAAATGGGTAGTAACTAATTCGTGGTTCTATTAAATATATATAACAAAGAAACAAAACATTTATTGAATACATAGTTAAGTATAAAGGAAGCTCTTCTATGAGCTTTAATGCACTTCTGTTCTTAATATAGTTACATACATATCCATTCCACTAAATACAACATAATAAAAGCATTAATTATTACACTATTGCAATTCAGAGTTCTTTGTGTAGCATCATAGTCCTCTAGCTTAACTTGGAGACCACAAACACAAACATATAGGGGTGAGAATTATACAATCCTCATAGGGCAACTCCCAAGTACACAATCATAATGTCATCGTCATCACCCAAGCCACGTCATTATTAGGAAAATGTGATCATGCAATACACATTAAAGATTCATTTTAAAGTTTTAAATCATCCATCCAAAGTAAGTAGCTTTTAACAATCAATCACTTAGTACACATATATCCTAATGTTACAATATAGTAAATCATCAGGTGGACAATTCAGAATGACATGAGTATGCATATGATAATCATAGTGAAATTATTTCAAAGTGAACTATGTTCACTTGTGGCCATAGAAATCAAATTAGTGCATTTTTTCTTTTCATTGATATAGGAAAGAGTTAGTTATACCAATAGGTATCTTTTGTGGAAAACTCCACAATAGATAGGTTATACAAATGGTATTTATAATGGATCACACCACATAAGGGAAATAAGCCTTGTAAGGACTGAGCTATCCTATAAGTGATCATTGGACTTCATTTTTTTCTTTTTGAATCTCACATAGTCTATTCCTAGCTGATACGTCTACCAACTGAAAATATCCTTGGGAAGTTCCTCTTTCCTTCCCCTAATATATCTAAGGAAGTTCCTCTTTTTGCCTTCCCTCATTCAACCTAAGTCTTGTTTCTGTTTATCCATATGTCAGAACATGCACCAATTGAAATTTCATTGTGAATGAAATGCATATATGTGCTTTATGCATGCATTTCAAAAAAGAAAAGAGAATGTATAAACTTCAATCATGCATGTTCTGACATATGGATAAAACAAAACAAGACTTAGGTTGAATAAGGAAGGGAGGAACTTCCTTAGATATATTATAGAGGAAGGCAAAAAGAGGAACTTTCCCAAGATATTCAGTTAGTAAATGTGTATCGGCTAGGAATAGATTGTGTAGATTTGAAAAGGAAAAAAAATGAAGTCTAATGATCACGTATAAGATGAGCTTAAGTCTGATAAATAGTCTATTTCCCTAATGTGGTGTGATCCACTATAAATACCATTTGGTATAAACTATTTATTATGGAGTTGTCCACGAAAGATACCTATTGGGTATAAACTAAGTCTTTTCTATGTCAATGAAAAGAGAAAATGTGGTGATTTGATTTCTATGGCCACAAGTGAAGACAGGTCACTTTGAAATAATTTCACTACGATTATCATATGCATACTCATGTAATTCTGAATTGTCTGCCGGATGATTACTATTCATTGTAACATTAGGATATATGTGCACTAAGTGATTGATTGTTAAAAGCTACCCACTTCAAGAGATGATTTTAGAACTTTAAAATGAATCTTTAATATGTATTGTATGATCACTTTTTCCTAATAAACGACGTGGCTTGGGCGATGACGATGACATTATGATTGTGTATTGGGAGTTGCCATACTGAGGATTGTATAATTCTCACCCCTATGTGTTTGTGTTTCTGTGTCGTCTCCAAGTTAAGCTAGAAGACTATGATGCTGTTACCAAAAGAACTAGAATTGCAATAGTGTAGTAATTAATGCTTTTATTGTGTTGTATTTAGTGGAATGGATACGTATGTAACTATATTAGAGAACAGGTGTATTAAAGCTCATAGAAGAGCTTCCTTTGGTACTTAACTCTGTATTCAATAAATTTTTTGTTTTTTTGTTATATATAGAACCACAAATTAGTTACTACCCGATTATATCTTGCTATAGATAATTGAGAAAGGTTCACTAATTTATGAGTAACAACTCTAAAGTATAATGTCATGACTTAAGGATAATGTTGTACTTGGAAGGATGTTAAACAGGTCACACTATTTACACCCAACCTGAATTTTTTTTTCACTCATTCATTGGGTTATCCTCATTATCGCTAAAATTGTCAATTTTTGAAATTATGCCTAATTAATATCAAATTAATTTTTAAATAATTTTTAGGGTGTTACATATGACATACATCAAGATATATGATAAGGTCTTCAAGTAAGATATATATATATATATATATATATATAATACTTATCATCCTAAAAAAGATGAACTTATCATATATGTATCATAGTAATAGTTCAAGATACAGAGCAATAACAAATAATAAAATGTTCAGAGAAAAACATAAAAAATGAACAAAAATGAATGATGAATGCTGCATGGTGTGATCATGAAGATTGACCTCTTGATTTTCTTAGACAGAAGATTTTTCTTTATTTTCTTCATTTTTTCTTTTTTTCCTCTTTTGGCATTATCAAAAAGGGTGTGTTGGAAACCATGCCATCATCGGCTCGTCTTTCTTAGCTCCTAAAGAAGCTAGAGGCTCTTCATGTCTTCTTAATTGCCGCCAATCTCCCTATTAGAGGCTTCAACCCTATCTAACGCCCTAATTTTTCTATTTGAGTACAAATGACCAAAATGCCCTGAGGCCATTTTTCCAGAATTAAAGGGGTCACGAACCGCAGTCCTCGAATTGGTCAACTCAACGTTTGAAGGGGATTATAACTGTAATGTTTGATATCAGAGGTGAAAATCTCGTTTTCAAAACTTTCGGCTCAAAATGACCAAAATACCCTCACTTTTACGCGGTAAAGGTGCTATTTGAGCCCAGAACTTTTCCAGGAAGTTGGGAATGATGTTTATGAGTGGTTTTTGATGTTCAGTTGGCCAGGAGGGTCTGGAGTAGTTTTAGTGCAAAATTACATTTTGCCCCTAAAATAGTTTACAGTGAGTTTAATGACGTAATTAAGCAAACCTAAGCAATATTAGGCTCTAATCAAAGATTAATTTATTTCGATAATTAATCTAGAGTCAAAATAATTTATTAAGGTTAATTAGAACCTAAGATTGCTTGGTTAAACTCTAATTACATATTTGATTCAAGATTCCTAGTCATGGAATCTTGAATAGTATTTCTCTCTCCAATTCCTTGAATAAAGGAATTGTGCCCATACCTTCATTTGACTAAAGAATGGTTTTAATTTGTTAATCTAGCAAGATCACTCCCCTAATCAAGTCTTGACAACCTTAATTAATCGTTACCTCACCTAAACACTTTCTTACAAACTCCTAATCAAAACCTTAATCAAAGAAACACCTAGACACATCACTAAACCACAATTACATGAATAAATCATCCTCCCCCTTGGCTGCAAAGCTGGCCAAATACTCCCCTCCATAATTCATCACATGTTGATTTTGTTTTACTCCAAAGGCCATACCTCAAGTCATACCTTGCCCATGCTTTCAATCATGTTTGCCTTGCCTAAGCCCATACCTTCAAAAGATATTTTCCTCCCCCAAATGGCCAAGGAAACCGTCGGCCACTCCTCCTCAAATCAGCCTCCATGTTTCAATTTTCTATAAATACCAAGCTTTGAAGAACTTTGTTACACTTTAGAAGCCTTGCCAAGTTTAGCTTTCTTGCTTTTCTCTCATTTTCTTTCAAAGTTATCTTCATCTTGTTCTTCTTCCTCCTCCCTCAAAGAAACCTTTCCACCACCATAATCCACCACAAACAACCTTAAACCACCACTCCCTCACATCAAACCACCTCTCAAACACCAAACCTTTCCATTTCCAAGCTTACTTTCTCAAGGAAAAATCATCTTCCTTGAGTTCTTTCTTTGGCCGAACCTTCATTGCCATTCAAGAGAAGATTTTGTCTTCTCATTCCTTCAAGAACACAAGCTTCTTCTCATTTCTTTCAAGACTTCTTTAGGTAGGGGTTTTATTTTCAAAGTTTTACTTGCTTTCTTTAAGAAAAGTTCTAGTTTTCTCTTGGTTTTCAAGCTCTTCCTCTCTTCCTTTCATTTTCGGCCTTGGAGCCTTTCCATATGAAAAACTTTAGCTTGATGATGAGGTTTCAAGATAATGGTCTTGTGATGCCATGTGAGAAACCTCTAAAGCTTGAAAAACTTGGCCTTGGACCATATATGCTTTTGGTTTCTTTCCTTTTTCCTTGCTCAAAGATTTAAGTTCTCTTTTCCTTTTTCCTTAATGGTTTCGGTTTCACTTCCTTATTTAACAAAGTTTGAGAAAAATGTTAAGTAGATCACTAAAAGTTTTGTTAAGAAAATTAATCATATGTTTTCAAAGAGCTCTAAGCTTACCCTTGCCAACCTTTAAGTTGGCATTCTAAGAGTTTACTCTAAATTGAAGCCCATGAGCAATAAAATAAAGAATATGAGTAGTTCTTTCTATGTTTGTTTAGATAAGTGTTGAGGTTTATGTCTTAGTCCATTTCCTTGAGCTTGATGATGAAGTTTAAACCAAAGACTTCTTTGAAGACTTGGTGCTAAGAACTCTAAAGCTCACTTTATGTTGTTAAGATACATATTGGGTTAAGGTTGTGATGTTCCTCTAAAGTCTTGCAAGAGCTCTAGTTAAGATAAAATGAGTTGCATTCATGTTTAAGTTTATGCCTTGCATATCATATTTATTTTGATGCCATCACTAAGCTTTCAAGAATAACTAAATGAACTTGCATCATCATGTTTAAATTTCCAAGCTTACATTTCATGTTTATATTTCAAGTCATCACTTAATCTTTAAAGATAATAATGAGGTTGCATCTCATATTTATTTTATCCTCTCACTTTACTTTCTAATGAAGAATAAAATAAGATGCATAGCATGTTTATGTTTATGCCATCACTTAACATTCTGAGCTCAAAGACTTGCCCAAGTATCCTACATAAAGTTTTAGAAAATGGAGGCATCCCAAGGAAGCCATTTCGGCCTTGTGATGATGATGATGAACTTGATATGAGTTCATCTAATCATAAGTGCCCATAGCCTATGTCTTGGAATTTTTCTAAGCTTAGGTGTACTTAAAGAATGCTATGAACAAGATTTTATGTTTTAAAACTATTTTATGAACAAAATAATTTAGCTACTGACCTCACTTGTATTTTCATGATATTAATGAGATAAATTGGTTTCTAAAGGAGTTTTGAGTTTCCTAAATTGTTCCAAGAGAAAACTAGTAACTTATATGCTTTAAATCATGAAATTATGTGATTATATGAGCTATAATTTTCGGTTCTGCCTTGTGTACCTGGCCACTGTATAAATTCTGTTTTATGGTGTTAAAATGTGTAAAAATTGTGTTTGAGTGAAGCAATGATCAATTTAGGAAGTTAGGAAAGAAACCAATTTATGCGTTCGCAAAGCTAGATGTACTTCTCCTGCTAATGAGGAAAAGGTAAAATGTGAAGGCATTGACATTAGCCTACCAAAGCGGACAAAGTCACTGGTCTTAACCAGTGATATTTCTTAGAAGGAAAAAGTCCCATGATGGGTGATCCTTAGGTCCCTGCCTTACTCTGGAGTAAGTGGGATTATTTTTATGATTATGATATGCTTATAGAGGATAAGTAAGAACTAGTGACTACTGGTTTAGAGGTATGAGCTCATAGCCTATATGAGGGTAGAGTACTATTTTTAATACCATGATGTCACAAGTTTTGAGAAAACGACAAGATGAAACATTTTGCTTATGAAAGAAGGTTGATGATGAAACATGCCACTTATATGAGAATTAATTATTGATGACATGTTGTATTGGTTTGCTTGCATAAAGTCCTCCATATTCATGTTTTATGCGCATACATTCATTAAGATTCATCATAAAAGAACAGGACCTTGGATAAATGCTTTTATGAAAACTTCATAATGAACCTTTGCATGTTTAACCTTTTCATAATAAACCAAGGTTCTTAGGGACGTTAACGATGACATTAGATTGGAGGATCCTCCTAACCTCTTTAGCAAGATTAACCCTATCTCTTGCCTCTCTTTGGTTAGGTCTTTAGATTCCGATGGCGTCGTTTGTAAATCTTCGTTGATATGCTAGTATGGGAGGTACATTATGACCAGAGCATCAGCCATATCATTTTGAGGTCGATATGCGCTGTCCATATTTTTGCGTACATGGCCGCAGTTCATTTTCGGACCCTCCACTTTTACCCTCTCTAGCCTATGTCTTGGCTATGATTTGATCTACAAAATGACGCAGCCAGATGACTGAATGAGACAATTGGGTAAAGGAGTTTTGTCTTCAAGAGAAAACTAGATATGCCTGAAATTATGTGACATCCCTCTTGTACCTCACTGTGATGTGAGGGACACTCTGAGGATTCCAGGACGAACCCCTGTTCAAAGGCTCCGCCCCTGGTGCCTATGATCGTTTAGGAGGGTAGCGAGGACATGGTCTCTGAGGTAGGCTTGTGAGGTGTGTACGTTAAGACGGTGCGCTCGAGGAGGCACACTAGGTCAGTGGTCTGAGTTCCCACGCCCTCGCTCGTTGCCATATTCGAGGATCTTCGCAGTTTGAGGGCCACATCTCCCCATTCGAGGATTACGTCATCCGTAGGCTTTAGAGGGGAGGGTTGGCTTTTAGTCGGTTGTCTCTTTAGGGCACTAATGTATTTGCTGTTTATGTTTCCTGCTTCTATTCCTGTATTTTCTGTTTCTTGTACTACAAGCTCTGCCTACTTACATGGGTATAACTTTATGCCTTTTTATATTTCAGTTAATGTATCAAATGATGTTTTTTAATATTATGATGGTTGTTCTTATGATTGAGGTGTTCTTATTTGCTTTGGTATTGCATGATTTATTTTCTCTTATGCTTTACGTTTCGCTTATGTAGTACTCGATGGCTTGCATTTTGTTTTACATATTTCAAAAAAAAAATGTTACCTGTATTTTCTGCTATTAGTTTTACAAATAAGCTTTTAAAGGGAAGTAATAACTAATAATTAATCTAAATACGTCCTAGGTGTGTTGGGTTAAATATTAGGGTGTTACACTATCCAATCTTGAGGCCATGTGTCTCTATTATCAGAAGAAGTTGAACTAGATAAGACTTGTTGGAGGCTTAGATTTGTAACACCCCGAAAATTGCTTAAAAATTAATTTAAGCTTTGTTAGTTGTAATTTTAAAAATATAACAGTTTAACAACGATGAGGGTGGCCAAGATGTTTAAAAAAAAAAATTTCGGGACACTAAACCTAAATTCGGCCCAGAGGTGCCCAAAATTAGGAAAACATGGGAATAAGGTTATAAATAGGTGGGAATGATAATTTTATACTTAAAATTAATTTTCGGGCAATATCGGTTCAATCGGGTACGGTGTTTACCCGTCGGTAAAATATCAATGTAGGTTTCTTGCACGAATGAAACTTGCAATGCAAGTTTGCCACCCAACTAGACAAGTGTGTGGCTTAGAAGAAGCCACACCATTGTCACTTTATTAGGACCAATAGGATGCTTACAAAAAATTTCTACATTTATCTTTAAGAAAAAAAACATTTTGTACTTGAAATTATTATGCATTTTGTCATAAACTCATAAAATCAATATCTTATCATTTCCTTTCTTGAAAATTCGGCCAGCACACTCCAAGAACCTCTCCTCCATTATTCTTCCTCTCAAACTCCATTAACAAACTTGAAGCTTCATAAACCCTAGCCTAAACTTGATAAAACCTCAAGATCTCTTCACAAAACATGTTCTACACCTCAAGATCTACAAATCTAACCGATTGGAATTTCATTCCTCACCAATCCTTACCTTTCTATCTTCACCCTCACTGAATTAAGAAGGAGTTTGGATTGATTTGGGGAGCTTTGACCAGCAAGAAGGCAATCTTAGAGTACCTTGGGGCCAAGGAGTCATTAGCTCACCAAAAGTAGGGTTTCTGTTGTCTTTCTTTGTCAAATTTTTCTGATCTGTTTTGGCTTGAGCTAGGTCCGAAATTTCTAGTTTTATTGAGTGATATTATATTGATATTGATGTATGAATTTTGGTGTGGTGTTTGGATGGTGTTAGAAAATGGTTTTTATCAAAAGAAGTTTGGACTAGGCTGCAGGATTTTCGTTTTCCTGCAGGCAGCAGTGGTGCACGAATTTTCTGGTATATTTGTGGGTGTTTTCATGAGCTATAAAAATTATATGTTGGAGTTAACATCTTAAAATAACTACATGAATTTTCTTGGGTGTTGAATTTAAATTTTACTGCCTCAAAAAAATCAAGAACCGAAATGTGACTGATGCTGTCTTGGTTGTTGAAACTGAAGCAATAAATTTGTCTGAATTTATTATCATAGAAATTGATTGAATTAGCCCATGAAATTTTTACATGAAGTTTTTAACATATTAAGTATCACTGTAAATTTTCTTGTGCCTTGATTCCATTAATTACTAGGGTTAAAAATTTTTGGAACTCAAAGTCTGACTTGAATTGGTGGCCCCTGACCACTAAATTTGTACATTTTACTAAAGTAGATATAGAGCTCTGTTTGTCCTGAAATTTTTACAAGTTATTCTATACACATTGAAGTGTCATGTCAAATTTTTTTGGCTCTTGAAATAGCCGTTTGATATGGCAATTAAATGTTATACCTAGGACAATAAATCTGCCAAGGTGCTGGGATGTGAGAATGGCTGAAAATTTATGGTAAAATGATATCTAGTCCAAGTGTATGGCATATAAATGCATGCTAATTATTTCAATTACTTATCCATGAGGCATGAATGGGCCTCTAATATGATTGAATACCTACTTGTAATGTAAGCATGCTTTTGAGAACAAAGTATTTGATGTTAGCTATTTGGCCATATGACTTGTGACACAATGCATGCTAGAGGAAATAAAGAGTGGTTTATGAGACATAATTGAAATTGCATTGTGAATGAAATACCTACATGTGGCTTATGCATGCATTTGTGAAAAGAGAATATATATGAACTTAAATTGTGCATATTCTGACATATGGACAAAACAGAAACAAGACTTAGATTGAATGAGGGAAGGAAGAAAGAGGAACCTCCCTAAATATTTTGAGTCGATAAACGTATCGGCTAGGAATAGATCTGTGTGATTCGGAAATGGGAAAAAATGAAGTTTGATGATCACATATAGGACTGAGCTCGTCTTGATAAACAGACTATTTCCCTTGTGTGGTGTGAACCACTCAGATACCATTTGGTATAAATTATTTATTGTGGGATTGTCCATGATAAATACCCGTTGCTATAACTAAGTTTTTCCTACATCAATGAAAAGAGAAAATGCACTGACTTGATTTCTATGGCTATAAGTGGAACCATGTCACATTGAGATAAGTTCACTTGCACGTATTATATGCCTACTCAACTTACTCTAGATTGGTTGCCTTGGGATTATTTATTAATTGTTGAAACATTTTGATATATGTACTCTAAGTGGTTGATTATTAAAAGCTACCCACTTCGAAAGGATGATTTTAAAACCTTAAAATGAATCTTTAGTTTATATTGTATGATCACATTTTCTTGATAAACTGAAATGGATAGGGCAATGATGATGACATAGATTTTTCGTATATGTTTGGGGATGCCTAGAATTATGTAATTCTCACCCCTGTGTGTTTGTGTTTTTGTGTCGCCTCCAGGTTAAGCCAAAGGACTATGACGCTACATAAAAGGACTCAAAATGGCAATAGTGTAGCAATGAATGTTTATATTATGTTGTATTTAGTGGAATGGATATGTACGTAACTATGTTAGAGAAATGATATGTACCAAAGCTCATAAAGGAGCTTCCTCTTGTACTTAGTTGTGTATTCAATAAAGGTTGTACTTCCTTTGTTATATATATATATTTCAATAGAATTTTGCTTAATTATTACACACGTAATCGAGCTTTCTATAGATACTTAAGAAAGGTCCGCTAATTAATAAGTAACAACTCTTGAGTATGACATCATGACTTAAGGATGAGGTTGTACTTGGGAGGATGTTACAAGGTTGAGGTTGGTGTGGAAGATGGATGGTGGTAGGTGTTGATGGCAGCCTTGGTGTAGGCTCAGGAATGTCTAGGGGAATGGTTTCCCTAGATCTGGGTGAGTTAACTTCAATATTTTTAGTATTGAGGTAATAGTTGGTAGGGTGGATGGTGATTCATTTTCGGGTGGTGTGATGGGTAAGGTGATGAGTGTAGGGATAAGTGCAACTTTAACAAGAGTGATAGCAGTAGTAAGGGAGGGCAATTAGAGAATCAAAAATAGGAACATAAACAGAATCTAGAGGGGATTAGAAACAGAACCAGGAATAGGATCAGAAATAGCAGCAATTCAGGAGCTCTGGAGCATCTTTAGCACAGGGAAAGATAGTTTCTGAGGCTCTTTCTTCTTCCTCTTCCACTGGAGCTATTCTTGCAGAAAGAGGAAGTTGAGGCACCATTAGAATTATAATAGTTTTTGGTTTAGTTGCTTCCTCAGTAGGTTCCCCACAATTAGCTCCAAGGATTGAGATTTCTCACTACTCTAAAACATCTCATTTTCCTCAATAGTTTATTCTGCTTTAGCAATTTCTTCTTCCTCTTCCTTTCTTTTGATGTGTAAACAACTTCATAACTAGGCTTCATACCTTGCTATTTCCAAAAGAAGTAGTGGTTGAGGGAACATCTTTTGAAAAATATCTAAGTTTATGCTTTATGTCCTTTATTCTCACTATTCCAATTTGAGTAGCAAGCATTTTATTTGATCTTCTTTTTTTTTAATGGTTTTAGAAAGCGCTTTTTTGTAGCTGAAGGAGGTGGAGGCATGCGAGGCTCTTGTCTTCTGCTTTGCTCTTTGTTGTTCAAAGGAACCTTAATAGATTTTTCTTCCTTTGAGTCCTCAAACTCACTATCCATGAGAATCAATTTTCTCTTTCCTTTCCCCTTTTTCTTTTCTGTTTCAACCTTCTCAGAAGACTTTCTGGCTTATTCATCTCTAATTTTGGGACTTTGCCTTGTAGCACTGGTCCTTGAGGTTAAAGGCTTCCTTCTTATGGTTGTGAATAAGGTTGGTGTGTACTTAGTACCTTCAAACTACTCTTTAGCAAGAGGATAGTTCAAGTGCTAGAATATCCTAGTTAATAGCATTCTGTAAGGTACTCCAACCATTCTTCTTTTGTCTTTGGTGATTGCACTTAGCATGTGGTCCATTATAAGCCTTGGCAGGCTGACTTTCTTTTTGGACGTGAGATAGTAAAGAAGCATACAATCCATACTTGCAAGCACGTCAGTGCTCCTAGTCTACGTAGAATTGAAAATTGAACCACTGAATACTTTTCCAGCCTTTGCACTGAGCATAGAAGTTGTGTTTTCAAATGGCTTGTGAATAATGGAGTCAGTGAGGTACTTGGACACGTGCCTCATTAATTCCCAAAGAGCAAGTCCAATTTGGTGAGGAGGTGTAGATATACCCTTTGACGGTGCTTTGATGACATTAGAGAGTCCTGTAGGGCCAATCTCCATAGAGAAATCTCTAATGAATGTTTTCATAAATGAGTTTGATGTACCTTTTAGTTGTGAGTAAAAACCAGTTACTAATCCTGGAAACATTCTATCATTTATCTCCAGGAATTCATCCCACCCTTAGAAGGAGAAAACCTCTTTGAGAATGGATACTTCTTCAAAAAGCTCTTTTCTTAATGCCTTCCCAAGGGCAACTTTCCTAAGTGAGAAGTGTTCACATAATGATCTTGTATCTTAGGATCATTATACATGTGAAATGGTCCTCTTTTGTCAATGGTGAGATCAAGTTGCTTTCTTTTAGCCACGATGAAGGTTTGAGGAAACGGTGAAGGTCACAGAGAAGAAAGATTTTCGAGAGAAGATGAAATGGTTTTGGTAGCGGTAAAGGTGTATAAAGTTGAAGATGAAAGGGTTATGTATGACGTGTGAGGTGAGGGAAGTTATTTAAGTGATAAGACATAAAGCTTGAAGGTGAGGCGACATGGAAAGAGAATTTGATTGCTAATAAATTACTAGCAATTCTACCAATGATCAATCGACCTCTAGAATTTGATCAATGCAAATAACTAATAAATAGGATCTCAATTTATTTAGAAATCACAATAATTTAATGAACCATTGCTATAGCCTAACCGCTAATTAGAAAGTTAATTTTAATATCCTCCTTCAAATATAAACCAATAAATCTATCAATTTATACCCAAAAGGTTCCCCAAAATGACGATCGCCAATTTAATTATCCCAATAAAGATTATAGCAATCACGTAAATAATTATAGGAATACAAACTGCAGAACAATAAGAAAACCAATGCATTTAATATGAAAAGAGGTCTCAAACATTAACCCAATCCATCTGGAAATCCCTATACTAGTAAAGAAATCTACTCCTCCATGTCTGAAGATTACAATAAAGAAGATAAAAGAGAACATGAAAATAATAACAAAAATTCTTGCCACAATCTCCAGACAAATCACCTTTACTAATGGAATCACTAAGAGAAAGAAAAATAGAGAATCAGAAGATATAGAGAGAAGATGGAGAGAGATATAGAGAGAATAATAGCAAATAAAAAATGGCAGTCTAAAAGTGAGAAAAAACTAGGGTAAACAACCTAAGAATCCCTTAAATACTGCTCCCTAAATTAGCCCAACTGGGCGCAAAAAGATAAGTGATTTTCAGTCCACTATCACACGAGCACTGCAGCGCTCAATGAGATTGAGCATTGTAGCACTCACCAGAACGATAAGGCCAAAAAATTAATGGTTGTCACGCGCCAAGCGCAGCACTCACCCAAATGTGAACCTCCATGCTTTTTCTTTCTTTTTGCTCCCAGTTCCTTCCCATTAGTTTCCAACCTTGTTCTTGACATTTTGCACTTGATCCAAAACTCTTGTGCATAAAACCATACTCAAAGACACAAGTCAAACGCAATAGGGTGTAATTACAAATTATTCCAAAATCAGTGTAAAAGCCAATAATTCTATCAAAATCACACAATGAGGAATAAATCAAAATCCTTATTAATCACATTAATAACTCAGTAAAGCTCATGCAAAAAGCTAAGGTTTGATAGCAAGATAAGTGGCATAAATACTGTAACACCCTAATAATTAACCTAATACACCTAGGTTGTATCTGATTAATTACTAGACTTTACTCTTTGCTTCAGTTCTTTCATCATACTTTGAAAATACTTAGTGAAATTACGAGCCATTTTTTTTAAACATAATTGAAAATGTGAGCGCATAACGTGAACAATAATCAAAATAAAGCGAATAACGTGCAGATATAGCATGAAAAACACATCATATTGGCTCCATCATATAACATCCATAATTACATAACACATAGATAGTTTGCCTACCAACAGAATAAGACTAGGTGTAGGCAATCTAACAAAATATAAATAATATATGGATGGAAGGACATCCATTAATGGCACCTAGTAATAACACTCCAAGGATAGGGATAGATATCCAAGCTCACACGCAAAGTTTAGCGATACGTTCCTCAAGGATAATAAGCTGGTTCATCAATCAAGTACATCTACCAGGTGAGAGCATCAACGGAATCACGAACGTCACCATCACTTTCTGAAGACGAGATGGAAAGAAAAGAAGAGGGAGTGAGAAACTTTTATAAGAATCTCAGTAGGTACTCACCTCATATGCATCGTGTCATCATCATCGACCTCAGGAACCTCAGGGTTATTATGAAATAGTGAGCATGCTAAGATTGATTTATTAAGTTTGAAAATATACTTTACGAGGTTCGTCGGTTTTAATCATGCGTCTTATAATGCATCATAAACTTAACATGTCATGTTTATAATGAACTTTTCCTTTCATAGATAATAACATAGTTATGCATAAAATCACATCATATTCCTCATCATCATTTCATAATACTATGCATAGCAGAACATCATATTTCTTATCATCATCTCATAAATACTATGCATAGTAGAACATCATATTCACATAATGCATTTACTTAGTTTCTTAGGTGACTTAAAGTTACTTTCATCATCATTTTCCTGGGCCACCCTATACTCCACCCTTTTGGGAGTAATCTAGGTTATGAGCTCATACCTTACTAGTCGTCACTAGCATATACTTATCCCTTTTGATAAGTTAAAATCCTGACTCTACCCTTTTGAGAGAACGGGCTAGGGGGCAAGAATCACCTTTTCACCACCTATAGTTTGATGGGTCTAAAGAATCATTTTCTCAGGATCACCTTTTCACCACCTATAGCCTGATGGGTCCAAAGGATCATTTCCTCATAAGTTTAAGTCACCATTAAGTCTTAGCATATTATATCATAATCATCAAGATGCATGAACATTCTCATTGTTTGCAATAGCAACTATAACATGCAATCCATGAAATCATTCAATAATATCAAATTCTCATAGGCATTACATCATCATATAAACTAACATTCCAAAGCATCAAAAGATGTCATCTAAAATCTAAGAAGCTCCCTTAAATAATCGAACTCTAAAATTGGGTAACCTTAATTATCAAACTAATTACTTATGCATCTAAGGGATTTATTACCATCAATTATAAGCCTTAAGAACATTATTAGACTATATGGGATAGCATAGACAGTAAGTTGTTCTTAAGGTTTTATGGTGTGCTAGAAGTTACGTTTTTAACCCTTTCGTTACCGCTTTCCCTGATGCTAAAATTAATTACTAAACCAATTCTGAATCATTGTCCTTTATCTAAACATAATAAAATCTGGTTCTTAAGGCCACTAAAGGTTCTGGATAGAATGCATAAATTTCATTCTCTAGAGTCCTAGAAATCTTGCTTTTACGGTTTTCTAGGAAGCTAGTTTTATTTCTAACATGCATAGAATCATTCCTTTAGCAATAAACCATAATCATCACAACTTTGAACATATTAAACCATCATCATACAGTAGTACTAAACTCAGATAGGTAGCCAAATCATGAACCTCATATAATTGCATAAAACCACATTTCAAGTATACATAAAGTACTAGTTTCCCGTATAATTTTTGCAAAGCTTCAAAACTCCTTTAGTAACTAATTTTTTTTGTTAAACTTTAAAGAAATTATAAGACTTTAAGCCTCCATAATCATGAGGCCGATTTATACATTGAAAGAATGTTCATGATTAGAATTTTCTCTTAAGATAAAAGGAGCAAGTCTTGAGCTTTAGAGATTTAGTGATAGCTAGAATTATAAACATGCTATGCAACCCATTTTAATCTTGTCTTTATAAGGTGATAACTTGGAAATATAAACATGATGCAAGAAACTGAAGCGGCGTAGTCCGCACTGGACCGGTGAAGGGAGAAGAGAATTCTTATTACATCTTATTAAGCTCCAAACTCAAGACTTCTTAAAGAATGAATTCTTTGACTTCAATAATCTTAAGGAAATTGAAAGTGAGCTTTAGAGTTCTTATTACCATGGTTCCAACTTTGTTTGTGATACTTGGACGAGTCTTTGAGCTCTAGGATCTTTAAGTGATGACATAAAATAAACATGCCATGCATTAATTATTTTAGCCATTATAAAATAAAGTGAGAGCATAAAATAAATATGAGATGCATCCTCTTTATTATCTTTGAAGATTAAGTGACAACTTGAAACATAAACATAAAATGCAAGCTTGGAAATTTAAACATAAATATGCAAGTTTATTTATTCATTCTTGAGAATTTAGTGATGACATAGAAAGTAAACATGGTTATACAAGGCATAAACTTAAATATGGATGCAAGTTCATTTTATTTCTTTACTAGAGCTCTTCCAAGACTTTAGAGAAATATAAATTCAACCCAATATATCTTAGCAAGACAAAGTGAAAAATACATCTTTCAAGTTCTAAACTCAAGATCTTTATTTTTACATCATAAAAACATCATTCTTTAAAGTTTTGCATCAAGTGGAATTTTCAAGCTTTAGAGGCCTAACTTGTGATGGATTTACAACCAACACTCAAGGTCCTCATCATCAAGCTATCATCATATTCCCATATAGGCCTTATGGCTGAAATGTTCAAAGGAAAAGAAAGAAGAAAACCGAATGGAAAAGCTAGAGAAAGTCCATGAAATCATCATTTTGAACCAAGAACAACACTTAGCAAAGCATAGAAATAAGCTTAAAGACAACTCCCTACCTAATTTGGTTTGAAGGAAAGGAAGAGAACTTGGTTTCTTTGAGTAAAATGAAACAAAATCTCCTTGAAAAGTTGAAGAAAGAATTTTGGCCAAGGGGAAGGAAGAAAGAAAGTTTTTGAGCTTTGGAAAAACTTGAAATTGTGCAATTATGAGCAAGGCTTCTAAGACTCCTTAAGCATGCCTATTTATAGAGATTTTTGAGCTCATGAATGGACAAATAGAGGAGGCATGGGTGGCTGATTTTGAGGGGGAACAAAGGGAGGAAATTCATATTTTTGTTTAAGGCATGTTTTATGCCATGTTTTAGGGAATTTTTTGTTTTTTTCTTTACATGAAGCTTTGTGCCAAATTTGCCAAGTAATCTAATGCATGGAGGCCATATAATTTCGTGCATTACAGCCCAAGGAGGAGGAAATTTATGTGTTCCATGTATTATTTAGGTGTAGGTAAGTATTCTTGCAAATTAGAGAATTTGCAATTAAGGGCTTAGGTGAATTAGTAAGCAATTTAGGTGTTTTTAAGCAATTTCAGATTCTAATTAATTTAAATAAATAATTTGGACTCTAGATTAGTAATTAGAATTTAATAAGCTTTAATTTGAGCCTAATATTGCTTAGGTTTTATTAGACGAATCGAAAATCTCAAAAATTGCAAAACTTACAAAGACGGGGCAAAATGGTCATTTCGTTCAAACTACAGAGGCCACCCAGCTTAACCAATGGACAATCATAACTTAAAAACACCTTTTAAAACAGGAGTGAAGTTCGGCTAAGTCGGCACACAAATAGTTAAAACGCCCAGGGCGTTTTGGTCATTTCGCGTCGAAACTCAAAATTGAGATTCTTCTCCTCTATTAACACACATAACACAAACAATCCCCTATTATCCTCAGAACATCCCCTTGAGGACAACCACGATCACTCATTCTCAGTAAAATAACCTCAAGGGCATTTTGGTCATTTTACACGTACAGTAAATCGAGGTTTGCAACTTTCACACGAATTGCTCCTAACCTTTCTTCTAATGTTATATTCCTTTATTGAGGATTGTTTGGTCTCACATTTTATGTAAGAATTACCTAGAGTAATTCGGTAATTTCTAACGATAGTAAAAATCGGGCGTTACAAATAACCCTTATCAACCTGCCTACACTTATGATGTTAAACTAAGATCAAACTAAGGCATGGATGAGAAATAGTATACAAGGACTAGACCAGACTCCTAACCTAAAAATGCATGATGCATGAAATTAAATAATAATACACCAATCCAACGAACCTAGAGGCAACACAATAAGCTTTTACACCAACAATCAAGAGAATTGCAACAAGCAAGGCATGAGCAAAGACATAACACAAGGTAAAATCCATATATGATGCATGAACCAAGTACAAAAATCTTCCCAAGGTTAATGTTTGCCATTATTCATTCAAGTGTTTAAGGTTATGATGCACACTCAATCACCTCAAATGAAAATGCATTACCATAGGCTTGCCATGGGCCTTATTCTCCATTTTGTCACATACACATGCATACCGAATCAAGAGGATTTACCTTTGGTTATAATAGGGCTTAAGTAAAGGTGGATAATTATATAGGCCAATGAGCTAAACCTTTAGTCATCGGAAAGCAAATGCATACACCAAGAGCACAAGTGCCTAAGGGTATACTTTGTCCAACTTAATCACAATTTCAAGCCTTTATTTTGCATTGTAGCACACCTTCAACTCAAACTTTTCTAGATTTTTTTTTCAATCAACCTTTTCTTCCTCATTTCTTTATATATATTTTTTCCTTCTTGGTGTGCCACTTGCTGAATTTTTTTTTGTACACACTATTCCTCCCCTGCACTTAAATTGGGGCATGTCCTCATGTTCTTCCCATACTTATGCTTAAGCACATATAAGAATTGACAAATGCTCTCCTAAGCCTAAGTGGTTGTGTAACACCCGAAAATTATTTAAAAATTAATTTGATCTTTGTTATTCGTAATTTCAAAAATCTAATAGTATAGCAATAATGAGGGTGGCCCAACGACCTATCAAAAAAAAAATCGGGCCGATGAATAATAACCTTGTGGGTGCCACAGGCCAAACAGCAAACCCTGAGATTTAGGCAGGAAATGCCCGGATTGTGAAAAAGAGGGTTAAGGTTAGAAATAGTTAGAAATAAGTTTATACCTAAATTTAATTTTTGGGTAATATCGGTCTAATGGATGCGCGCTTTACCCGTTCGGTAAAATTTCGATGTGTGATTTTTTAACACCGAAAGATATTTCAATCACCACCAATGAATAATATCCATCTAGTTAGGACATGTGGAAGGCCAAGATTTAATCTTGGAATCCAAGATTAAATCTTAGCCATCCATTTTGCTTTATCACAAAATATCTTTATACATCCATTAGAAGATCAACACATGTTCTAATCTTCTTCAAGAAGCCAAATCCTCCTTCATTAAGCTTCATTTTCATGCAGTCTTCAAGGGAGAAGAACCAGCCACCATTTTCATCCTCTTGAGCTTCACTTTGAGTTCTAAGTCCATAAATCTTAAGCTAGGGTTGTTAAAGTTTCAAGATTCCTTTACTAAACTTCATGTACACCTCAAGCCCTACAAATCTAACCGAAACCTTTACTAAGTTTCAAGAATCCTTGTTCCTCACCAAAACCTACCTTGCTACCTTACTCGCACTGTGGTAGAGAAGAGTTGGGTTTGATTGGAGAGCTTTGGAGTGGAAGGAAGCTATCTTAAAGCATCTTGGGGCCAAGGAGCCATTATGACACTCCAAGTGGGTTTTTGTTGCCTTTCTTTGTCAAATTTCTCTAATCTGTTTTGGGTTGAGCTAGGTCCAAAATTTCTAGTTGTATTGATTGATATTATGTTGATATTGATGTATTAATTTTGGTGTTGTGTTTGGATGGTGTTAGAAAATGGTTTTTATCAAAAGAAGTTTGGACTAGGCTCCTGATTTTCAATTTCCTGAGCGCAAGTGGTGCACGAATTTTCTGGTATATTTGTTTGTGTTTTCATGAGCTATAAAAATTATATGTTGGAGTTAACATCTTATGAATTTTCTTGGATGTTAAATTTAAGGTTTACTACCTCAAAAAAATTAAAAACAGAAATGAGACTGATGCTGCCTGAAATGTTGAAAATGAAGCAATAAAGTTGCCGATTTTATTACCATAGCAAATGATTGAATTAGACCTTGAAATTTTTACAAAGTTAATAACATGTTGAAGTATAACTGTAAATTTTATTGTGCATTGATTCAAACATTTGCTAGGGTTAAAAATGATGAGAACTCCGGTCTGAACTGTGAATTGGTGGTCCCTAAACCACTGAATTTGTACAATTTATTGAGGGAGCTAGAGACATCCATTTGTGTTGAAATTTTCATGGGACCTTGGGGACACATTGAAGTTTCCTTGAGAATTTTTATAGCCTCTGAATTAATTGTTTGATGTGCAAATAAATTGTGTTATGAACATATGCAATCTGCCATTATGCTGAGAATGCAACAATGCTTTGAATGGATGAAGTAATGACATTTTAGTATGACATGAATACTTAATGCTAACTTTTTAGCTATATGACTTGTGACATATGAAGGCATGCTAGACAATTTAAAAGATTGATTTATGAGATACAAATGAGAATTACACTGAATGAGTGCCTGCATGCCTTATGTAACGTCAGAATTTTCCGTGTACAATAATCGAAATGCCCTGAGGTCATTTTATCCTAAAATGAGATCGTCGTCAGCCATCCTCGAGGAATGTTTTTGTGATGATAGGGGATTGTGTATGTTATGTGTGGTAATAGAGTAGAAGAATCTCATTTTGAGTTCCGATGCAAAATTAAAAATGCCCCTGGTTGTCTAACCTCGTTTTACGGTCCGTGAATCCGACTTCACCAAAAGGTTTTAAATGATGTTTTTAAGTAATGTTTTATGCCGGATAAGCCCGGTTGGCCCGGGCAGTTTTAGTGAAAAATTACCGTTTTACCCTAGCTAAGTGTATCTGGCCGAATGACACGATTAGCAAAACCTAAGCAATATTAGGCTCTAATTAAATATTAGTGAATTCTAATTACTAATCTAGAGTCAAAATAATTAATCAAGGTTGATTTGAACCTAAGATTTGCTTAGAGAAGCTCAAAATCCTATTCTTGAATTTAAGACATTATGTCACATTTTCATGAATAGTGTTTTCTCTCCAATTCCTTAAATCATGGAATTGTGTCTATGATTTGATTTGACTAAAGTATGGTTTTAATTCTCTAATTTAGTATGACCACTCCTTAATCAAGTCTTGAACCACCTTAATTAGCCATTTTGTCACCTAAACACTTGCTTACAAATGCCTAATCAAAAGCCTAATCAAAGACACACCTAAACACATCATTAAACCACAATTAAATGAGAGATTTTCCCTCCCCCTTGGCTGCAAAATCTGACAAAAAATTCCCTCCCCATTCCTCACATGTTGATTTATTTTACACACTAAAGAGCCATGCCTTCCACCATACCTTAGGCCATGCTTTGCCCATGCCTTGCCCATACTTTCCACCATACCTCACCATGCCTCCATAAAGCAATTTCTCTCACCTCATGGAACATGAGGCCAAGTCTTCCTCCCCAAATCAGCCACAAGGTCTCATTCCCTCTATAAATACCATGCTTGGATGAGCTTGGTTGCATTTTGTTCATTTGCCAAGATTAGCTTCAAAGAGTAATCTTGAGTTCTTTCTTTCTCTCAAGACTCAAGAGTTCCTTTCCTTTTCTTCACCTCTTCAAGCTCACAAAGAAAACACCTCATCTTCTTTGCCTCCTTGCCTTGGCCGAAAATCATCAAGCATCAAGGAAGGAGTTGTTCTTCTCAACTTGCTTCAAGAACTAAGCTTTCCTCTTCACCACTAAGTAGGGAGTTTTCTTTCAAGTTCTTTCTTTTCCTTACATGTTCGGCCTTCAAGGCCATTGATGATGTTTCATGATAGCTTGATGATGAGAGTTCTAGATGATGACTTTGAGTTCATCACAATGAAACCTCTAAAGCTTGAAAACTTGTTCTTGGACCATAAATGATTTTAGTTTCCTTTCCTTTCCTTGTTCAAAGTTTTCAGTTCTTGTTTCCTTTTTCCCTTAATGGTTTCGATTTCCATTCCTTTTGTTATAAAAAGTTTGATATAAATGATAAGTAGATCACTAAAAGTTGTTTGAAGAACTTAATCACATGTTTTCAAAAAGCTCTAAGCTTACCCTTGCCAACCTTAAAGTTGGTCGGCCGTTTAGAATCCGCATAGATTGAAGCCTATGAGCAATAAAATAAAGAATATGAAGTAGTTTCCTTTATGTTTGCTTTTATGAGTGTTGAGATTTATTTCTTGGTTATGTTACGATGTTGGTTTTAAATTGTGGAAATATGATAATGATTTCAAAGAGTTTTTAGAAAGGTGTGATAAAGTGTTTTTGGAAAGGAAGGATACTTGAATGTGTGTTAGAAAGTTTAGTTTTTCAAAAGGGATCTGGTAATCGATTACTCCAGTAATCAATTACCAGGAAGCAATTTATGAGATTTTGGGTTCTAGTAATCGATTACCAAGAGGTGTAATCGATTACAAGGGTGTTCTCCATACAGGAACCAGACTCAGTTCGATTACTCATGTAATCGATTACCATGATGTCCTTTTCCAAAAACAGTTTGTGTCTTGGTAATTGATTACCAGCACCTGGAATCGATTACCAGGACCTAAAAGTGCCAAAAATGAGTGTTTTGATTTTAATGGGATGAACCTATGATAAGGATGCTTATGTGATGTTGCCTTGTTACATGATTACTTAATGGGAATGTACATGATATGATGAAATGAAATTATGATGAGAATGCCTATGTGTATTGAAGTCTTACTTGATTATTTACTTGAAATGTATATGACGTGATGAATGTTACTTGAAATGTTATAACGTTGCATATGAGAAAAGTATATGGTATGTTTTAAGATGATTCCATGCTCATGTTGCATAAATGATATGTTATATGAGGTATTATGATTAAACGCTCATGTTGCATCCATACAAAATATGTTAATGAGGAAATGATCCCATTATGACTTCCCGAGTTAAGGGTTGTAGGGGTGGTCCAAGAAAAGAGATATGTTAATGTAAAGGTTATATGCCGATGCATTTCTCCTGCTAGTGAGGAGAAAGTAAACTCGTGGGGTATGGACGTCGAGCCATACCGAGCGGACAAAGTCATTGGGTTGATGCGTTTCCAAGAAAGAAAGAGATATGTTAATGAGGAAATGATCCCATTATGACTTCCCAAGTTAAGGGTTGTATGGGGTGATCCAAGAAAGAGATATGATTCCCCCTCTATTTTTCCCCGTATAAATCTAGCGACGGCTAGTTAGGATGAGCTCATTCCTAGGCGATAGGTGATTAGGAGATCGGTGGCTATGATAAATCGCTGGGCGGCATGTTGGATGGATTTTGGTGGCTATGATGAGGGTGGAAAATGGAAAGTGGAAAATGGAAAATGAGAAAAATGATAAAGTGAAAAGCTATGAAAGGAACTAACAAGTTCAATTATGATAAAGTAAAAGATGCACATGCATACGTTTCGTTGAAGTTTCATGGATGCTTTGATTAAGTAATATGTGTTATCTATGTGTATTGTCATGCTCAAGTATTGCCATGCATACATAGAATATATGTTGCATTCATGTCATTAAGACCCATGTTAAAAGACACCCACTTAGGATAAAAAGAACTTGAGAAATGTAAAATTGAACCTTATGCATGCACACCCTTTCATAATAAGACCGAAGTGGCTGGGCGACGACGATGACACTTGTGTTAGAGTCGGAAGCCCTCCTGAGAATCTTATATAGATTTCTCATCCCTTTTCCTTTCTTCAGTGTCGTCTCCAGAGGTGAGTGGTGCAGATGTTCGTGATCCTTTGTGAGGTGCAAGTTTAGGAACCACGCTACCGGATCAGAGGTCGAGCGGAATCGCGAAGATTAGTCTAGAAAAGTTATAGTAATGTCTAGCGTTGGGTTCGTGTACGTTCATCTTTTGTTATGATTAGTATTTTGAGATGTCCTCATGTTCAAAGGGCATCGTCGTTATGATGTGGCTATGATATGCTAATATAAATTATGTTGTGACTATTCCATGACTTGTTTCTATATGCTATGATAATGTGTATATGTTGGCTATATCTTGTGTGTATTAATCGTTATGTATGCGCACGCGCAGCTCGCATTTTAAATCCTAAGTTCAAAAAGAAAAATTTAGTCATATTTTATTACCCGTATTTTAAATAAAGATAAGTCAAGTTCTGAAACGAAGATGTAACCGCTAATAATTAGCCGAATGCTACTTGAGCGTATTAGGTGAAAGTTAGGGTGTTACACCTTATGCATGCATTGGAAAAAGAAAAGTGAATGATATGTTGAACTTAAGTTCTATAGCCACGAGAAACATGAGATCCTCGTTGATTTGTCAAGGGAAAATAAAGAAACATGAGATCCTCTTCGACTTGTCAAGGGCAAATAGGGAGCGATGAGATCCTTTCACTTGTCGAGGGCAAATAGAGAGAGGAAATCCTTTCGACTTGTCGAGGGCAAATAGAGAGGGATGAGATCTTGTTTGACTTGTAGAGGGAAAATAGAGATAGATGAGGTCCTCTTCAATTTATCAAGGGCAATGAAAGATAATTTCCCTATATTCGACATATTGATATTTGTATCATTTCGAATCATTTTAATTAACATTATTTACTATGAATTTGAGCTTATGGTAAATATGTACAAAGTGATTGATTCTTAAAAACAACCTACTTGGAAGTATGATTTGAAACTTTAAAAATGAACCGTTAATACATATTGCATGATCACATTTTTCTAATAAACTGAAGTGGCTGGCGCGATGACGATGACATTATAAGTGTGTAACTAGGGAGTTGCCCTCCGAGAATTGTGTAATTCTCATCCCTATGTATTTGTGTTTTCGTGTCGCCTTCAGGTTAAGCCAGAGGACTACAATGCCTACGCAAAAGAACTAGAATGGCGATAGTGTAGTAGTTAATGTTTTTATTATGTTCTACTTAGTAGAATAGATGCATATGTAAATGTATTAGAGATATGTACTAAAGCTCCTCTAAGCTTCCTTTTGTGCTTAAATATGTATTCAATAAATGTTGTGTTTTCTTTGTAATATGTTTTATTAGAATTGCGCTTAGTTATTATACACGTTAATCGAGCTTGCTATAGATACTTAAGAAAGGTCGCTAATTAATAAGTAACGACTTTCTAGGATGATGTCATGGCTTAAGGATGGAGTTGTACTAGGGAGGATGTTACAGGTTGGGAATTTTTCATGGGTTTTTACTTTTAGCTAAGGATGTGAATGGGCAATAAGGCTCAAAAGGGCTAAACAATGGTAACATGCAAAGGATGACTATATGGGCAAGTAGCTATAAACAAGAAAAATGCCTCAATCATATTTAAGCATGCACATGAAACATATTTTCAAACAAGACTCTAAGCAATTTCTAAAATACAAATCGAAAGAGGGAAACACATATGAATAAAATAAGTATGGAACATGATAGTCCAATCAAAGAGGCTCAAAATCTTACAGGTAAAAGTGCATGTACTTAATCCAAACAACACAATGAATCCACCAAGCATGCAATAAAAGAAAATAGATAATGCCCAGGAAGTCAATAAGGTGCATATGGTGTGAGCCTATGCATGTGACCTCTAAGATGTCAAACGGATGGTGTAAAACACGAGTACAAGTAAAATATGATTCTAGACACAAAACTAAAATAAGAAGAACATAAATAAAATGCAAAAATGTAAAATAGAAAAGGAAACAAAAACTCCCTCATGATCGGTTGTCTCTACCCCACTTTGCTTTAACATCCCTAAGTTGGACGGTCAGGACTCTCATGGAGGGTGTGCAACTTCAACCCACAAATAGGTCATCCGAAACCCCAAATCCTTAGGGACTTCATATAGGTGCATCAGCCAGTGCCCATCAATGTCGCAGAGTCATCCTAGAATTCTCTTACTGATTGCCTCCTGGTGCACGGGTGACCAAGAATGGTCCATTCTATCTGAATCTTGACTTCCCAATCACAGCTTTTCCCATAGCTCATGCTTGCGAGATCCATTGCCCCCTAGAAGGCTTCTTTCCCAGTATGGGCTATTCATAAAGCAGCTGGCAAACTGATGACTTCTCAAGTGGTGTACCTATATTTGAAAACTTGGGATATTTTAACACAATAGACTTATTATATCCTATCGAAGAAGAAAAAGTGGAGAGGGGGTCTGGGTCCTTACAAAGTAGATTACCACAAGCATCATCAACTAAAGAATTAATAACATTAATGCCAAATATGGAGTGCTCCATGGGGATACTTCATTACATCAGATAAACAAAATTGAACTTTCATGTCTCCACACTCCATGGATAGTGTCCTAGCATGAACATCAATCAAGGTTGTGGCAATTTTCTAAAAGGGTCTACCTAAGATCAATGTATGCTGGCTAGCATTTGTGTCATTTTCCATTTCAAACGATAAAAGTTAGTAGGGAATATTAAATTATTTAGCTGGACCAGAACATCTTCCAATACTCCCTCTAGCTTGGTGAAGCTACGTTGGCAAGCTGAATTTGAAATCGGGCTTATAAAGTGATTTAGGCATAATATTAATGCCAACTCCAAGGTTAGCTAAGGCTCTTGTAATGTGCAAGTTTTCAATTGTACAAGGAACATAGAATGTGCTTGGGTTGTTGTACTTGGTTGACTGGTTGCTTGGCTTGATGATGGAGGAAGCATTCACCCCCATAATTACCTTCTCTTCCCCACTACCCTTGATTTTCCTTCGATTGGTGCACAAATCTTTTAGGAATTTCGTATATTTGGGAATTTGATTGCACCCAATAGAGGAATGTTTACTTGCACTTTACAGAAGGTTTCCAGTGTGTCTAGATTGAATCTCTATAGTGACTTTTGTAGGTTACATCCTCTGTGGGAATGAGGAGAAGAGTGGGGTCTAGAGTGTTTGTGGGTTCTATGGAGTGCTGCAATCCTGTTTGAGCATTGTGGCACTCAACAGAATGCTCATCAGGCTTATCCCGTTGCTTGCTTTTCTTCCTCTCAGGCCTATCTACCTCTTGGAATTTCGTCCCAGATCTCAAGGATAGTTGCATAGACATTTGCCCTTGGATTTGCCACGGTTTGAGGGGTAACTGGCAGCTGGGCCCACTGGCTCTGATTATTCTTTAACTAGCTCATCTTCTCTCTTAGCTGGGCATTTTGCTTTGTAATTTCTTATATTTGCTCCATCATCATCTTCATTATCTCAGTCATAATAGGATCTAAGATGGAGGTAGGGAGGGTTGGTTGCCTCTAATAAGGTGCCAAGTATTTTTGCTTGAAGGTTGGCCCTTGGCTGAGAATTATTTCCCCACTTCAGATTAAGGTGATTTTTCCAATTTGGGTTATAAGTGTTCCTAAATAGAAATTGGCCTATTTGGCTCTAAGGTTGATTATGGAAAGGGCTTGTTGCTGCTACCCAATGGCTCATTCATCTTGTAAGGCAAGGTATCTATTTGTGTGATGATCATTGGAAGTGCAAATGCCACAAACCATAGGGACCATTGGAGATCCTGCCTGGCTACCATTAATTACTACATAAGGCCAGAAAATTGCTGCAAAGTCTAGGTTAACATTGGGTTCTTTGGTTAGCTCACTACATGAAAACCCCAGTATTTGTGGCTGCCTTGGAACCAAATTGCTAAAAATTTGCATCCCTATTCTCAATTAAGGCATGGGTATCTTCTAATGTCTTATCTAGGAGTGCCCTCTACTAGTAGTATCTATCATACATTTATCTACAGGCACCAACCCATCATAAAAGTACTAAAGGAGGAGTTGCTTTAGAATATGATGATTAGGGCAGCTTGCATAAAGGAGTTTGAAGCGCTCCTAATATTCATGTAGAGTCTCATCAGGATGGTGGATTCCAGAGATCTCTTTTCTAATAGAAGCCACCATGGATGCTTGAAAATACCTCTCTAAGAAAAGCCTCTTCATTATAGTCCAATTATTTAACACCCCATCAAGAATGTTGAAGAACCAATTTTATTCTGATTAGGGAGAAAGGGAATGCTCTCAATTTAGCATTATCCACCTCCACCCCATTGCGTCTCATACCAGAACACACCATACCCCTTGAGCTCAAAATCATTATCAAGCCTAGGGCATGTAATAGCCAAAGGCTACTGGGTAAAATCAGGAGAAATGAGCTATCTAAGTGTCCTATTCTAATCTCCCATATTTGTCACTTGAAATAGTAAACAGAGGATCAGAACACTAGATGGTTCCACTTGTTGATGTTTTGCCTGTTTGATTTTTCTTAAAGTTCTCTCGATCTCAAGAGTTGAGAAGTATCAAATTTCCAAGGACGGGGAATGCCTCATACAAGGGAACAAAATTCTTTTTTCATTTTCTTCAGAATAAAATAAATAGCAGAAAATAAAATAAAAATAGTAAATAAATAAAAATTGAAATAAAATTTTAAAAAAAGTAAAATAAACAACTAAATTTTAATGCCTCCAACAACAGTGCCAAAATTTGAACAGAGGCTGTTGCCTACCTTCTTAAATTAGAAATTTAATTTAATGCTAAGTTGTACAAAAAATGTAGCAAAGGGCACAACCTAGGTTATCTCTCAAGGAGGTTTTAACATTTAGTTGGGAAAATTAGGGATTTTGAAGAATTAAGAATTAAAGCAATTGAAATTAAAAGATAATAGCAACAGTGAAGAAGACACTAGTGCAATGTATTCATAGGATTGGAAATTAGATATCACTGACCAAATATTGAATCCATTGGTGACTATTAATAATAAGTTACTAGCAATTCTACTAGTGATCGATCAACCTCTAGAATTTGATAAACAGATAACTAATAAACGAGATCTAAATTTATTTAGAAATCACATTAATTTAATGAATCAATTGCTATAACCTAACTGCCAATCAAAAAGTTAATTCTAATGTTCTCCTTCAAACATAAACTAATAAATCTATCAATTTATGCCCAAAGGGTTTCCCTAAATGATGATCACCAATTTAGTTATCCCAATAAAAATTACAACAATCACCATAATTATAGGAATAACAACTCAGAACATTAAGAAAACCAATGCATTTAATATCAAAAGAGGTCTCAAACATCATCCCAATCTATCCAAAATCCCTACACTAGTAAAGAAATCTAATCCTCCATCTGGAGGATTACAACAATAAAGATAAAAGAGAACCTGAAAATAATAGCAATAATCTTTGACACAATCACCAAGATAAAGCAACTTTTTTTATGGAATTGCTAAGAGTAAGAAGAATAAAGAAGAAGAAGATGTAGAGAGAAGACGGAGAAAGATGTAGAGAGGGAATAATAGCAACTAAAAGTGGCAGCCTAAAAGTGAGTTAAAACTAGGGTAAACAATGTAACAATCCCTTAAATACTCTAAACTAGCCCAAACTTGGGCCCAAAATAGATAAGTGATTTGTTAGTCTGCTATTGTATGAGCATTGCAGAGCTCACCCAAACGATGAGGACAAAAAATTAATGATTGTCACTCTTGAGCACTACATGCTCACCCAAATGTGAGCCTCCATGCTTTTTCTTCCTTTTTGCTCCTTGCTCCTTCCCAATAATTTCTATCCTTGTTCTTGACATTTTGCACTTGATCCAAAGCTCCTGTGTATAAAACCATACCTGAAAAGACAAGTCAAATGCATTAGCGTGTAATTACAAATTATTCCAAAATCGTGTAAAAGCCAATAATTCTATTAAAATCACTCAATGAAGAATAAATCAAAATCCTTATTAATCATATTAATAACTCAGTAAAACTTATGCCAAAAAGCTAAGGTTTGGTAGCAAGATAAGTGGCATAAATGCCCCTTATCACTACCTAACAACGATCACTACTGGATTAGGTTACAAAGATAGTGTTTGGCTTGGTTTATTCAAACAAACAAACACTCAACTTTTCTCAAGATGAAATAGTGTATGAGCTCAAAACTTGGGTGACTTCTATCTTACTATTCTTCCTAGGAACAAAATATAATCTAATAAGAACGTAGAAAGAAGATTTTTAAAGAGATGAAACTGATTACAAGTTATAATAGTTTTACAAAAGATGAGGGAAAATTTCTTCAGCATTTCAACATAGGTAATGATCAAAACTATTTTTAGTTGTAAGCACATAATCTCCTTTTATACTTGATCTTCATTTATGATTGTTACCCTTGATCTATTTTCCCAGTGACACATGTTGATCTTCTTTTTGTGTATTAGAAATAAAGTCTAGAATAGTAGCTCTGTGTAAGAGTTACTTTTTCAGTTACAGAAGATGTTGCCTAATAAAGGTTTCTAAGTCCACCTTCAGAAACTACTTTTTGCTTTCTGAATAAGGTTTCTAACTTTTTCCTTCTAGAAGCAAGGGGTAGTTGACCAAGTTGAAAAGAGATGTCACTTCAATTGATTCAGTTTGACTTTAAAATTTGAATTTCAAAATTTTCCTCCCATTTCTATAAAGTGCACCGTTTGCAGTAAACGTGCTTTCTAAAGTGTTGTTTCAGTTTCTAGACTTTCCTTTTGATCTTCTACACTTCAATCAGAGTTTTTTGTAATAGATATATCACGATCATAATGATTAAAGATGGAAACCACACATTGCTTCAGAGTTAGATTGAAATCTTCACTTGAATGATACTTTTTGAAGATCTGAGTCTTGGTTTCTTGTTCTTGATGATTTCCTTTCAAGTTTTCACTATACTAACGTCCATTTCAAGGATTATTTTTCACTTCGTTTAAGTTCTAAATCTTTTTGAGTGAGATTCAACATGTTTACACATGGTTTCACGAAAATAACACTTGTTCTTGAAGTTGGATGATGATGGGAAAAAACCTATTTGTATACTCAAGAAACTCAAGAAAATATTAGTCATTCTTCGAAATATTTTCACGAAATTTATTTTGTTATAACTCAAAACACTAAGCATTGATGCTTTCTGAAGGGTTATAGAGCTAACATATCTGAATTACAAGAGAACACTTTGAGTCTTCAACTACTTTTTGAGCCAACATAATCAGAATTTGGATCTTCAAAAGTGTATTGAGTCCCTCATTTTTTAGTAGTCTTCCATATTTTGAACTTATACGACTTTCTAACCCATTTTCTGAACCTCTTAGATCTTCTTCTGAGCTTACACACTAGCTTTCTAAACTTGCCTTGATGATTTTCATTAGGGACCTCAGTTAAGAAGTCTTATAGGATACCCCAAAGATGTTAGGCACGTATGCAATGCAGATTTTAAAAATTTTTGAGATTTAAAAGCTTTTTCAATGATCCTTAGCTAATAGTTTAGTGAATATATTAGACACTTGGTCTTCAATATTCATAAGCATTAACTCAACATCTTCTTTCTAAACATGATCTCTAATAAAATGATATATAACATTAATATGTTTAGATCTAGAGTCCTGAATATGGTTCTTTGCAAGATTAATAGCACTGGTATTATCACAAAAGATAGGGATATTGGAATATCTCAAGTGACAATCTTCTAGTTGATTTCTTATCCACAACATTTGGGTGTAGTAATTGCAAGCAACAACATATTCAACTTCAGTTGTTGAAAGAGCTATGGTGTTCTGCTTCTTACATGACCAAGTGATGAGGCTTTCTCCAAAGAAACAACAACATCCACTAGTGCTCTTGCTATCCACCCTTTCTCTAGCAAAGTTAGCATCACAAAATCCTACAATCTTGCAAGATGTACCTTTCTCATACCATAAGCCAAGATTAGTAGTACCATCTAAATATCTTAAAATCTTTTTAACAGCATTTAAGTGTGATTGTTTTAGGTTAGATTGAAATCTAGCACAAATACTGACACTTAATTGGATGTCTGGCCTACTTGTTGTGAGATACATAAGTGAGCTAATCATTCCTCTATAATTACTTTTGATACCTTTCCTCATTCTCATTTGCATCTATAACTTAAGATGGATGCATGGGGGTGCTCATAAGTTTGGCTTGATCATGTTAAACCTTTTCAAGAGCTCTTTTGTACACTTTTATTGATGGATCAAGGTTCCTTCTTTTTGTTGTTTTGTTTGAAGTCTAAGGAAAAACTTGAGTTCATCCATCATACTCATCTCAAATTCACTTTGTATTAATTTTGAAAACTTTTCACAAAGAAAATGATTAGTGGCACCAAATATAATATCATCAACATATATTTGGACTATCAAAATGATTATTTTGTTGTAGAGTAAACAAGTTTGTGTCAATTTTGCTTATGTTAAACCTATTCTTAAGTTAGAAAGTACTCAGCCTTTCATACCAAGCTCTTGGGAGCCTATTTCAGACCATAGAGTGCCTATGTTAACATAAAGACATGTTTGGGAAGGCTTTCACTCTCAAAACCTATAGGCTGCTTCACATAGACTTCCTTAGAAGAAATCCATTCAAGAATACAGACTTTACATCCATTTGGTATAGAGTGAATCCCTTGAAGGTTGCAAAAGTAAGTAGTATTATGATAGCTTCAAGCCTTGCTACTAATGTAAAGGTTTCATCATAATAAATTCCCTCTTGTGCAACCAATCATGCTTTGTTTCTAATCACTTTGCCAGCTTCATCTAGTTTTTTTTCGAACACTCATTTGGTTCCAATGATGGTTTTTCCTTTAGGCTTATCCACAAGTGTCTAAACATTGCTTTTCTTGCTGATCTAGTTTCTCTTGCATAGCTCCCACCTAACTTTGATCACTTAAGACATCTTCAATGCAATCTGGCTTGATAGTAGAAATGAAATACAGTTGGACTCATTTCTGAGGGAAGATTTGGTTCTTACATCTTAAAAATGTCCCCAAGAACTTGATTTTGAGAACTCTTAAATCAGAAACTCCTCTATAGTTTCTATACCATTGTTGTTCTTCTATTTCCTTATCATCTTCAGATTGTTCACCTCCATGTTAAAAAATATCAATTTTTAAGTGCTTTGGAGTTCTGAGTAAGCTTTCTAAGTTAACTCATTATAGATCTTACTTTATGAAGATTGCACTTTCTTTTGCTTGCTTTCTAAGGGTTCCTTGAGGTTTAGCTTCTCAAGATTTTCTTCTAATTCCTCAAGATCATCAGCAAAGTCCTTCTTGAGTTCTTTAAACTTGATGTGGATAGTTTTTGTTTGCTCTAAAACCTTTTAGAAAAAGTTTATGCTAGATATTTTGAATGATAACATAAGCAATTTAGAGAAAATACTTTGAAGAAGGACTAATGTTTACATTGAGTTTCTTGAAGTATTAAACAGATCTTTTGTTAGCATAACACGTGTTTTAAAGCGTAAATGATATCACTTTACATGTGCAAACATGATTTTTCTCGTTTAAAGATATGGGAACTAAATGGAAGTGAAAATTATATCATGAAATGAATGTGTACATGCTTAACGGATTGAAGAAAATCATCATGTATAAGAAATCAAGGCTCAGATCTCAGAAAGTAACATGTGACTTTAGAAAGTACGCTTCAAATGAAGATTTAGACTAACTCTAAAGCAAGTGTGTTCTACAACCTTTAATCATCATGATAGCAACCATATCATTATCAACAAACTTTAATTAGAGACTGGAACATCGAAGATATATCAAGGAACTTATACCGCACTTCAGAAAGTTCACTTCATAATGAAATAGTACACTTTGTAAGAAAATAATGGAAATTTGAATTTGAAATTTAAAGTCAAACTTAGTTACAGACTTGGTGTGTAATCTCTTTCTAACTTAGTCAACTACTCTTCCTTCTAGAAGGAAGAGTTCAAAATCTCATTCAAAAAGTAAAAATTAGTTTTGAAGGTAACTTCAAAACCACCTTTTCACAATAGCTTTTACAATAGCTTTGACACACAATGAGCTACTCTTCTAGATTGCTTTTCCAAGACATAAATAGATGATCAACATGTGTCATTTGGACAATAGATCAAGGGCAATGGTCATAAATGTAGACTATCTATAAATAGAGATGCTGTTTTTCAGTAAACGAGACTTTTGTTGAGAAGTGCCAAAATGCTGAAAGATTTCCTCCTCATCTTTTCTGTAAAGTTCATTATATCTTGTAATCAATTTCTTTGTCTATAAAAATCTTCTTTCTACATTCTTGATAGATCATATGTTCTTCTTAGGAAAATCGTTAGAAAGAAGTCATTCAAGTTTTCCAAGTCTGTCATTGTATGCTTTACGAAAACTTAAGTATTGGTTAGTGTTGAGTGATAAACCCATACACAAACTTTTGTAATCTTGATCCAGGTAGTGATCGGTGTGAGCTAGCTTGGAGAGGCTAAGTAAAGACTACTTGTAATGTGACAGGAGTGTGATCTCCTGGTCACTGGTTTAGCTTAGAGAGGTTGGTCAAACACTACTCAAGTTTAGCTTGGAGAGGTTGGTTGAAGATTACTAAGTTGTGATAGGAGAGTGTACTTGCTGGTCACTAGTTTAGCTGGAGAGGCTGATCAAAGACTACTTAGTTTGTGATAGTAGAGTAAGCTACTGGTCACAAGTAAAAGCTTGGGAAGGCTACTGTAAAGACTATCCAACTTTCTCGGGTTGAGAAAGGTTTTTAGTGGAACTCAAAGGTTGTTAAGAACTGGATATAGGTAGACTTGGCCAAACTAATATAAAAACTCATGCACAGGTATCTTCTTCTCCTTTATCTTTATTTCTTTTAATGCCTTGTGATTACTATTCTGTGTTTTCTAAAAAACTTTCCTTTACATATCTTTATTGAATATTTCAGGTTAGAAAGTTACTTTTTGACATAACTAACGCTATTTCCTGTACTTCAAGTTACATGCTTGATGGTATATTGTTTAGGTTTTTCATAAACTAATAAGGAAAAAAAAAGTAAAGCATGATTCAACCCCCTTCTTGTGTGCTTTTCTACCTACAAGTAGTATCAAAGCTTAGGCCTCTAAGGGGTTGAGCATTCTAATGATTGCAAGGACAAGGGAGTTATTGGAGAGATCATATGGAGTTGTTCAGAAAATACACAAGCCTTGACTTGTGGGAAATCATCCAGGTGACTATGTTCCAACAGAAGAAGTTCCTGGAATTGATTGGCACCTTCAATATCAAGAGAAGTCCCCAGGAGTAGGTGGACAAAGCAACACTAAGCCAGAGGTTAGTTGAACTCCAAAGCTAAGTACTTGCTCACGTGTGCACTAAGCAAGGTTGAATATGACAAAATCATTGCTTGTGACACAGCGAAGGAAATATGGGAAAGACTACACATTTTTAACGAAGGCACTGATCAAGTTAAAGAAACTAAGATCAGTGTGTTGGTTCATTAATACAAAATGTTTAAAATGATAGATCAAGAAAGTATTAGTGAAATGACTACAAGGTTTATGTACATCATAAACCAACTGAAGGGTCTTGGCAAAAGGTTTTCTAACTAAAAAATGGTTAGAAAAATATTGAGAAGCCTCCCTACTAAATAGCTGCCTAAGGTCACAACTATTACTAAAGCTAAAGACCTTCAAACTCTTAGCCTAGACGTACTCATTGGGTCCCTCAAAACCCATGAGATAGTGCTTTCTGAAATGCATGGTGAATCTATGAGGAAGAACAACTCCATGGCACTGAAGTCATCTCATTAGAAACAAAGTAAAAGTAAAGCAATGAAAGTTGCTGAGATCTCTAATGATAAGGAAGATTCAGATGAAGAAACTGAAGATGATGATGGGGATGAGATCTCCATGCTGGTAAGGAAAATGTCTAAAGCCTGGAGGCAGACCAACGAGAAGAAGAGACATCAACCTCATAAAGGACAAGAAGAGTAAGGGAAAGCTAGAAAACGTCACTTGCTACAACTACGGTGAGAAGGGACACTTTAAACCAGAATGTCCTAAGCTCAAGGGTCCAGAAGAAGTTCACGTCCAAGAAGAAAGGTATGCTGGCTACTTGGAGCAACTCAAAAGAAGAGAATGAAGGATCAAAAGGCAGGAGGAGCTAGACATTGCTAACCTATGCTTCATAGCAGGTATACTTCAAAAAGTGAACCTGAGGTAAACAAATTTGACCATAATCTTTCCTATGATGAACTATTAGCTTTATATGAAGAGTTGCTTGAAAACTCTCAAATTTTCCTCTTACTATCTTAACCTGAAGAAGAAACATCAAAAGGTTGTTTGAGAACTTGAAATGACCAAGTCAGAAGTTGAGAATCTAAGGCTTGAGAAGGAAGAATTAAAAAGAGAAAATAAAGTTTCAAATATCAAGCTCAATGCCTTAAAAGCTAAAGTCTCTAAGAAAAATGAGTAAACTTGTAACATCCTCCCAAGTACAACCCCATTCTTAAGCCATGTTATCATACTCAAGAGTTGTTACTTGTTAATTAGCGGACGTTTCTTAATTATCTATAGCAAGCTCGATTCACGTACGAAATAACTAACCGTAATTCTATTAAAACATATTACAAGTAAACACCATATTCATTGAATACACAGCTAAAATATAAAGGAAGTTCCTCTATGAGCTTTAGTACATGTTTGTCCTCAAATACATTTACATACATTTTCTATCCCACTAAGTACAACAGATAAAACGGTAACTACTATACTATTGCGGTCCACATTCCTTTGCGTAGTAGCATCATCGTCCTCTAGCTTAACCTGGAGGCGACACGGAAGCACAAACCACAAGGGTGAGAATTTTAAAATTCTCAGTAGGAAACTTCCAAGTCACAATCATAATGTCATCTTCATAGCCCCAGCCACTTCGGTTTATTCAAAAACTGATCATGCAATATATTCTAAAGGTTCATTTTAAAGTTCCAAAATCATCCTTCCGAAGTGGGTAGCTTTTAACAATCAATCAGTACGTGTACATATATCTAGAAGCTCAAACACATAGTAAGTAAATCTACTTAAAGGATTTCATATGGTATGGATGATGCATGTGTCAAATACAGTAAAGTTATCTCAAAGTGACCTGGTTTCCATCATGGCCATAGAAAGCCAATTAGTGCATTTTTCTCTTTTCATTGACGTAGGAAAGACTTAGTTTATACCCAACGGGTATTTTCAAGTGGACAACTCCATAATAGATCTGTTTATACCCAAATGGTATTTATGGTGGATTACACCACACAAGGGAAATACAGCTTATCTTAGAGCTCATTCCTATACGTGGTCATCAAACTTCATTTTTTACCATTTTCGAATCTCACACAGATCTATTCCTAGCCGATACGTCTACCAAATCAAAATAAATTTTGGGAAGTTACTACTTTCGCCTTCCCTCATTCAATCTAAGTCTTGTTTCTATTTTGTCCTTATGTCAGAATATGCACGATTGAAATTTATACATTCTCTTTCTAAGACTGCATGCACAAGCCATATATAGGCATTCATTTATAGTAAAATTCTCATTCTTTTCTCACACTTCAATCTTTAAAGTCTATGGCATGCATTTATGTGTCACAAGTTACATGGCCAAACACTTAATATCAAATAATCATGTCATACTAGAACCCAAAGTGCCATTACTTCATCAATTCGAAGCATTGTGGCTTTTCAGCAAAATGCAGAATTTACACCATTGTACCACAAATTCAGTTGCCCATCAAACAATCAATTTAAAGGCTCTAAAAATTACTCAAGACACTTTAATGTGTCCACAAGGTCCCATAAAAATTTCAACACAAATGGAGCTCTCTAACTCCTTCAATAAATTGTACAAAATCAGTGGTCAGGGACCACCAATTCAAGCTTAGAACAGAGTTCTCATAATTTTTAACCCTAACAAATGATTGAATCAATGCACAATAAAATTTACAGTTATACTTCAACATGTTATTAACTTTGTGTAAAATTTTCAAGGGCTAATTCAATCATTTGCTATGGTAATAAAATTGGGAAACTTTTTATTGCTTCAGTTTCAACATTTGAGGCATCAGTCTCATTTCGGTTTCTGATTTTTTTGAGGTAGTAAACATTAAAATCAACACCCAAGAAAATTCATGTAGTTATTTTAAGATGTTAAATCTAACATATAATTTTTGTAGCTCATGCACCCACAAATATACCAGAAAATTTGTACACAATTGCTGCTTCAGGACAACTAGGAACCCGCCTAGTCCTAATTTCCTTTGAGAAAAACCCTTTTCTAACCCTATCCAAACACACCACCAAAATTTACACATCAATATCAACATATTATCCATCAATACAACCAGAAATTTCAGACCTAGGTCATGCCAAAATAGATCAGAAAAATTTGACAAGAAAAGGCAGCAAAGACCCTACTTGTAGCAACTTAGTGAATCCTTGGCTCCAAGATGATCCAAGCTTGATTCTTTCCACTCCAAAGCTCCCAAACCAACTTCAAACCTCCTTAAATCAGTGATGGATGAGGTAAAAAGGATGAGGTTTTGAAATTCTAATCGGTTATACTTATAGAGATGGAAGTGTAGATCAACGTTAGTAAAGAAAGGTTTAGGTTTTGATGACTCTAAGCTAGTGTTTATGTGAATTAAAAGCAAGATGAAGCTCTTGGCTATGGAGGAAGAACCAGCTGCTGTCTCTCCTTGCAAGGGCCGAATTTGATGTGTCTCCTTGGAGAAGAAATGTGACTAGGCTTGCTTTAATAAATGAAATGGAGATATTTAACAAAGTAATCATTATTTAGGTGACAAGGCAATAATGGATGGCTAAGATTTAATCTTGGATTCCAAGATTAAATCTTGGCCTTCACATACTCTAAAGAGGTGGATATTATCCATTGGTTATGATGGAAATATCTTTCAATGTTAAAACGCACATCGAAATCTCACCGAATGGGTAAACACCATACCCGATTGAACGATATTGCCCGAAAATTAACTTTAAGTATAAAATTATCATTCTCACCTATTTCTAACCTTATTCCCATGTTTTCCTAATTTCGAACACCTCTAGGGCCCGAATCTAGGGTTTCAGCTGTCCGGCGGGGCCCATAAAGTTACTATTCACAGGAATTTTTTTTTTTGGAGGTCCATTGGGCCGCTCTCATCATTGCTAAACTATTAGATTTTTGAAATTACGATTAATAAAGCTCAAATTAATTTTTAATTAAATTTTAGGGTGTTACAAAACTCATGAAATTATTTCTAAATTAGAAAGGACTGCAAAAGTTTTTCAAATTGACCTTGAAAAAATGGTTAATTGTTTAAAGAACCTTGAACTGATACTTGGAGATTAGAGGCCATATCTTTAAAAACTTGGGTTGGGATATAAGGAGGAAATGGATGAGAAGGGAAAAGCAACTTGACCAAAGAAAGTAAAGAATCGAGTTTTTTGTACTTTCTATCATAAGAAGAGACACTCACCTGACAAGTGCTTCATGAGGAAGAAGTCTGACAAAAATGTTAGGAACCTTTTCTCGAAAGACTAACCCAAAAGGACCTAAAAAGGCATGGGAGCCTAAATTGAAACTGTGTTTATTGCAAGTGTGTCTAAGCATACACGTTGAACCAAACAACAAGTAGTACATGGGCAGTGGCTCTCAGGACACATGTCAGAATGCAGAAGGTGATTCAAAAACCTAAAGCCAAAGAACGCTAGATTAGTCAAGTTTGCCAATGAAGATGAGGCCAAGGTTACAAGCATAGGAAATGTTGGTAAGGATAATTCCACCAAATTTCTAATATGTTGTTTGTTGATGGTCTAGCTCACAATCTGTTATTCCCAAGTTCTGTGACCATCACTTTAATGTTTTATTTAATGCTCATGCATGCAAGATAGTAAATCTCACTTTGGGACAAGTCATCTTATATGGGAAAAGGCATGATAACACCTATGTGTTATTCTTGGTTAACCTTATAGATTAAGATGTAAAATGTCTCGCATCCTTCATGAATGAGAAGTAGCTGTAATGCCCAGGGACAAGGCAATGAGTGATCGATGCGAGAAGGCATGGACAAGGAGAGCTCCTGCCTCCAAGCGAGGAGTATATGAATGAACCGATTACACACCCAAATGAGAGGGATCCTGAGTCTAGGTATGGGACTATACGTTAAGGAGGGCTTATATGAATTAATTGGTACTACCTATCCCACAAAGATGCATCTTTCTTTTTGGTAGCCCATCATGAAAGAACTCCAAGGTTAAGCGTGCTTGACTTGGGTAATTTTGTGATAGGTGACCTCCTGGGAGTTTTCCTAGGAAGCGCATGAGTGAGAACAAAGCACGTCTGAAAATCCTGTGTTGGTTTGTGGGGACAGTCGGCAATTCATAAAGCGCGGGGGATGTTCAGGAGCTGTGGCATAAGAAGCTTAGACATGCTCATATGAAGCTTAGTTTTGAGCTTTCTTAGAAAGAGCTTGCTAAAGGCTTGCCAAACATTAGATTTGACAAGGATTCAACTTGTGATTTCTATGAGAAAGGCAAGTGTAACATTCTAAAAATTATTTAAAAATTAATTTGAGCTTTATTAGTCGTAATTTCAAAAATCTGACGGTTTAGCAATGATGGCCCAATGGATGTGTTTAAAAAAAATTTGAACTGGGTGAATAGTAACTTTTGGGTCCTATGGGCCCGTTAGAATCCAAAACCGAAGAATTAAGACAGGAAATGCCCATGACTGAGAAAAGAGATGGTTAAGGTTAGAAATGATAAGTAATGAGAAGTTATACCTAGAATTAATTTTCGGGTAATATTTGATTACCCGAGTACGGTGTTTTACCCGTTCGGTAGAGTTTTTATATGCGGTTTTTAACACCGTACAAGTTACTTTGTGGCCAAGTAACCTTTACCAACCACTTTATGCCAAGTGGATGGCAAGGATTGAAACTTGAAAAGTAGGTTTCAATCATGAGCTTTAATTTATTATATTTACTCGGGAGCCAATACCTCATCTGTTCGGTAAAATTTCGGTATGTGGTTTCTAACATGAAACATAGTTTAATCATTATACATGGATAATGTATATCCATTAAGCCAAGTGTAAGGCTAAGATTTAATATTGGTTTACAAGATTAAATCCTAGTCATCCATTTGTTTTTCTTTTCTTTAAAGAATTACGCATTTATATTATATGATATCTACACTTTAAAACAAGATAAATACAAAAAAAGCAACCTTATCTCTCCATCATACATAATTCGGCCAGCAAGGAGGAAGAAGAATCAGCCATCATCTTCATTCTCAAGAGCTTCATCTTGAAATCCAATCCCAAAAACACTAGCCTAGAGTTGTTAAAGCTTCAAAGTTCCTTTACTAAACTTGTTCTATACCTCAATCCCTACAAATCTAACCGATTAAAATCTCAATATCTCACCAATCCTTACCTTGATATCATACACCTCACTTATTTAGGAAGAATTTGGGGTTGATTGGGAGCTTTGAACTAAAAGGAATCAATCTTGGATCACCTTTAGAGCCAAGATCCCTAAAGCCACCGAAGTAGGGTTTTCTTTGGTCTTTTCTTTCCAAATTTATTCTGAAAATTTTTTATTGGTATTGGTCCAAAAATTTGATTGTATTTGTTGATAATATTGGATATTGATATATTAATTTTGGTGGTGTGTTGGGATGATGTTAGAAATCATTTATGTGAAAAGATATTTTGAACCATGCTGGATTTTCAATTTTTGTATAGGCAAGCGTTGATCACAAATTTTCTGAGGGCATTGTGGATATTTTCATAGGATTTAAAAAATATATGTTGAAGCTTGTTCCACAAATTTTCTTGATTTCTGATTTGGAATCCTAATGCTTAAAAAAATAAGAACCAAGATAATAACTATGCTACCTAGATTATTAGAACTAAAGCTACAAATTTGTCTAATTTTTCTACTATAGCAAATGATTGAATTTTCCTTTCAAATTTTTAGTGAGTGTTGATCACATCTTGAAGTATAACTATGATTTTTATTTTAAATTGATTCAATCATTTGCTAAGGTTAAAAATTATGAATTTCAGGTTCTAAGCTGAGGTTAAGTGGTTTCTAACACGAATTTGTCTAATTTTGTTAACATAGTTAGAGAACTCTTTTTACTCTAAAATTTTTATGAAACCTTGTAGACACATTGACGTGTCATTGAGAATTTTTATAGCCTTGGATTTGATGGTTTGAAATGCAGAATAAATTGTGCTACAAATATGTGAAATCTGGCATTGTGCTGAAAATGAATTAATACTTTAAATTGATGAAATAATGGCATCTTGTACTAGTATGACATGAGCACAAGAATATAAATATGAATAATTGAGCATGTGAACTTATTGATGAGGTTAGGCACACATAGATATGAATGCTTATTACAATTGCTCATATGCGAAAGAAAAGCATAAGATTATGTTTCTTGGGTTGGAGAAAGTAAATCTGTTTGTCGGGAAAGTAAACCTGACTACCAAGAAAAGTGCAAGGTTTATCATTCTTGGGCTAGAAAGTAAATCCATTTGTCGGGGACGTAAACCTGACTACCCTTGAATTGAGTCGAGGAAAGTAAACCTGACTAAGAATAGGTCTGTGTGAGAATTGGAAAAAGTAAATCCAATAATCATATATAGGAATGAGCTAAGTCCTAAAATGCAATCTATTACCCTAAAGTAGTCTTTTATCTTATGTGTTAAGTAAAGAATTTTAGTGTCAATATTGAGGCCAATATGTTAAGTTGCAATTTAGCAGTATAGGGTTTATATGATATTGAGTAGTATGATATGTAATTGAATAATAAAAGCTACCACTTCAGAAGGATGATTTTAGAACTTTAAAATGAATATTTAATATGTATTGTATGATCACATTTTCTTGATAAACCGAAGTGGCTGGAATAATGACGATGACATTATGATTATGTATTTCGGGAATACCCTATTGGTGATTTCAGAATTCTTACCCTGCTTGTTTGTGTTTCCGTGTCATCTCCAAGTTGATTCCAAGAATAGTGGCAACTACAAGAAAGACCAAATTGTAATTTCTATAGTTTAGTCATGGGAACTCATATCTATTGTACATAGTATATATATATATATATATATATATATATAGTAAAGAACATATGTGAACTAAAGCTCATAGAATAGCTTCTTTTTGTACTTTACTTGTATTAAATAAATACGTTATTTCTTGCTATATATTTTGATAGAACCATGAGTTAGTTAATGCACGATTTGATCGATTCTTGCTATAGATAATTAAGAAAAGTCCGCAAATCTATAAATAACAAATCTCGAGTACGATGCCATGACTTAAGGATGAGGTTGTACTTGGGAGGATGTTAAGCAAGAAAACCAAGGCTTCTTTCCAAAACAAGAATGTGGTTTCAACCACTAAGCCACTTGAGCTTTTACATATGGATCTTTTTTTACCAACCAAGGTATAACCTGCTGGAAAATATATTACCTTGTCATAGTGGATGATTACTAGAGATTTACATGGGTTATCTTCCTAGCTTCTAAGGATGAGGTGGTTGAAAGATTCAAGGTTTTTGCAAAATGTGCTTGCATTGAAAAAGATTCTCAAATTACCTCTATAAGAGTAGATTATGGAGGAGAATTTGAAAATGATGTTTTCAAAGAGTTTTATGAAAATCATGGATTTCTCATGAGTTCTCTGCTCCTAGAACTCCCTAACAAAATGGGGTTGTTGAAAGGAAGAACAGAAGCTTAGAGGAGATGGCCAGAACCATGCTTTCAAAAAACGGTTTCTCAGAATTTTTTTGAGGCTAAACACCTTATGTTACATTCAAAATAGCATCTTCTGGAGGCCAATCCTCAAGAAAACCCTTATAAGCTATGGAAGGGCAGGAAACCCAACATACCATGTTTCCATGTTTTTTACTCATCATGTTTTATTCTTAACACCAAGGACAAATTTGCAAAGTTTGATCCTAAATTTGATGATGGTATTTTCTTAGGATATTCCTTGGTCTCTAAAACTTCACGGTTTACAATAAAAGAATTCTATGCATTGAGTAGACTATCCACATCATGTTCAAATCTGAATACGATACCAAGACTTAAGGATGAGGTTGTCCTGGGAGGATGTAAGCAAGAAAACCAAGGCTTCTTTCTAAAACAAGAATGTGGTTTCAACCACTAAGCCACTTGAGCTTTTACATATGGATCATTTTTTACCAACCAAGACTGCTAGTTTGGCTAGAAAAAGATATTACCTTGTTATAGTGGATGATTACTCGAGATTTACATGGGTTATCTTCCTAGCTTCTAAAGATGAGGTGGTTAAAGATTCAAGGTTTTTGCAAAATGTGTTTGCATTGAAAAAGATTCTCAAATTACTTCTATAAGATCAGATTATGGAGGAGAATTTGAAAATGATATTTTCAAAGAGTTTTATGAAAATCATGGATTTCTCATGAGTTATCTGCTTCTAGAACTCCTAAACAAAAATGGGGTTGTTGAAAGGAAAGATAGAAGCTTAGAGGAAATGGCAGAACCATGATTTTAGAAAGCGGTTTATCAGAATGTTTGGCTAAGGCTGTAAACTCCTTATGTTACATTCAAAATAGCATATTCTAGAGGCCAATCCTCAAGAAAACCCTTATAAGCTATGGAAGGGCAAGAAACCCAACATACCGTATTTCTATATTTTTTGCTCATCATGTTTTATTCTTAACACTAAGGACAAATTCACAAAGTTTGATCCTAAATTTGATGATGGTATTTTCTTAGGATATTCCTTGGTCTCTAAAACTTCCAGGCTGTACAATAAAAGAATGCTATGCATTGAGTACACTATCCACATCATGTTCAAAGAAAACAAGAAAGACTTTGATGATGATATTGAAAAATTGGAAAAGAATCTTGGAACTGAATCTTAAGGATTCAGAAGCAAGAAGATAAAAGCTCAACCTTCAGAAAGTTAGCTCCAGAACATGGATACTTTAGAAAGTTGGCTTAGGACTCCAAAGCCTTTAGAAAATGATCTTTTTGAGCATGAAGAAGAGCACTCTCAAGATGAAAAAGAGAAACTAGGAACTTTAAGGCCACAAAAACTACAAGTGAGTTTTTGATTTAAAGGCAGTTCTCATAACAAATTCTTAGAGATATTGCCAAGGGTGTGAGAACCAGATCCCTAAGAAATATGTCAACTGTGCTTCATCTCTACCATCAAGCCTAAATGTATCAAAGATGCTTTGAATGATCAAAGCTTGGTGGATTCTATGTAAGAAGAACTTGACTAGTTTTAGAAAAGCAAAATCTAGATGCTCATGGAGAGACCTAAAGGAAAGACTGTAACACCCTAAAAATTATTTAAAAATTAATTTGAGATTTATTAGTCGTAATTTCAAAAATTTGATAGCTTAGCAATGATAAGGGTAGCCTAACGGACATTTTACAAAAAAAAAAAATTTCCGGGCTGGGTGAATAGTAACTTTACGGGCTAAGGGACGCAAAACCCTAGATCCAGGACAGGAAATGGATTGAGAAAGAAGGATTGAGGTTAGGAATAGTTGGGAATAAGGATTTTATACTTGAAATTAATTTTCGGGCGATGTTTGATTACTCGGGTATGGTGTTTTACCCGTTTGGTAGAGTTTCGATGTGTGGTTTTTGACACAGTACAAGTTACTTGGTGGCCAAATAACCTTACCATCCACTTTATGCCAAGTGGATGGCAAGGATTAAAACTTGAAAGCAAGTTTTAATCTTGACCTTTCATTTATTATATTTTCTCGGAAACCAATATTTCATCTATTCGGTGGAATATCGATATGCGGTTTTAACAAAAAGCTACTTGCTCCCCAAGTTAAAGTGAGCCACTCATCTTAAGCCAAGTGGATGGACAAGATTCATTCTTTGACCAACAAAACAAATCCTAGCCATTCATTTTACTATCTTTAAGAATTCACCTTTTATATGACAATAAATCAAGCTTTTCTTACAACCTTCCTTACAAGATGAGTACAAAACCATTCTTCTTTATTAGGCACTCATATTTTCGGCCGTAACACCCTGAAATTTATTTAAAAATTAATTTAAACTTTAGTTGTCATAATTTTAAAAATCTAACATTTTAGCAACGATGATAGTGGCCCAACGAATGTTTAAAAAAAAAAAAAATTTAGGCGGGGTGAATGGTAACCTTGCGGGCCCTCCCCGGAAGGCTGAGACCCTAGATTCAAGCCCCGAGGTGCCCGAAATTAGGAAAATGTGGGAATAAGGTTAGAAATAGATAGGAATGATAATTTTATATTTTGAATTAATTTTCGGGTAATATGTTAATGGTACGGCGTTTACCCGTTCGGTAAAATTTTGTGCGATTTTAACACGAAAGATATTTTAATCATTACAAATGGATAATGTATATCCATTCTAAACAAGTGGAAGTCCAAGATTCAATCTTGAATTACAAGATTGAATCCTAGCCATCCATTTTACTTTCTTGAATTAAGAATTTCCTAACTATATAATATGTCATCCATGCATTAAATAAAAGATAAAACACAAACTCAACTTCTTCATCAAGCTTTCATTCTCGGCCATTTTCCAGCCCACACAACCAGCCTCCATTTTTCACTTTCACAAGCTCAAAACTTGTTTCAAACCTCCATTTTCCTAGCCTAGACTTGATGAAACCACAAACTCCTTCACCAAACTTATTTTACTCATCATAACCTACAAATCTAACCGATTATAATTTCAATCCATCACTTTTCCAAATTTGAGGGCACACAATCTGAGGTTAAAGGAAGGGGTTGTTGGGAAGCTTTGAAGTGAAGCAAAAGCATTCTAGAGCATCCTTTGAAGTTAAGAGCCACAAATCTCTACAAGTAGGGTTTTTGTTGTCTTTTTTTGCCAATTTTTCTGTTCTGTTTTGGGTTGATATATGTTCTAAATTTTTGATGAAATTGATTGATATTATGTTGAAATTGATGTATGAATTTTGTTTGTGTGTTTGGATGGTGTTAGAAAATGGTTTTCATCAAAATAAATTTGGACTAGGTTGCTGGAATTTCTATTGTCCTGTAGGCAGCAGTGGTTCATGAATTTTCTGGAATATTTGTGGGTGTCTTCATGAGCTATAAAAATTATATGTTGGAGTAAACATCTTAGAATAATTACCTGAATTTTCTTGGGTGTTAGTTTTAAGGTTTGATGCCTCAGAAAAATCAGAAATCGAAATGAGGCAGATGCTATCCTGATTGTTGAAGCTGAGGCAGTAAACTTGTCCGAATTTATTACCATAGCAAATGATTGAACTAACTCTTGAAATTTTTACACGAAGTTAATAATATAGTGAAGTGTCACTGTGAATTTTATTGTGAATTAATTCAATCATTTGCTGGGGTTAAAATTAGGGGAACTCAGTTCTGGCCTGGGAATTGGTGACCCCTGACCACTAAATTTGTACATTTTACTGAGGTAGCTATAGAGCTCTGTTTGTCCTGAAATTTTTATAGGTTATTCTAGACACATTGAAGTGTCATACAGAATTTTTGTGACTCTTGAAATGGCTGTTTGATATAATAATGAAATGTTGTACCTAGGACAATAACTTTGCCCATTGTGCTGGGAATGGAACAATGCTTTGAATTGAGAATGTAATGGCACTTTGACTTCTAGTATGACATGAGTATTTGATATTAAGTGTTTGGCCATGTGACTTATGATATGTAAATGCATGCTATGGATTTTAAAGATTGAAGTATGAGAAAGAATGAGAATTTCATTGTGAATTATTGCCTATATGTGGCCTATGTATGCATTTGAGAAAAGAGAAAAGTATATGATGCCATTATAAGGATGTATAAATTTAAATTGTGCATGACATATAGACAAAATAGAAACAAGACTTAGATTGAATGAGGGGAAGGCGAAAGTAGTAACTTCCCAAAATTTATTTTGAGTCATAGACGTATCGCTAGGAATAGTTCTGTGTGGATTCGGAAATGGAAAAAAATGAAGTTCAATGACCACGTATAGGAATGAGCTAGTCCTGACAGCAGTCTATTTCCCTTGTGTGGTGTGATCCACCATAAATACCCATTGGGTATAACGGATCTATTGTGGAATTGTCCACTGAAATTACCCATTGGGTAAACTAAGTCTTTCCTATGTCAATGAAAAGAGAAAATGCACTGATTTGATCTTTGTGGCCATAAGTGATACCATGTCACCTTGAGATAAATTCATTGCATGTATTATATGCTACTTATCTTATTTTGAATTGTCTACCTTGTGTAACTTAGTAATTGTTGAAATGTGATGAGATATATGCTTGAAGTGACGAAATGCTAAAAGAAACCCACTTCGGAGGAATGGTTTTTGAACATTAAAAATGAATCTTTGATATATGTCGCATGCTCACATTTTCTTAATAAACCAAAGTGGCTGGGGCGATGATGATGACATTATGATTGTGATTGGGGAGTTTCCCTACTAAGGATTTTAAAAATTCTCACCCCTATGTGTTTGTCTCGTGTCGCCTCCAGGTTAAGACAGATGATGATGATCCTGCTATGCAAAGGAGTGTAGATTGCTGTGGTGTAGTAGTTCCTGTTTTATTATGCTGTACTTAGTGAAATGAGTATGTATGTAAATGTATTAGAAGACAATATGTACTAAAGCTCATAGAGGAGCTTCCTTATGTATTTTAGCTGTATGTTTAATAAACTTGATGTTTACTTGTAATATGTTTTAATAGAATTATGCTTAGTTATCTCGTACGTAATCGAGCTTTGCTATAGATAATTAGAGGTCCGCTAATTAACAAGTAACAACTCTAAAGTACGATATCATAGCTTAAGAATGGGGTTGTACTTGGGAGGATGTACACAGCCTACTCATGAAACCCTTCCTCCATTGTTCTTCCTTCAAACTCCATTAACAAGCTTCAAAGCTTGCAAAACCCTAGCTCAAATTCACTAAAACACCAAGATCCTTTAATGAAGCTTGTTCTACTCCTCATAATCTATCAAACTAACCGATTGAAATTTCATTTCCTCACTATTTCTTACCTTGATATCTCACTTACTACCTGCCTAAGGAAGGTTTAGGACTTGAATTGGTGGCCTTGAAGTAAAGGAATCAATCTTGGAGCATCAAAGAGCCAAGGATACACTAGCTTCCAAAAGCTGGGCTTTTAAACCTCTTTTGCTTTCAAATCTTTTTCTATTTTAACTCCTGATTTAATTTGATGTTTTTCATTGAATTGGTTGATAATATGTTGATATTGATGTATTAATTTTGCTGGTATGGTTGGATGAAGTTAGAAATCACTTTTGTGAAACGAGATTTGAACCTTCCTGGATTTTCGATTTTGTTAAGGCATGATCACACAAAGTGGTTTATTGTTGTTGTTTTGGATAGAGGAACTAAAGCTGTGAATTTGTATAATTTTATTAATATAGCAAATGATTGAATTATCCTTTGAAATTTTTACAGGATATTGTAACATCTCGAAGTATACCCATGATTTTTCTTTTGAATTGATTCAATCATGTGCTAGGGTTAAACATTGTGAAATCTAGTTCTTAAGATAATAGGGGTCTGACCACTAAAATTGTTGAATTTTATTATTATACTTAGAGAACTATTTACTCTGAAATTTTTATGGAACCTTGTGGACACATTGAAGTGTCTTTGAGAATTTTTATGGCCTCTAAATTGATCTTTTGATATGCAAATAAATTAGGCTATGAATGTGTGAAATATGCCATTGTGTTGGAAATGAAACCATGTTTTGAATTGATGAAACAATGGCATTTTAGTTCTAGTAAGGCATGAATATTTGATGTTAACTATTTGGCCATGTGATTTGTGAAATATGAATGCATGCTCGAGGAAATAGATTGTGAATAAAATGCCTACATGTGCTTTATGCATGCATTTGGAAAAGGAAAAGAGAATGTATAAACTTAAATTGTGTATGTTCTGACATATGGACAAAACGAAACAAGACTTAGGTTGAATGAGGGAAAGAAATTGAAAAAAGAAACTCCCAAAATATTTTAGTCGGTAACGTGGCTAGGAATAGATCTGTGTGTGATTCGGAAATGGAAAAAAATGAAGTTCAATGATCACGTAGGAATGAGTTGTCCTATAAATTCTATTTCCCTTATGGTGTGATCCATTGCAAATACCATTTAGTATAAACTATCTATTATGAAGTTGTCCACAACAAATACATGTTGGGTATGACTAAGTCTTTCCTATGTCAATGAAAAGAGAAAATGCACTGATTTGATTTCTATGGCCATAAGTGAGACCATGTCACTTTGAGATAATTTCACTATATTTGACATATGCATAATCATATCACATGTAACCTCTTGATTTGAGCTACTCATTATGTGTTTGAGTTCCATGATATTTGAGCATTAAGTGAGTGAATGCTAAAGGAAATGTAACCAATTTCTGTTAGAGTACAAATGACCAAAATGCCCTGAGGTCATTTTTCCAGAAATTAAAGGGGCAGTTGCCCCGCAACCCTCGAATGGGTCAACTCGATGTTTGAAGGGGATTATGCTGTTATGGATGATATGGGAGAGAAACTCGTTTTAAACTTCCGGCTCAAAATGACCAAAATACCCTATGTGTCTACACGGGTAAAAGGTGCCGTTTGAGCCCGAAACTTTTCAGGAAGTTTAGAATGATGTTTATGAGCAATGTTTGATGTTTAGTTGAGCAGGAAGGTCCCGGGCAGTTTTAGTGCAAAATTACCATTTTGCCCTAGAACGCGTCCAGTGAACCTAATGACAATTAAGCAAACCTAAGCAATATTAGGCTCTAATCGAAAATTAATTTATTCGATAATTAATCTAGAGTCAAAATGGTTTATTAAGGTTAATTAGAACCTAAGATTGCTTAGATAAACTCTAATTGATTCTTGAAATTCAAGATTTCTAGTCATGGAATCTTGAATAGTGTTTCTCTCTCATTCCTTAAATTAAGGAATTGAGCCATACCTCATTTGACCAAAAGAATTATTTTAAATTACTAATCTAATAAGATCACCCTCCTAATCAAGTCTTGAACCACCTCAATTAACCATTTTCTCACCTAAACACTTGCTTACAAACTCCTAATCAAAAAGCCTAATCATAGAAACACTTAAACACATCCTTAAACCACAATTACATGAACAAAAATCCCTTCCCTTGGCTGATGAGGAGGCCGAAAATCTGTCCCCAAATGGTGCCACATGTTGAGTTGTGATGCACTCCAAGCCCATGCCTTAGGCCATACCTTGCCTATGCTTCCAACCATGCTTGCCATGCCTAAGCCCATGCTTTTGTAAGAGATATTTTCCTCCTCCCTTGACCTTGAAAAGTCATCAGCCATTCCCTCCCCAAATCAGCCAACATGTCTCATTTTTCTATAAATACCAAGCCTTGATGAACCTTGTCACACTTTGGTTCACTTGATAAGTTCACACTTCTTGCAAATTCTCTCATTCCTCTCAAATTCCCTCAACTTGGCTGATTTCTTCCTCAAGACTCTAAAAGGATTTCCTTCTCCTTCCATCTAGAAAACAAAGCTTTCTTACATCTCTTCAAGACTTCTTAAGGTAGGGGTTAAGTTTTGATGATTTTTGTTTGTGTTCTTCAAGAAAGTTCTAGTTTTTCTCTTGGTTTTAAACTCCTTTCCTTCCTCTTTCTTTTTCGGCCAAGAGGCCCTCTTACAAAAAGAATGTGAGCTTGATGATGAGGTTTCAAGATAATGATTTGTTGTTGTCATGTGAGAAACCTCTAAAGCTTGAAACAACTTAGTCTTGGACCATACATGCTTGGATTTCCTTTCTTTTCTTGGCTTAAGTTTCTCCATTCTTGACATTCATCCAAGTTCTCAACCTCAAACTAACACATCTCCACCATAGATCAACTCCTAAACACCTAAACTTTCCATTTCCAAACACAACACAAGAAAAATCCTTCCTCCACTCTAACTTCCCTTGGCCGAAATCATCGTCTACCTCCAATTCCCTGAGTGCAAAAATAACCAAATGCTCCTGAGGTCATTTCTCCTGGAAATTGAGGGACGTGTAACCAGGATCCTCGAAGGGCTAGTCTAGTGCCTGAAGGGGATTATATATGTAACGGATGTGTTAGAGATGAAAATATTATTTTTCCTGGTTTTTCCCGTACTTGAAATTATCGTTTACCCTGAGGTAATTTGACGCGGAATTAAGTGATGGACAAACTCGGCCATACCAGGAGTTTGAATATGATAACCATGAGTGTTGCTTGATGTTTGGAAAGTCTGAGTGGTCCAGTCTTTGTGTAAATTTATAATTTTACCCTATTTGGTGGGCATAATTAAACGATTATGGAAGTATGGGCAATATTAGGCTCTAATTAAAGATAAATTAATTTATCTATTAATTTGGAGTCTAAATAATTAATTGAGGTTATTAGAGGATTAAGATGGATTAAGGAAACTCAAATCCCCTTCTTAAATCAAAGACATTATGTCAAATCAAACCAAATAATAAATTCTCTCTCCAATCCCTTAAATTAAGGAATATGTTGGAGTTTGAAATTCAAACTAATTGGGTTTAATTCAAACTAAGTGAGCAATACCATTCTTAATCATGCCTTGCAAGCCTTAAACACATGATTACAAACCTAAGCACCCAATTACCAATCCCTAACTCACTCCTTAATCAAATCTACCTCTAATACATATCCTAACCTACATGAAAAACAAAATTTCTCCCTTCCAAATTAGCCACAAGGTCGCGGCTCCTCCCTTCCATTTTCCCTTCATATCAATTCCCATAAATACCAAAACACCAAAAAGAGTCATCACTTTACCATTTTCTTTTTTGTCACAAGTCTTGCTTCCAAAAAATTCTCTCTTCTCTCAACTCAAAGCTTTCTCTTTTCCTCTTCCACCACCACTCTCAACCTTCCCTCAACTCACAAACACCCAAACATCTCATTCCAAGATCTACACTTTCTCTTTTCAACCAAAGAAAACAACTTGGTAGGGATTTGTTTCGAGTTTTTCCTTCTATTTCTTATCCTTCTTTTCGGATTTTGATGATGGATAAAATGATTGTTGTTGTTGTTCTTCTTCTTCTTCTTCTTCTTCTTCTTCTACTTTTTCTTCTTCTTCTATTTTCAGTTGGATCTTCCCTTTTTCCTTTCCTTTCATTTTCAGTTTTATTGTTGTTTGATGATGGGGAACTAAGGCTTGATGATGAGAGATCTTGGTGTTGGTTATGAAACCATCATTTACTTGACCTCTAGAGCCCAAGTTTGGTTTATTTTGTTGGCTTTAAAGAATAGTGAAGATGAAATATTGTTGGTTCTTTTGAAAAAAAATTCTTCTTTAATGTTCAAAGCCATGGCTTAATGATGAGGGGTTCTTAAATGTTGGTTGTAGAACCATCATATGTTGGACCTCTAAAGCTCAAGGCTTAATATTTTCTTGGTTTCACAAGATAATGAAAAATGATTTATTGTTGGTTGTCTTTGATGGTTTTCTTTTGAGCTTGATGATAAGTCTAGATAAATGAGGTTCTTGGAACCATGGGGTCCAAAGACTCTAAAGCTCACTTCCATTTTATTAAGATTGATTGGGTTTGAGATTTTGATTATTTAAAGCCTTGAAATGAGCTCTAATAAGATAAGAAATAGATTTGCATCATGTTTATATTTCAAGCTTTTGTATCTTATGTTTATGTTTCAATGCCTTGCATATCATGTTTTGAAGTCATCACCTTAAAAGAGACTAAAGAAATGGACTTGCATTCCATATTTAAATTCTAGCATTGCATTTCATGTTTATTTTTTAAAGTCATCACCTAAACCTTGAAAATTTAAAAATGAACTTGCATCCTCATATTTACTTTCAAGTCTTGCATATCATATTTAAGTTTCAAGCCATCACCTAATAATGACAAAGATCTAAAATGAGGTTGTCATAGTATGTTTATTATTTTGTCATCACTTAAATCCCTAGAGCTCAAAGACTTGCCCTTGTATCTTAAAATGGAAGTTTTGATCATGGCTATAGGATGTATTTTAGTCATGGTACAATGTTGGATTTGATTGGTGTAAATGTGAAATGATTTCAAATGAATGTTAGAAAAGTGTTTTAAAATGATCTTGAGGTGAAAGAGTAACTAAGAATGTGTCAAAGTTTTGATTTCTCAAATTCTTGGGATTCTAGTAATCAATTACCGGGATGGTCTTTTGGAAGATTTTGGCCTTAGTAATCGATTACCAGACTATGTAATCAATTACCGAGGATGTTCTTCATACCCAGAACTAGTTTTTGACCTTTGTAATTGGTTACCAGTTCATGTAATTGATTACTATGATGTTCTTCGTGCCCAGAATAAAATTTTGGATTCTAGTAATCGATTACCATGCCCATATAATCTATTACAGGATGCCCTTTACTCAGAACAAGTTTTTGATTCTTAATCGATTACCAACACCTGTAATTGATTACTAGGATCCCAAATATGAATATAAATGTGTTCTAAGCAAGGTGAAATGGATTGGTGACCTTATATGCTTATGTATTGATGATGATTCCCTAGTATGCTATTTATATGTATATATTGTTAAGCATTGCATATGCATTGGTTGAGTCCGCTCCTTGACTTAGGACATACTAGGTAGGAGCATATTTACTATTATTTGATGATGAATAATAACATGCCTATTAAATATGTGCAAAGATGTGAATGCATATATGAATAAATGATATGAGGATATTGTGGCATGATATGGTTATGATTGATTAGTCGAGATGCATGATATATGAAAGTTATGAATGTAACATCCTCCTTAGCACAACCTTATCTTCAAATAATATCTTTAAATCATGGCATCGTGCTTGAGAAATGTTACTTATTAATTTAGTGGACCTTTCTTAAATATCTATGGCAAGCTTGACTAACTCGTGTAATATCTACGCGTAATCTATTAAAACATATGACAAAGAAACACAACCTTTATTGAATACATAGTTAAGTACGAAAGGAAGCTCTACTATGAGCTTTAATACATATTCATTCCCTATTACATCTACATACATATTCATTCCACTAAGTATGGCATAATGAAAGCACTAACTACTACACTAATGAAATTCTGGTTCCTGTTCAGGGCAGCCTCATAGTCCTTTGATTCAACCTGGAGACGATACGGAAACACAAACACATAGGGGTGAGAATTATATAATTCTCGTAGGGTATTTCCCAAATACACAATTCACAACGTCATCGTTATCATTCCAGCCACTTCAATCTATTATGAAAAGAGTGATCATGCAACATATGTCAAAGGTTCATTTTAAAGTTCAAGAACCATTTTCTGAAGTGGGACTCTTTTATTATCCAATAACTTGATGTACACATGTCATACTACTTAACATTATAGTAATTTATTTACAACTTTACATGCTCTCGGTATATTAAAAAAAAATCTTATATACATCAACCCTCTATTTCGTGCCTATTCTATATTAAAGGGGACTTTTCCGTGCCCTTTTCCATAATAGAGGGGACTTTCTCATGCCCTTCACATAATAGAGGGGACTTTTAATACCCTTTACACATTTCAGGGACCTTTCATGCCCTTCACATAATATAGGGACTTTCATTTCTCTACTTAGAACATATATCATCATCAAGTTCACATATAAACAATCAATCACAAGTGACTCTCATTTATTTCTCATAAACCAAACCTTAAAGTCACTATCATGCATTCATATACCATAGACTTGGAATAGATATCAAACTATCATAAATTTCAGCCATTCTCACATTCCAACACCTTGGCAGAGTTATTGTTCTGGGTACAATATTTAATTGCCATATGAAACGACTATCCCAAGAGCCACGAAAATTATGTATGACACTATAATGTGTCTAGGATAACCTGTAAAATTTCAGGACAACAGAGCTCTATAGCTACTTCAATAAAATATACAAATCTAGTGGTCAGGGGCCACCAATTCACAACTAGATCTAGGTTCCCTTAATTTTTAACCCTGGAAATTGATGAAACCAATGCACAAGAAAATTTATAGTCATAATTAAATATGTTATTAACTTCAGATAAAAATTTCATGAGCTAGATCAATCAATTGCTATAATAATAAATTCAGACAAGTTTGTTACTTCAGTTTCAACAACCAGGACAGCATCAGACACATTTCGGTTCTTGATTTTCTTGAGGTAGAAAACTTTAAAATTAACACCCAAGAAAATTCTTGTAGTCAGTTTAAGATGTCCACTACAACATATAATTTTTGTAGATGATTTAATTACCCACAAATATACCAGAAAATTCGTGATTAATGACTGCTTCAGGAAAACTAGGAATCCAAGCCTTGTCCAATTTCCTTTGATAAAAACCCTTTTTTAACACCATCCAAACACACCAAAAAAATTCACACATCCATATAAACATATCATCCATCAATAAAATCAGAAATTTCGGATCTACATCATGCCAAAACATGTAACGCCCCAATTTTTCCTGTAATTTTTTCTGTCGTTTGGAAATTACCGAATTACCCTAGGTAATTTTTCATATAATTTAGACCGAACAATCCTCAATAAAGGAATATAACATTAGAAGAAAGGTTAGGAGCAATTCGTGCGAGAGTTGCAAACCCAATTTCTGTATGTGTAAAATGACCAAAATGCCCTGAGGTTATTTTCTCAGAAATTAGGATCATGGGCCCCACCCATCCTCAAGGGGATGTTTTGATGCTAATAAGGGATTGTTTGTGTTATGTGTGTTAATAGAGGAGAAGAATCCTAATTTTGAGCTCGACGCGAAATGACCAAAACGCCCTACGGCGTTTTAACTCTGATTTGCGTGCCGGTGAGCCCGAACCTCACTAAAATGTTTTAAAACATGTTTTTAAGCTATGATTAACCATTAGTTAAGCTCGGGTGGTCTCGGGCAATTTTTAAGTAAAATTACCATTTTGTCCCTCTTTGTGCAGTTTTGCGAATTTTGAGATTTTTGATTCGTAAAGCGAAATCTAAGCAATATTAGGCTCAAATTAAAGGTTATTAGATTCTAATTATTAATCTAGAGTCAAAATTATTTATTTAGATTGATTAGAACCTAAAATTGCTTAAAAACACCCAAATTGCTTACTAATTCACCTAAGCCCTTAATTGCAAATTCTCTAATTTGCAAAGATACCTTACCTACACCTAAATAATGTATGGAACACACAAATTTCTCCTCCTTGGGCTGTAATGGACGAAATTATTGATGCCATTATGCATCAGAATAATTGCCCAAAGATACACTAAAACAAAATGCCAAAATGTCACCATGAGACATAATTCCCTAAATTCATACAACTTGTCTTGAATCCATGTTTTCCTCCCTTTGTTCCCCATGAAAATCCATCAGCCTTCCTCCTTCATTTGTCCATTTATGAGCTTCAAAATCTCTATAAATAGGCATGCTTGAAGATGTTAGATGCCTTTGATCATAACTTACACAATTCTAGTTCTTAGGAGCATCAAAAGCTTTCTTTCTTCCTCCTCCTTAGCCAAATTCTTTCTTCAGTTTTCAAAGAGATTTTCTTCCATTTCACTCAAAGAAACCAAGTTCTCTTCCTTTCCTTCAAATCAGATTAGGTAGGGAGTTGTTTCTAAGTTCATTTTATGTTATGACAAGTTATGTTTCTAGCTCAAAAATGATGATTTCATGGACTTTCTTCTAGCTTTCAATTTTGGTTTGTTTTCCCTTTTCTTTTGAAAAAAATTTCGGCCTTATGGCCTAGATTATGATGAGACCATGGTTTGATGATGAGGTTCTTGAGTCTTGGTTGCAAAGCCTTCACAAGTTAGACCTCTAAAACTTGAAGGTTTCACTAGTTTTTAAAGCTTTACAATTTCGATTTTTCTTTCCTTATTTTTCTTTAATGATTTCGGCCAAATGGCCTAAGAAGGAATATGATGATAGCTTGATGATGAGGACCTTGAGTGTTGGTTGTAAATCCATCACAAGTTAGGCCTTTAAAGCTTGAAAATTCCACTTGATGCAAAACTTTAAAGAATGATGTTTTTATGATGTAAAAATAAAGATCTTGAGTTTAGAACTTGAAAGATGTATTTTTCACTTTGTCTTGCTAAGATATATATATTGGGTTGAATTTATATTTCTCTAAAGTCTTGGAAGAGCTCTAGTAAAGAAATAAAATGAACTTGCATCCATGTCTAAGTTTATGCCTTGCATAACCATGTTTACTTTTAATGTCATCACTAAAATCTCAAGAATAAATAAATGAACTTGCATATCTCATGTTTAAATTTCCAAGCTTGCATTTCATGTTTATATTTCAAGTTGTCACTTAATCTTCAAAGATAATAAAGAGGATGCATCTCATATTTATTTTATGCTCTCACTTTATTTTATAATGGCTAAAAGAATCAACGCATGGCATGTTTATTTTATGTCATCACCTAAAGATCCTAGAGCTCAAAGACTTGCCCAAGTATCACAAGCAAAGTTGGAAAATGGTAGCATCACTTTCAATTTCCTTAAGATTATTGGAGTTGAAGAATTCATTCTTTAAGAAGTCTTGAGTTTGGAGCTTAATAAGATGTAATAAGAATTCTCTTCTCCCTTCACCGGTCCAGTGCGGACTTCCGCGCTCAGGTTTCTTAAGATTCTCTTCTCCCTCCACTGGTCCTATGCGGACTACCGCGCTCAGTTTCTTGCATCATGTTTATATTTCAAGCTCTTACATCATGTTTAATTTTCAAGTCATCACCTTAAATCTTAAAGATAAAGAAATGGATTTGCATATCATGTTTATAATTCCAAGTTATCACCTTATAAAGATAAGATTAAAATGAGGTTGCATAGCATGTTTATGATTCTAGTATCACCTAAATCTTTAAAGCTCAAGACTTGCTCCTTTTATCTTAAGTGAGAATTTTAATTGTGAACATTCTTTCAATGTATGAATTGACCTCATGATTAAGGTAGGCCTAAAGTGATTTTTAAATAGCTATGAGTTGGTTCTATAATTTCTTTCAAGATTACCAAAAAGAATTAGTTTCTAAAAGAGTTTTAAGGCTTGAAATGATATTAGAAACTAATATCTTGCATGTACTTAAAATGAGATATTAAGCAATTATATGAGATTCATGATTCAGCCACTGATCTAGTTAGTATTACTATGATTTGATATGTTTTGAAGTTGTGATAATTATGAATAATTCTATGCATGTTAGAAGTGAAATTAGCCACATAAAGCAACCGTAAAGCTTTAAATATGATTTATTGCCTATGCTGCCTCATATGGTTTAATAATGTTCTTAAGGCTTATGATTAATGGTAATGATGGTAATTAATCCCTTAGATGCATAATTAATTAGTTTGATAATTGAGGTTACCCGATTCTAGTTTTCGGTTATTTAAGACAACTTTTCGGTAAGGATTTATGATGATGCTTATTAAGTATTTGATTTCATTGAATGATTTCATGGCTTGCATGTTAGAGTTGCTGTTGCAAACAATGAGAAAGCTTATGCATGAAATAATGAAATATTCTTTGTTATTTAAAAATTTACGCTTGTTGCTGGAAGAAAGTATATTGTAAAAGTGTAATTTGGAAAGGTTCTGGCTAGGAAAGACTTGGTACTTAAGCATGTCCATTTGTGACCCACCTCTTTCCTGGAATCTCCAGGTGCATGAATACAGTTGGTATATATTATTCCAAAATAAGACTATAAATGAGAAAAGGTTATAATGATTATGAATTGAGAATTGGATTATGATATGACATGCAAAGACTCAATGGTGACTTAAACATATAAGAAAATGATCCTTTGGATCCATCAGACTATAGTGGTGAAAAGGTGATTCTTGTCCCCTAGCCCGTTCTCTCAAAAGGGTAGAGTTGGATTTTAACTTATCAAAAGGGATAAGTATATGCTAGTGACGACTAGTAAGGTATGAGCTCATAACCTAGATTACTCCCAAAAGGGTGGAGTATAGGGTGGCCCAGGAAAATGATGATGAAAGTAACTTTAAGTCACCTAAGAAACTAAGTAAATGCATTATGTGAATATGATGTTCTACTATGCATAGTATTTATGAGATGATGATGAGAAATATGATGTTCTGCTATGCATAGTATTATGAAATGATGATGAGGAATATGATATGATTTTATGCATAGCTATGTTATTATATATGAAAGGAAAAGTTCATTATATACATGACATGCTAAGTTTATGATGCATTATAAGACGCATGATTAAAGGGACGAACCTCGGTAAAGTATATTTTCAAACTTAATAAATCAATCTTAGCATGCTCATTATTTCATAATAACCCCGAGGTTCCTGGGGACAATGATGATGACAAAATGCATCATGAGGTGAGTACCCTACTGAGATTCTTTTTATAAGTTTCTCACTCCCTCTATTTTTCTTTCCATCTCGTCTTCAGAAAGGAAGGAAGCGTTCATGAATCACATTGAGGCTTCAGGGTAGCTGAACTTGATCCTGCTAGTTTCACTCATATATTTTAGATATCCATCCCTATCCTTGGAGTGTTATTACTAGGTGCCATTAATGGATGTCCTTCCATCCATATATTATTTATGTTTTGTTAGATTGCCTACATCTAGTCTTATTCTGTTGGTAGGCAAACTATCTATGTGTTATGTAATTATGGATGTTATATGATGGAGCCAATATGATGTGTTTTTTTTTCATGCTATATCTGCACGTTATCGCTTTATTTCGATTATTGTTCACGTTATGTGCGGCTCACGTTTTCAATTATATTTTAAAAAAAAAATGGCTCGTAATTTCATTAAGTATTTTCAAAGTATGATGAAAGAACTGAAGCAAAGAGTAAAGTCTAGTAATTAATCAGATACAACCTAGGTGTATTCGGTTAATTATTAGGGTGTTACAAAACAGATCATAAAAATTGGACAAGAAAAGGCAGCAAAAACCCTACTTGTGATGCTTGAAGAGTTCTAACTCCAAAAGATGCTCTAATTGATTTCTCTTCACTACAAGGACTCCAAATCAAGCCACAAACCTCCCTTTGGCAGTGAGGAAGTGTGATATCAAAGTGAGGATTGATGGAGAATTGAGATTTCAATCGGTTAGAATTGTAGGTATTGAGGTGTAGATTAAGCTTAGTGAAGGAAGTTAGAGGTTCTAACAACTCTAGGCTAGTGTTTTTGGGGTTGAAATGCAAGTTTGGCTCATGGAAATGAAGGTTTCTGGTTCCTCCTTGCTGGCCGAATTTTGATGTATCTTTGGGAAGAAATGTGACTAGGCTTCTTTAATAAATGCAATGGAAGATATTTAGTGAAGTAATCATCATTTATGTGATAAAGCAACAATGGATGGCTAAGATTTAATCTTGGATTCCAAGATTAAATCTTGGCCTTCCACATAGTCTAAAGAGGTGGATATTATCCATTGGTTATGATGGAAATATCTTTCGGTGTTAGAAACTATACACTAAAATCTCACACGAACGGGTAACGTTTACCCATTAAACCGATATACCCAAAAATTAATTTTAAGTATAAAATTATCATTCCCACCTATTTCTAACCTTATTCCCATGTTTTCCTAATTTCAGGCGCTCAGGCAAATTTAGGGTTTCAACCCTGGCGGGGCAGATGGGGCCCGCAAGGTTAGTATTCACCGACTCGAAATTTTTTTTTTTGAAGGTCTATTGGGTCGCCCTCGTCATTGCTAAACTATTAGATTTTTGAAATTAAGATTAATAAAGCTCAAATTAATTTTTAATTAAATTTTAGGGTGTTACAATGAACATGATATGTGTGAAAGTTATGATTACATGCTCATATTGCATCTCTAAATTAACATGCCAATATTAAGGTGACATAAGACACATGGAAATGATCCTCTAAATTCCCGAATTAAAGGTTATGAGAGGTGATCCAAAAGGACCCTTTAGACCAGGAATTAATGGTTATGAAAGATATTCCTATGCCCCTTAACCTGCACTCTCAGGAGTCAGGAATTTAGCTTATCAAGAGGATAAATATAGACTAGTGATGATTAGTTTAGGTATGAGCTCATAATCTAAAACTCTCAAAAGGGAGAGTATTAGGGTGGCCCCTAAGGAAAAGAGCATAAAAAGTTTATGTCACCTAAAAGAATAAGTAATGTTGAAATAAATTGCATTCATTATGCTATGTTCATTCAATATGATTTTATGATATCTCGCTTATGGCATTGAGATACATCCATGAATTAGTATGTTGCATTCATGCATTAAGGTTCATGCTAAAATTAAACGGGCCTCGATTAACGGTACTTGAAACTAATAAATATACCCTATGCACATGTCCACTAATTTCATAATGAAACTAAAGGTTCCTGAGACGTAGATGACGTCACCCATTAAGAAGCGAGAACCCTCCTGAGATTCTTGTATAAGTTTCCCATCTCTTGTTCTTTCTTTCCATCTCGTCTTCAGAGGCCGATGGCAACGTTCGTGATCTTCATTGACGCTCCCACCTGGGAGATGCACTACGATGCCTTCACTAGATGTACCATTTTGCAGGTCATTATGTTGTCTGCCTATTCATTTTCATGGGGCGTCCCTTTGCACACCCAATTTCTAGCTTCAGGTTCTCCGTTGCTACTCTCTTCTCCAACGACCTTGTCTTCGAGCGTGCCCACCCACACGAGGAGGTCGTCGCACTCCCCTCCACTTCGGCTCTAGGAACATCCAAGTCTACATGCTGTTATCCCCCCCGCTATGCTGATTCATGGTCGGACCCCACTAAGGATTCACCCACCCAGACCCGCTCTGAGGGTTCGGCCCCCACTGTTCCTATGGTAATGGAGGGTGGTAGCGGCGAGGAGGCCACAGTCATGCAGCCGATGAGGGCACTGTACCTGCTCATGGAGGAGCCACCTAACCCCGTCAAGGTGCTCACGCCCATCCTGCGCTCCATCTGTCCACACCTAATGAGCTAGCCTGCTGATGATTTCTTCCTCCCTCCAGAAGCAACAACAGTAGGAGCCAATTTTGGACCTCTGGGAGTGCCCATGCACATGCATTAAATAGGATAACCTTCTTTTTCTTTTTTATTATTAGAGGTTATCTACCCTATGTGCACCCCGGAGGAGCAGTGGGAGAGGTCTTTTGTTTAGCTTGTTTTTCATTCATAGATATTATGGATTATTGTATATTTTTTAGCCCAACATTTGTTGGTGGGCATGATATCACTCTTTCATGTATATTCTAGGTATGCAAAGTGGAACAATGATCTCCTGATGATATATATGTGTGTGTGATGAATTTCTTATGCCTATGAGTTTATGATGTGGTGTTTTATGTATGCTCGTATCTTGTCTTTCTCCCTTTCCTTTTACGCACGTTTTCGATATTGTTCCTTACGCATGCGTAGCTCATGTTTTGTTTTAAAGTTTCAAAAAAAATTACCCGTATTTTCATTAAAGCATTTTCAAAAGTTAAAGTAAGAACTGGAACAAAAGAGTAATAACTAATAATTAACTGGAATACGTCCTAAGTGTGTTGAATTAAATATTAGGGTGTTACATTTTGGTATCAGAGTAGTTCGGTTTCACGTAGCCTGAGGATTGGACTGACTATGCTTCTCAAGCATGATGCGATAGTTATGTCATGTGAAGTGCTTTATTGATAGAATAAGCTATAGGATAGCAATGCATAACCCCTCTACGTGCGTATGTACCATGGTAACTAGCTCACTTTACATGAAGTATTGAGCCTGATCACCTTGGTATTACTATTTTGTGTGCTTAGGAACCAATGGTGCGACCATGACGGGAAGGACCCCAAGCTCCAGTGAGAGTGAGGCGACGATAGAGGCCCCCGGGAGATGGCAAGGGCCATGCAAATGATGTTTGAGTGGATGGACTACTAGGGCGACGCTAGTCTCAACACTGAGGGACTCAAGCATGCCTGATTTGGGGAGTTCTGTAAGGTGAACCCTCCACCATTCAGAGGGACTCTGAACCCAAACCATGCTGACGAATGGATCAAAAGCATGGAGAAGATCTTCTCATGATCACCTCACAAGCGAAGGTGACCTACGCTGCTTGCATGCTAGAGGCGGATGCTAAATTTTGGTGGACTAGCACACAAAGATTGCTAGAGGCATCCGGACACTGATTGACTGGGAGATGTTCAAAAACTATTTCTAAAAGAAGTATTTCCCGTGTCTGTGCGAAATGCTAAGGATATAGAGTTCATGCAACTGGTTCAAGGGGGAATGAGTACTCCAGTACAGCGAAGTTCAAGGAACTGATCAAATTCTACCAAATCTTTCAAGGGAACCCTAATGAGTTTTGGAAGTGCATCAAATGCGAGGCGGGGTTGAAGGCGAAGATCAACATTGCTGTTGCACACTTGGAAATTAGGGATTTTCCCACCCTAGTCAACAAGTCCTCATCATCGAAGATGGCGGAAGAGGCTGAGCACACCAAGGGCAGAAACTTCACCAAGAGGCTGCGTCGTAAGCCCGAAGTTTCAAGCTCCAGCCTAGGCCCCAATTCCGACCGTAGTTCAGCCCGGGGCCCCAGGAGGAATTTCTACCACGAAGGATCAAGTGGTCCCAAGGGCAAAGCACTCCAAAGGGCCTCGGTTACATCCTCGAGACCTGCACCTGCTGCCTTATGCCCCAAATATGGGAAGTCACACGGGATTGACCCTACTTGCTGGGCAGGGAGTCTACTTCAAGTGCTGAAAGTCGAGACACTATGCCAGAGAGTGCACGAGAGGAACCTGATGACCTTTCATCCCCAACCACAACACCAAGGAAGGGTTTTCACCATCAACGCGAAAGACTTAACAAGGTCCAAAAGCCTCATAGAAGGTAAGTGTGAAATACATGGTAGAACCTTAACTGTCCTGTTTAATTCTGTGCGACCCATTCATTTATATCACATACTAGTATCGAGTCTCTACAATTATATGTGTCTGAACTTCCTTTCGATCTTCCTGTTTCTACCTCTCCTGGCAAACCCGTTAGGACTTGTAAGTGTTGTTTAAATTGTTATTTCACTATTGAAAGTAGAACCTTTATTCTGGATTTAGTTTGTCTACCTATGCATCGTATAGATATGATTCTTGGCATGGATTGGCTTTACGCTAACCGTGTAATGTTAAACCTATACCAAGTCTGTTATCTTTCTCCCTACCCTTGTTGTGTCTAATAAACCTTTAAGCCTTTATTTGAATCCTGTAGAAGTCAACTGTTATGGGGAAAGAGTAAGGGATATGTTTTCCTAGCCACTAGCAAAGTAGACTTTGAACAAGACATCGACAAGGTGCCTGTAGTGAGAGGCTATCCTGAGGTATTTCTAGATGAGATACCTGAGTTCCCTAGAGAGAGATTGAGTTCTCCATAGAGTTGGTCCTAGGAATGGGGTCTATCTCCATAGCACCTTATAGGATGTCACCCATGGAGTTAACCGAGTTAAAGGCGCAATTAGAAGAGTTGTTGGAGAAAAAGTTTGTGAGACCGAGTGCTTCACCATGGGGAGCCCCTGTCTTGTTTGTGAAGAAAAAGGATGGGAGCATGAGGCTATGTATAGATTATAGGCAGCTGAACCGATCGCAGTGAAGAATAAGTACCCCCTACCTAGGATTGATGACTTGATGGAACAGTTAAGGGGAGCGGTGGTGTTTTCTAAGATTGATTTGACTTCAGGATATCACTCAATTAGGGTAAGAGATGAGGACATACCCAAGACTTCTTTTAGGACGCGATATGGCCACTTTGAGTTTACGGTGATGTTTGGACTGACCAATGCTCCTCCGTGTTCATGGACTATGTGAATAGGATCTTTAGACCCTATGTAGACCAGTTTGTGGTTGTTTTCATATATGACATACTCATCTATTTGAAGACACATGGGGAGCATGAGCATCATTTGAGGATGGTTTTGGAGATCCTGAAGGAAAAAAAGTTGTATGCTAAGTTATTTAAGTGCGAATTTTAGTGAAGGATGCGAAGTTCTTGGGTCATGTGGTGTCAAAAGGAGGTATTATAGTAAATCCTAGTAAGATAGAGGCTGTGATGAGCTGGAAAAGACCTACCACGGTAACGGAGATAAGGAACATTTTGGGATTAGCTGGTTATTACCATAGGTTTATTAAGGGATTTTCTCATATATCTTTACCCTTGACCAAGCTCACTAGGAAGAATACCCTTTTGTGTGGACTCCAAAATGTGAGAGGAGTTTCCAGGAGTTGAAAGTCAAGTTAACCACGACCCCAAGTGTTAGTATTGACTGAACCCAATACACCATTTGAGGTGTATTGTGATGCATGGGAAAGGGTTTGGGCTGTGTGTTGATGCAAAATAGGCAAGTGGTGGCCTATGCATCCAGACAACTCAAACCTCACAAGGAAAACCCTACCCACAACCTTGAGTTAGCGCCATGGTGTTCACCTTGAAGGTATGGCGGCACCATTTGTATGGGATAAAGTTCGAAGTGTTCTCTGATCACAAGAGTCTCAAGTACCACTTTGATCAGAAGGAGTTGAACATGAGGTAGAGTAGGTGGATGGAGTTTTTGAATGATTACGATTTTGGGCTGAACTATCATCTCGGCAAGGCTAATGTAGTAGCTGATGCCTTGAGCTGAAAGTCACTTCACTTGTCCCATATGATGGTGAAGGAGGTGGAGCTGATTGAGAAGTTTAGGGACCTAAACTTGGGGATGACCTTGACCACTGAGAGCATAAAGGCGTGTCATCTTAGTGTAACAAGTGGCTTCAAGGAGAGGGTCACTCGGGCCCAATGGGAGGACGTGGAGTTTATGGAGACTCTAGAGGCAATAAAGGAAGGGAAGTTAAAGGGTTTTACCCTAGGGCGGACAAGCTATGGAGGTTTGAGGGCCGAATTTGCATCCGGCATGTGGTGACCTCTAAAGGGATATCTTGGAGGAGGCTCACAAGAGCCATTTCACCATTCATCTTGGCACTACCAAGATGTATCAGGACTTGAGGAAGATGTTTTGGTGGCCCGGGATGAAGAAGGATGTGGCCACATGGGTGAGTAAGTGCTTAGTCTGTTAGAAGGTAAAGATTGAACACCAAAAACCTTCTGGATGTTGCAACCCCTATCCATTCCTGAATGGAAATGGGAGAGTCTCGATGGATTTCATGACGGGTCTACCTAAGACCCAAGCTAGCCATGATGCCATATAAGTGATCATGGACCGACTAACAAAGTCAGCTCACTTTTTGCCTATTAAGGTAACTTATTCATTGGATAAGTTAGCCCAGCTATACATCTAAGAGATTGTAAGGTTGCACGAGTGCTGGCGATGATAATCTCGAATCGTGATTTGCAGTTTACGTCGCGTTTTTGGGGAGCCTTTCAGAAGGTGTTTGGTTCAAAGCTGTGCCTAAGCACGACATACCACCCTCAAACGGATGGGCGTCGGATAGGACCATATAGACCTTAGAGGATATGTTAAGGGCATGTGTGTTGGACCAAAGAAGAAGTTGGGATAAGTACTTGCCACTGATCGTATAACAACAGTTATCATGCGAGCATTGGTATGGCACCATATGAGGCCCTCTGCGGACGAAAATGTCAATCACCCTTATGTTGGTATGAACCCGGAGAGCAAAGCATGTTGGACCGGAATTCGTGAGGGAAACAATGGAATAGATCCAGAGGATCAAGGATAGGATCCTCATAGCTCAAAGTCGATAGAAAAGCTATGCGGATAAATGGCAAAAGTCGTTGGAATTTCGAGAGGGAGAGCATGTGTTCCTTAGGATCACCTCCACAACAAGTTGAGCCCTAGATTTCTTGGCCCCTTCAAAATCCTTAATAGAGTCGGGATAGTAGCATCCGAATAGCCCTACCACCTAATTTGTCTAACCTTCACGATGTCTTTCATGTCTCTCAATTGAGAAAGTATCAATCCAACCCTAGTCATGTGCTAGCGCTAGAACAAGTGCAGTTAAGGGAAGACTTGACTTTTAACCTACCACCTACGAGGATCACGGCTGAGGAATCAAGCAGTTGAAGAACAAAACCGTACCTCTAGTTAAAGTGGCATGGGGTTAAGGAGGACAGAGGAATTCACATGGGAGCTAGAATCAAAGATGAGGACGCAATACCCCGAGCTATGTATAGGTAATGAATTTCGAGGGCAAAATTCTTTTTAAGGAGGGGAGTAATATAACGCCTCGATTATCCCTGAGTGCAAAAATGACCGAAATGCCCTGAGGTCATTCCTCTGGAAATAGAGGACGGGCGGCCCGGCTACCCTCAAAGGGTTAGTCTAGTGCCTGAAGGGGATTATATATGTAATGGATTTGTTAGAGATGAAAATCTCATTTTTCCTAGGTTTTTCCCATACATGAAATTACCAGTTTACCCCTGAGGTAATTTGACGCGGGATTAAGTGACGGACATACCCGGCCATCACCCGAGAGTTTGAATATGATAACCATGAGTGTTGCTTAATGTCTGGAAAGTCCGGGTGGTCCCAAGAAGTCTTTGTGTGAATTTGTGATTTTACCCCTGTTTGGTACTAAATGGGCATAATTAAATGATTATGGAAGTATGGGCAATATTAGGCTCCAATTAAAGATAAATTAATTTTATCTATTAATTTGGAGTCTAAGCATTCCTTACATAGACAAGAAAATATTTTATGTAAAATGCCTCATTAAACACTCCCTAAGTAATCTCGGTACCTATCTCCTCCATGATTTTCCATGTTCCAATCCACCAAAAATTTGCATCAACATCTAATATGTAAGAAACAAAGGTCACCCTCTACTAATCAGACCAATCCAGGATTGAAAAGATATTCTCAATTGTCTGCATCTATTCTTCTACATTGTCAAGGTGGACAGTTTCCCTAAAACAAGGTAGACATGCCATTTGAAATTCAGAACATTATGTAGGTGAAAAGGCAAACGATAAGGGGGGCTTGAATCATGCTTCACTTTTTCTTCCTTCTTTAGATTTCTGAAAGCTTAAACAGGTTACTATCAAGCTTTAAGCTTGAAGTGCAATGGAAATAGCATTAGATGCTTTAGAAACCTATTTTCTAAACTACCAAGAAATTGATCAACCAGCGTAAAAGATAGTATGAAGGTAAACACAAATTAATATTCACCAAGGATAGAATACAAGAGAGTTAAGGGAAGAGAAAATATTGCACAAATATTTTTATCCTGTTCGGCCAATCCTACCTAAATCCAGTTGCCAACAAGTTGAGTTCCACTAAACCTTTCTCAAATTGAGAAAGAAACAGGATAGTCTTTTCAATAGTCTTTCCAAGCTTTTACTTGTAACCCGTAGCAACTTCTACTATCACAAACCAAGTAATACACAAGCCTTTCAAGCTGAGCCCAAGTAGTCTTGTATTAGCCTTTCCAAGTTAATCTTGAGTGGTCTTTGACCAGCCTCTCTAAACTAAAGCGTGATCAGCAAAGACACCTTATTGACGCATTGCAAGTAGTTTTACCATAGCCTCTCCAAGCTATCTCACACCGATCACTACTAGATCGAGGATACAAAGGTTTGTGTATGGGTCTCACTCAAACTAACCTGCACTCAAGTTTCTTGAAGATATATAACAAATGGATCTACGAAAACCCGAATGACTTCTTTCTAATAACTCTTCCTAGGAAGAATGTAAGATCTGTTAAGGATGTAGAAAGAAGATTTTACAAGCAAGGAAACTGATTATAAGATGTAATGAACTTCACAGAAAGATGAGGAGAAAATTTTGCAGTGTATCAGCACTATATAACGTTTTTCTTTTTCTTTGGAGGCTCAACATCTCTATTTATAGATGATCTACCTTTGTGACCGTTGGCCTTGATCAATTCTCCAAGTGACACGTGTTGATCATCTATTTATGTCTTGAAAAGCGTCTAGAAGTGTAGCTTGTCTTTTATCAGATCTGTTATTGAAGTCGTTGTGAGATAAAGGTTTCTAAGACTACCTTCAAACTACTTTTTACTTTCTAATGTCGTTTCTGAAAACTTCCTTCTAGAAGTTAAAGTGGTTGACCAAGTTGGCAGAAGAGATGATATGTCAATCTGTAACTGGATATGATTTCAAATTTGAATTTCAAATTTTCCCTCCTTTTTCAAATAAGTATAGCGTCTTACCTTGAAGTGCACTTTCTGATATGCAGTATCAATTCCTTAATATGTCCTTGGTCTTCTAGTCTTCAATCTGTGCTTGTTGATGATAAACGATTATGATCATGATGATTGAAGATGGTAAAACACGTTGGCTTCAAGGATGGATAGATATCTTCAATTTAAGTATACTTTCTGAAGTCCATGCTTCTTTCACCCATGCCTTGGTTGTACTTGTTGATTTTCTTCAACCCGTTAGGCATTTGTACACTCATTTCGCGATATAATTTTCACTTTCATTAGTTTCCATCTCTTTAACCGAGATAAATCATGTTTGCACATATAAAGTGAAATTATCTTCGCTATAGGAGCGGTATTATGCTAAAGTTTGACATGTTTGCTACTTTAAGTAACTCAAGTTAGACATTAATCATTCCTCAAAATATTTTATTTAAATTGGCTTTGTTGTTATTCAAAACATATTGACTTGAAGCTTCTGAAAGGTTCTGGAGCTAACACATTAGCCACTCATGGCCATTCCCATTGTCATCCCCTTAGCCAATTTGCCTTCCCAGGGTCTCCATCATCATATTGGCACCCAGCCTAGTCCCTAATAACTTGGGTCATATCCGGAAATCATGCATAAAGCCTATTGCATTGCCCACAGGCATGTCGTTGTGGGTGTTGTTAGTCCTAGAGCATCCACTAGAAGCCATTAGTTCCTATCACACATAAAAAACACATTGAGGTGATCAAACTTAATACAAAGCTAAGTATGACAGTAACTAAGCACTTCAAAAGTAGACAGCCATGCATATAAAAGTCTACTTTTTATCTAAACAGATAAGATTTTACTACATGACACAAAAATTTCAAAGTATACTTGAGAAGTAAAGCCAGGACCATCCTCAGGCTCTAACAGGATAGCCTGCTTTGATAGTAAAATGTAACACCCTTCCTATTATAGTGTTATGCTCGAGTCATAACATTAAGTAAGTAGTTGTTACCAAAAAATTATTTTATTCTTGTTATTACTTGATCATACAAAGTATATATATGTCATAATAAATAGGAGACTCGCACTAAAAGTCATGTTAATTTTTTGCATTTCTAAATTTTAAAACATAATAATCAATGTATAGAAATAGCAAAATATAATGAACATTATGAGTAGTCGGCCACACAATACACAAATTAAAAGCACACCATAAATCATGCACAACTAACCTACCCTGGCCCTTGCAATGACCTTTTAGTCTAATTTAAGGTCTATCAAAATACAACCAACTAAAAGTAGATGATTCTAACTCCCCCAATTAGTGGCTCATCATTAGACCTAAGAGCTAAGAATATTTAGTCAAGGTGAGGGAATCAAAGTCATCCTACGCCTATATACATATTGGATACACCATAGTCAGCTAAACAAGGGAGAGCGGTACCTATTAGGCATATCAATTGTGTATCCCTGATAGTCCCTACTACTTCTTAAGGAAGCTTAGGAACTAGAAGAAGTCTCCTCCAAAGTATTTTGACTCAAAGACAATGATAGGCTATGGTGGCTATATAGGCATAGGTAGAAGTAGCACATCCTGAGCTATTGATATGACAGCTGGTGGATAAGCCATGTACAACAAAAGCAGGACAAGGGGAATCTAGATCGAAAGTAGGACTCATAACTACAGTAGCAAATGAGCAAGCAAACGGTATATAAACACGAATACGAAGCTGAGTGACTAGTACAACGAGCCTAACTCCTAGTTGTAATGCCACTGCCAATCAGCATCTAGGAAGCACACGATTGAGGCTATCTATGTAAAAAATATATTATGTAGCAGGAATGAGAATAAAAAATTCCCAATAGTGATATCTGACTTAGTGTTAAGTAGTTAATGTATTTTCATTTGTCTTTGTAATAATTAGTTTATTTGTTATGTTTCTAATTTAATGTAGTCTTATGAGTAAATTTATGCTTGAGAATAGTACTCAAAGGACTCCTGATATTCTTCCATTTGATATATTACCAATGATGTAACACCCGTGTTATAACCTTATATAGATCACTGATATAGTTCACAAATCATATAACATGCTATTCTCAATACATTACTTTCATCAAAATTTGAATCCATGAGCATACAATCAAGCAATTAATGTTACATAAAGCTTATTTATTATTATTTCTTAAGTTCTCTTTCTTCATATGAATCTTTAATTTTTTTTAGGAAGTCTTATGATTATTATTTAGAGTTTCCATTTAGTAGTTCTATTTCTCATACTTATTTTATGAGATTTCCTTGAAATCTCCTAAATTCTTATAAGATTTTTTTTCTTTAAAATCTCTTAGAATTCCTTACTTGATATTTCTTATAATTTTCAAGGAATTAAACCAAGTGTCTTACTTGGACTTAAATGCTTCTTCTTCTTTTATAGATCAAAAATCTCATTCTTGTGTATGGAACTTACTAGCATATTTCAAAGGTGCTAATCTTTAAGAATTTGTGAAATTATTTCTAATTATATTCTTGTATAATTTCTATGTGTCTAATTCTTTTCAAAGAACCAAAATTACTTCTTTTGTTGATTAGAGTAGTTTTTTTTTAATTTAATCTAGGTTTTTGCCTCTTAACTAAATACTAACATAATCCCAATCCTCGATTAACACTTGACAATTTATGTTTCCTCTCTTTTTTATCCATCATGGTCATGAGGCCCTTTTTTAATTTACCAAAATTTTAGTTTCATCATGTATTATATTTACTTGCATTTATATGATTTATCAATCCTTAAAGTTTTCAAACCAAGAGTTTCTTTGCTTACTTAAGGTATCTATGCTACCTTACCAAGCTTCTAACATAAACTTTGTGAACCAAAATATAGCCTTTCTCTTCAACTACACATGGCTGAAATGGCCTTTTTAATTTCAAAAAAAAAAACTACTTCATTTATTTAGTTAAATTTCTCAAAATAATTCAAGTAATTTCACAAGACTTTTATCTATGGCTTCTTTAACACCTATCAAGGTTATATGTATACATCTAGGATATAAAGTTCAAGCCCCTATATATGTTGCTTGCTGAACAGATTTGAAGATAAAAAAGAAGGTTTTGACTTAAGTTTGATATAGAGATAATGTTGTTAAACTAATTTAAGTGTAAAGCTTAGAGCAATCTTTAAGGTTTTAATGTTTTTTTATGGAGTTTTTGGAAGAGAAATGGACATAGTGAAAGAAAGAGAAAAAGTAGTGTGAAGGTTGCTACCAGGAAAAGAAAATGTGATTTTTTTTTCTTCTAATAAATTTTGATTTATGTAGTAAGGCATTTACTTGGAGAGAAAGAAAAAAATGGATAAGTGTTAATATTTTTGGATCAATTTGCCTCATATCTATATTAAAAATGTCTATATTTATATGATTGTTCTATGTTAAAATTATCTGAAGCTTGATAATATCCTTTAATTGGATCAATTTTGGTGTTTCGATGTACCTATTATTTTTCGTACCCGATTAATACCTAAATAATTTTAACCAGTTAAAAATATCCATTTAACCTTATCCTTACTTTTATCTTTATCCTCATACCATTCATAGAACCTCATCCTAAATCCCAAGTTAAAATATTATGGCTTTAAATTTTTATTAATATTTAATTAATTTTCTTTTTTGTTTTATGAAATCCTCAAACTATTATGATCATAACTATGTCTTTCGAAAATTATAAAATCACTATAGTGAATTTAAATTTAATCATTTTATCCTGAATAATACTATTGAAAGATGATTCGTCACATTTTCTGTCTTAGTAGAGCCCTAATACGGTAGAAATGTGGTAGCATAAGAAGAAAGACGAAATTGAGAAAGAAGGTTTGGTGTCAAAAATAACATACATAAATTACTTGCATAAATTAGCTTTAAAGAAAGAATATGGCGTGCTTTTACATATACCAAAATCATTGGTGAAAAATGGTGAAAATAAAAGGGATCAAATAAATTATACCAAAAAAAAAAAAGGGGTCAAAGAAAATTATAGAAATAGAGAAGTTTTTGGCTCCACAGATCTCAGATAAACCATAACGTTTTAACAATGAAAATTTTAAGATTCTAACATAAGTGAACGGTTCACATTGGATTGGTCCGTTTGAAGCCGAGAACTTTCACTGAGCCCGACAAGTCCAAAATAATGTGGTCTTATAAAACGGAATACATCCCAAAAATTATTTGTAGGTTTCTCCGAAGTAATTGTGTTATCAGTTTTTTTATGTTTCTAACAAAAAAAAAAAAAGAAACCACTATGTTTAGTAAACGGATTGACAAATAGATGACTCCGAAACTTTTAGACTACCTTAACGTTTTGAACTAAATCAGCAAATCCATTTTTTAGTAGCTATAAAAGTTTTGACAAAAAACAAAAGATAGCTATAAAGATAGTAAAGGATTAAGGATTTCATACTGCCTCAAATTTTCTATTCCAAGCGACTATAAAATAATTTTGACCCTAATTTCAGATAAGCCCAAGATCTTTTGGAATCTCCATTTCAGCTTTATACACCAAATTCTTAAACTAAATCAAACTTCACGCCTTATGCCTAAAAAGAAGAGTAATGTGAAGGCCTAATCAAATGTTTAATGATAAATGAGATAAAAAACCAAGGCATCCGAAATCAGCAAATAATGATGAAGCTAGCAGTGTCCAGTTAGCAATAGTGGAAAGATCATGTGTGTGAAGGCCCCATTCTGATACACAGGGCAATGAAAACTGTTTGATACTGGCAGTATCAGGATACACTTGCCCTGTGGACCTTAATAATGATTCATGGTGATGAGAGGAGTGGAAGCAAAAAAGCAAAGACTTCTGCAATTTCCTCTATTATTTATTTCCAAATTTGCTGCTTTCTCTGCATCTCAAATGTGACACTATCCGCCTCTTGTATTATTGCCTTTTAGGCAAAGCAAAAATAGACTGAAATTTTTTTTTATGAACTAACAAAAGTTACAAAACACTGCGGACCACCGACTAAAATTTTGAACCACACCCCTTCCAGTCTTGGCTAGTCCCATATTTAATTTGGACATGTGGTTTGCCGGATGAATTATCTTATGTTAAAATTTACATGATTTTATTATATGTGATCTCTTATTATTGATTTGAATATTAGACGTTAAATATAACACGTGACACGAGAAAATAAATGGCGAAAGTTTACACGTGACAATATCATATAAAATTTTAACATGAGAAAATCTATTATTGGGTTGGAGTAACTTCAACAATGCTTGTGGTTCGGTTTGGGACCACATGGTTCTTAGATAATAATATTTTGTATAGAATAAAGTTGTACAATAATACTACCAATACTCACAATGTTTGTTGTCTTTTACTGCATCAATACCCACTCTCACTCAAAAATAAAGAGCATTGTGAGAGTATTAGTATAATATTATTGTACAACTTTATTCTGCATCAAACATTACTCGTTCTTAAATCTAGGATGTCAAAATTACAATCTAATGGTTGAAATTAATTGAAATTAAATATTGTTTTAAAATTAAAAAAATCCTACAATAATTTATATTCATATTTTAATACTAAAGTAATTCTTGTCAAATGGATTTTCAATTTTACCCGGCCTTCTCCTCCCTTTTCCTATTCTGGCTTCCCCTTCGACCCTTCCAACCTATCTCCTCCTATTTCCCTTTGCCAACATTTTTTGGCCCTATGTCTAGATCAAACAAAATTCTCATCCTTGCCTGCAATTCACAGAACGCCCATCAGAAGAAGAGGCACCCACAAGTCACCTACCAATGTTGAACGAGAAGAGATTTTGGTTGAAAAATGTATAGGCTATGTTAAGATCAATTAGTTGCTAGCAAAATTTATCCTTAGCATCAAGAAGGCACCATCTAATAAGGCTACAACCAGCCCAAAAAAGAGTTGCATCGTAGTAAACCTAACACAGAACAGCGGGACAGCGACACCTCTTAATATTCAAGCCCAGCCATTATCTGAAGCATCTTAGCAAAAGAATCTCATCCCAACATACCCGTAAAACTTTTTGTTTTCATTTTCATAATAATATTAATATGGTCCGAGGACCATGGCAGACGTCCCCTTGGTTTGGCTTACCCCATGCTATTGGTAGCTTTTTTGTGTTCACAATTTGAGAGTTACCTCTATCAAATTAGAAGGTAGACCTCAAATTTTTTGGTCTATTATGTACCTTCTATTATTAGTCATTGGATGACTATCATTTTTATTAAATAATTTGATTTAATGGCTAATAATAAAGATCCATAATAAACCCCAAAAATAAGAAGTCAACCATAAAACCCATTAGTTACCTCTAGGTAGTCTTGTAGGAGTTTTCTTCTAAATGAAATGAGACCTTTTTTTGCTTTTTGCTTTTGGTAGGATGGCTAAACCCCAATTAGAAAAAAGTTGAGTAGCCCACGTGAATAGTCTTTTTCAAATTTGTGCTTCCCAACCGTGCTTGTGTGGTTAATGAGTTACTTTCAGCACGGATCACAGAAACAACTGTTATGGTCTTATGGACACAAGTTCCATCGACGATGGCTAAGAAATGTCAAAATGGAAGGATTTTGAGTTATAAACGGAATAAACTGTTAGGCGTATGTTTATTCCCTGTTATTTTGTTTATTTTAAGAAAAGGGAAAAGCTTAGGGTTGAATTGGAGATATTGAAGACATGTGTAGTGTTAACTTGAATGCTAAGAGACATATTCAAGATTAAAAAAAAAAAGAAAGAAAAGTAAACACCACACTTATCCTTATTTATTTTTTAGACAAACTAGTATTTGACCCGTACAGTTGCATGGACAATTGAATCAAGTAAACATGCAATTTTGAATTGCATATGTCATAATACATTAACTCTATCAATGAAATTCATACTCAAAAAGAGACAAATTTAATAAACATGCAAATACCTAAGAAAATTTATTTTCTATGAAAATTGAGATAAAGTAGCCAAAAACCAAAAATTGAGATAGTCCACGTATTTCAATCTAGATAGATAAAGTGACACCACTTTTATACTTGGCAAAATACTCATCTTCTAGAAGAAAAAGTTCAAAAACCATATTCAGAAAGTAAAAGTTATTTCTAAAGCTCCATTCAGAAATCACATTTGTCAATGATTCTACACCTGTAAGGACAACTCTAACACTATTTAGCTAATCTTCTAGAGGATAGTTCCTAGGACACAAAAAGAACATGTGTCAAGAGTGTTAGTTCCAGAACTATTCAGAAAACTCTATAGCTTGTATTTTGAGTGACAACAAAGCAAATTTTATTAAAATATTTTGAAAAAAACACTAATGTTTCAATTGAATTTCTGTAGCATTTAACAAGACTATTATCATTACATATAAGTTCATTTAATGACATATTTTTCACAATATCATGTTTTAACATGATTATAATCTCATTCAAAGAGATTCAAATCTTTAATGATGTGAAAAATAGTTCAGAAGGCAAGCTACGATATATTAAAGACTCGAGAAAACAATATCTAGTGTTAGAAACTATATATGGATCTTCATAAAGTGTATCGCATATTCAGAAAGTGCTATATCATTGAAGAAATCAATTTCTCTTGAGCATATCATGATCATGATCTTCAATCTCATGGGAATCAACTCTGAAAACATTTTAAATGATGAAAGGATCCTTATCAAGTTCAGAGTTAAGCAAAGAAGATAAATGCAAAGATCAAAAATTGTAAAGTTACATAAAAAAGCACGCATTATTCAGAAACAGTGTTGAGTTAATAGAAATGGAGGAAAATTTGAAATTTAAATTTAGTCAATTTTCAAAAAGTATTGACAATGACACATTGCTTTTGTACTTGGTCAAATACCTTGTATTCTATAAGAAAAAGTTTAGAAACTACACCTTAGAAAGTAAAAGTTGTTTCTGAAGGTTGTCCAAAACTCATTGTCAACGTCTCTACAAGGACAACTCTGACACAACCCAGCTACTCCTAGAAGACAGTTCCTAGGACACAAAAAGAAGATCAACACGTGTTAAGAGAAAGGAAAATCAAGAGGAAACAATCATATTTGAAATCCAAGTATAAAAGGTGAGATCTTCATTCAAGAAGAGACTTTTGCAAAACTAACACTGAAGCTTTTCAATACACTCTAAAAGTTCATCTATTACTTCTTGTAATCAATTTTTGTTACACAAAACCTTCTTTCTTGTTCTCATTAGATAACATTTTCTTCTTAGGAAGAATTTAGAAAGAAGTCTCAAGTTTCAAGATCAAACACTGTTGTATTCTTAGAAAAACTTGAGTGTTCTTTGTTGGAGACAATCAACCAAAACCAAAACTTTGTACCCTAATGCAGGTAGTGATCAAAGTGATGTTAGCTTGAAAAGGCTAGCAAAAGGACTACTTAGTGTGATAGTAAATTGGAACTACTGAGTGGGAATAGCATGAGAAGGCTATACAAAGACTACCTAACTTTCTAGATTGAGAAAAGGTTTTTAGTAGAACTCAATAAGTTGTTGAGTGCAATACTCCAATATTTAACCCAACAAGACTAGGATGCATTTAAGTTAATTATTAGGTATTACTCTTTTGTTTCAGTTCTTATCTTTAACTTTTGGAAATACTTTAGTAAAATTATAGGTAATTTTTTTTTTGAATTTAAAAACAATACATGAGCCATACTCACTAAATAAAACACGTTATTCATCTCATATGTAAAGAAAATAAAAATATCATGAGCATACATAAAGAATCCAGGTATAACCACATCATGAGCATAACATGTCATATATATATATATATAATAGTGATCGTATGTATCAACTGTTCCATATCATGCACCAAAACAAAATAACTAAATAGTAGCATGCCCACCAACGAGGTTGAGCTAAGTCCTGGAATCTGATAGAAATATAGTCAAAACATAAATAGCTGATGACGGCCTACTAAAACCTCCCTCTCACTACTCCTATCAAGATGCGTCTAGAGTAGATAACGCATGATATAATAACCTTGAATCCCTTTAGCCTTTTCTAACTTACTGGCTTCCTCTAGTCTCCTTTTCTCTTAAAGAATTCTCTACTCCTTAAGAACTCATTCTACTTCCTCTTCATCCTCAAATGATTCAATGTCCCTTATAGCAGCCCTTGCTTGTTCATCACACATGTCTTTTAAAATTAGTGTTGCTCTTGGCACTCCCTTTTGCCGATTTCTATATTTCTATTCAAAAACTTTTCTATGAATAGGAAGTTTGCCAAGTCTGCCCTTGGGAAGCTCACTCTTAAGGTCTGAGCCTCAGTTCTAATGGTTCAAAAGGCTTTGGGGTTTCAACTCGCTTCTACTTCTTGTTCTGCCTCCTTTTGCCCCTCTATTTTGCTCGAGGAAGAACCTCCTCAGATAAAGTCCTTTTAGAAGCTTAGGGGAAAGAAACTAAAAAAGTGGGAATTATCCCATCTTTTTCACTATTACAAAATAAGTGATTTTTGAAACTTGGAACCACTTTCTGAACCTTGTCCACTTTCTCACCCATCGAGATAACATTGCTTTCTCACATCTTATTCATCTTCAAATTCTGAACCCTTGAGAGACCTCAAAAAACAAATTTCTGACCATCTAATCTTTTTCCTGTGCTTGCAACTGACTTTCTAATCTTGTACACTAATTCTTTGGTCTAACTAATCTTTTGTTCTTGCAAATGATGTCTTTGTTTGGCCTTCAGTTAGAGCCATGATGGGGAGAGTCCAGAGATGTTTATGCATGAATGCTTATGTAGAATTTAAAGCTTTAAGGTTCAAAAGCATTTTCAAACAACAAAAATGATCTTCAAATAATGGTTTTGTGAATATATCAGGCACTTGATCTTCAGGATTCACAAACATTAACTCAACATCCCCTTTTTGAACATGATCTCGAATAAAATGATGTTTAACATCAATATGCTTAGATCTAGAATGCTAGATAGGATTCTTAGCAAGATTAATAGCATTAGTATTATCACAAAAGATAAGGATTTTGAATACCTTAAGTGATAATCTTAAAGCTGGTTCCTTATCCACAGTATCTAGGTGTAGCAATTTGCAGCAACTACATATTCAGCTTCGTTGTAGAGAGAGCAATGGTATTTTGCTTCTTGCACGACCAAATGATGAAGTTTTTTCCAAAGAAACACAGCATTCATTGGTGCCTTTTTCTCTCTACTCTATCCAAAGTCAGCATCATAGTACCCTACAATCTTACAAGATATACCTTTCTTGTACCATAAGCCAAGATTAATAGTACCAGATAAATATCTTGAAATCCTTCTACAGCATTTAAGTGTGATTGCTTTGGGTTAGATTGGAATCGAACACAAATTCCCACACTTAACTGAATGTCTATCTACTTGCTATAAAATACAAAAGTGAACCAATTATTCCTCTATAACCTTTCTGATACCTTTTCACTATTCTCATCAGCATCAATGACTTGAGATGGATGCATAGGGTGCTCATAGGTTTGGCTTGATCTATTTTAAACTTTTTCAAAAGCTCTTTTGTATATTTTTCTTGATGGATCAAGGTCCCTTCCTTTTATTGTTTTATTTGAAAGAGAAAAAACTTGAGTCCACCCATCATGCTCATCTCAAACTCACTCTGCATTAATTTTGAAAACTTTTCACAAAAAGAATTATTAGTAGCGCCAAATATGATGTCATCAACATATATTTGAACTATCAAAAAGTGATTATCTTGCTCAAGAGTAAAAAGGGTTATGTCAACTTTAACTCTTTTAAACCCATTCTTTAGTAAAAAGGTACTTAGCCTTTCATACCAGGCTCAGGGAGCTTATTTCAAACTGTAAAGTGTCTTTGTTAGCTTAAAGACATGGTTAGGAAGGTTTTTACTCTCAAAACTAGGAGACTGCTTCACATATGCTTCCTCAGAGAAATTCATTTAGGAACGTACACTTAACATCTATCTAGTAAAGAATGAATCCCTTGAAGGCAACAAAAGCAAGTAGCATTCTTATGGCTTCAAGCCTAGCTCCTGGTGAAAAGGTTTCATCATAATCAATTCCCTCTTGTTGATTATAACCTTGTTCAACTAATCTTACTTTGTTTTTGATGACTTTCCCAGCTTCATCTAGCTTGTTTCTAAACACCCATTTTGTTCTAATGATGGTATTCCCTTTGGGTTTTTCAATAAGTGTCCAGACTATGCTTTTCTTAAACTGGTCCAATTCCTCTTGCAAAGCATCCACCCAACTTTGATCATTCAAAGCATCTTCAATACATTCAGGCTCGATGGTGGAACAGAAAGCATAGTTTGACATATTTCTAGGGAGGATCTTATTCTCACCCCTTGGAAATGTCTCTTAGAACTTTGTTCTAAGAAACTACTTTTAAATTAGAAACTCCCTTATGGTTTTTGTAACCTTGATGTTCTTCAGCTTCTCTTTCATCTTGAAATTGTTCTTCTTTGTGATCAGAAATGTCACTTTTTGAGGGATTTGTAGTCCTGAGAAATCTTTCTAAAGCATCCATGTTCTGGAGCTTACTTTCTAAAGGTTTAGCTTTCATTGCTTGCTTTCTGAGGATTCTTTGAGATTCAATTTCTCAAGGTTCTCTTTCAGCTCTTCAAGATCATTAGCAAAGTCCTTCTTAAGCTCTTTGAATTTTATGTGCATGGTCTCTTTTACGCATAGCATTCTTTTGTTATACACACCTATAAGCTTTGGATATAGAAGAATATCCTAAGAAAATACCGTCATCAAATTTAGGATCAAAGTTTGTGTGTTTGTCCTTTATGTTAAGAATAAACATGATGAGCCAAAAACATGAAATTAAGATATGTTGGGTTTTCTACCCTTCCACAGCTCATAAAGGGTCTTCTCGAGGATTGGCCTTGGAAAGATTCTGTTTTCATATAGTATGAGGTGTTTACAGCCTCTACCAAAAGCATTTTGATAAACGACTTTCTAAAAGCATGATTTTGGCCATCTCTTGTAAGCTTTTGTTTTTCCTTTCTGCAATCCCATTTTGTTAGGGAGTTCTAGATGTAGAGAACTCATGATAGATGCCATGATTTTCACAAAACTATTCCAAAACATGATTTTCAAATTCTCCTCCATGATCTGATCTTATAAAGGTGATTTGAGAATCTTTTTAGAGCAAACACGTTTTGCAAAAACCTTGAATCTTTCAACCACCTCGTCCTTAGAAGTTAGGAAGATAACCTATGTGAATGTAGAGAAATCATCCACTATGACAAGGAAATATCTTTTTCTAGCAAGACTAGCAGTCTTAGTTGGTCGAAAGAGATCCATATGTAAAAGCTCAAGTGGCTTAGTGGTTGAAACCACATTTTTCAAAGAAGCTTTGGTTCTTTACCTTTCTCACGAAATCACAGTTGAATCCTTGTCAAATCTGATCTTTGGCAAGCCTTTAACAAGCTCTTTCTAAGAAAGCTCATAAATAAGCTTCATATGAGCATGTCCAAGCTTCTTGTGCCATAGCCACTTATCATCCATGAAGAATACAAGACATTTTACATCTTGATCTAGAAGGTTATCCAAAAATAACACATAAATATTATCATTCCTCTTGCTAGATAAGATTACTTGTTCCAAAAAGGGATTTACAATTTTACAAGCATGAACATTAAACAAAACATTAAAGCCTTGGTCACATAATTGGCTAATACTCAACAGATTATGAGCTAGACCATCAATAAGTAAAAAATCAGAAATTTAGTGAGAGTAATCCTTACCAACATTTCTTATGCCTGTGAGCTTGGCCTTACCTCCATTAGTGAACTTGACTAATCCAAAGTTTTTTGACTTTAGGTTTCTAAACCATTTTCTAGATTCGGACATGTGTCTGGAGTAGTCACTATCCATGTGCCACTTGTTGTCCTGATCAACATGCATTCTAGACACACCTGCAATAAAAATAGTTTTTAATTTAGGTACCTAGACTTTCTTGGGTCCTTTTTAGTTAGTTTTTCGAGGAGGGGGTTTCCCAACCTTTTTAACAGATTTCTTCCTCATTAAACACTTGTTAGGTGGGTTTCTTTTCTTATGACATAAAATACAAAATGCTTTGTTCTTTACTTTCTTTGGCTGAGTTATCTTTCCGTTCTCATCCATTTTATCCTCATATCCCAACCCAAATAACTTTCTGAGTTTCCTTATTTTCTCAAAGACTTCAGCTTCCAAGGCATTGAGCTTAATATTTAAAACTTTGTTTTCTCCTTTTATTTTTTCTTCTCAATCCTTAGATTCTAAATTGATTTGGCCGTTTCAAGTTCTAAAACAATTTTTTGATGCTTTTTTTTTTCAGATTGAGATAATGAGATGAGAGAGTTTGAGAATTTTGAGCAACTCATCATATAATGCGAGTAATTCATCATAAGAGAGTTAAGGTTCAGAAGATTTTACCTCAAGTTTTCCCTCTGAAGTATAGCCAACCATGAAGACAGATTTGCAACATCTTCCAGTTCATCTTGGCTTTTGAACCATCCTTCTCTTCTTTATAATTGCTCTAAGTAGCCAGCATTCCTTTCTTCTTGGAATGGAGCTTCTTCTGTGTACCTTCAGCTTTGGACATTCAATTTTTAAATGTCCCTTCTCACCAGTTGTATAAAATGATGCTTTCTAGCTTTCCCATGCCTTTCCTATCTTTTCTGAGATTGATGTCTTTTCTTCTCTTGGTTCTGTCTATCTAGGCTTTGGACATCTTCATCACTAGCATGGAGACCTCATCTCCATCCTCATCTTCAAACTTTTCATTAGATTCTTCCTCTTTATTGGAGGTCTCAGCAACTTTCATTACTTTACCCTTATTCTCTTTCTAATGAGATGACTTCAAGGCCATAGATTTGCTATTCTTTATGGATTCACCATGAATTTCAGAGAGCACAAGTTCATAGGTTTTGAGTGGTCCAATGAGTGTATCAAAGCCAAGAGTTTAAGGTCTTTAGCTTTAGTAATGGTGACCTTAGGCAGCCATTTAGCAAGGAGACTTCTTAAAATTTTTCTAACCATTTCAGAGGTAGAATACTTTTTGCCTAGTCCCTTAAGTTAGTTTGCAATGTGCATAAACCTTGTGGTCATATCATCAATACTTTCTTGGTCTGTCATTTTAAACATCTCGTATTGATGGACCAGCATCCTGATCTTTGTCTCTTTAACTTAATCAATGCCTTTATGCAACATGTGCAGTTTGTCCCATATCTCCTTGGCCATGTCACAAGCAATGATTTTATCATACTCAGCTTTGCTTAGTGTACACATGAGTACTTAGCTTTTGAGTTCAACTGAACTTTGGCTTTATATTGCTCTATCCATCTACTCTTAGGGACTTTTCTGGAGGTTGAAGGTGCATCTTCAATTCCCAAAAATTCTTAAATTGGAACATAATCTCCTTCTTGTATAATCTCCCATAAGTCAAGACTTGTGCATTTTATGAACAACTTCATGCGATCTCTCCAATATGCAAAGTCCCCACTATCAAAGAATGGTGGTCTGTTATGGAATGCCCTTCTGCTATGTGGATATTTTGTGTCATATCTTCTTAGGATCTTTAACCTCTGTTGTTAAAATGCTCAACCCCTTAGAGGCCTGAGCTCTTATGCCAATTATAGGTAGAAAGGAGCATGAGAAGGGGGGTTGAATTATGCTTTGTCTTTTCTTTCCTTTTCTTTTTCTGGAAAAACTTGGAATATATACTATCAAGTATTAAACTTTCATCCAGCGGAAACAATGTTAGTTATGTCAGAAAGTAACTTTCTAAATTGAGATATATATTAAAATGCGTAAAAACAAGTTTTTTCATAAAACCCAATGTAATGAGCACAAAGTAGTAAAAGAATGAGAGTTAAAGGAAAAGAAGATATTGGACAGGTGTTTTTATATTGATTCGGCCAACTTGCTTATATTCAATTCTCAACCACCGTTGAGTTCTACTAAAACCTTTCTCAACTAGAGAAAGTTGGATAGTCTTTACAGTAGTCTTCTCAAGCTCTTACAAGTGACCACTAGCTTGCTCTACTATTACACCAAGTAGTCTTTAACCAGCCTCTCCAAGCTAACTCACAATGATCACTACTAAATCAGGGTTACAAAGGTTTATGTTTGGGTTTGACACTCAAACTAACCACCACTCAAGTTTTCATAAGATAAACAATAACAGACCTAGAAAACTTGAATGACTTCTTTCTAAGATTCTTCCTAGGAAGAATGTATCATCTATTAAGGACATAGAAAGAAGATTTTTACAAGTATGAAACTGATTATGAGCACTAATGTCTTTACAAAAAAGATGAGCAGAAAATTTTCAATGTTTCGGCACTTTTTCTTCACAAAAGTCTCTAGTTCTAAGCACAACATATTTATTTATAGATGATCTATATTTATGACTGTTGCTCTTGATCTGTTGTCCAAGTGACGCGTGTTGTTCTTACTTTTGTGTCTTGAAAATGTAGTCTAAAGGAGTAGCTCGGCATTGTCAGAAGCTTCCAAAGCCGTTGTGAAATAGAGGTTTTTGAGGTCACCTTCAGAAACTACTTTTTACTTTCTGAATGAAGTTTCTGAACTTTTCCTTCTAAAAGATGGGCAGTTGATCAAGTTCACAGAAGAAATGTCACGTCATTGTGACTTAGTTTGACTTTAAATTTTAATTTCAAATTTCCCTTCTTTTCTTGTAAAGTGCACCATTTCACTATGAAACATGCTTTCTGAAGAGCACTCAGTTTCTAAACTTTTGGTTGATTTTATTTTCTTCAATCAAAGCTTGTTGTGAATGTTATGATTGCGAGTATGATGATTGAAGATGATAGAATAGACTTGCTTTAGAGATGGATAGAAATCTTCACTTGAATTGTACTTTCTGAAGTCATGTGCTACTTTTTGAAAATCTAAGCCTTGGTTTCTTGTACTTGAGAGTTTTCTTCAATCCATTAAGCATATGTATGTTCATTCCACGATATATTTTTCACTTTTATTAAGTCCTAATCTCTTCAAATGAGATTAAATATGTTTGCACATGTCTTGTGAAAAAATTTACATTTTAAGAACCATGTATGCCAATCGTGTATGCTTCAAGAAACTGAAAGGAAACATTAGTCCTTGTTCAAAATATTTTCTCAAAATTGGTTATGTTATCACTCAAAACATATAGCATTGAAGACTTCTGAAGGGTTCTAGAGCTAACAATATCTAATAGGCATAGACATAGAGATTTTATCTATAGGCACTAGTGAAGGTTTAACCTGTCAAATAGGATAACACAAAACAAGACTTAGATTATAACTCCTACCATTAACCTCACATATGCATGGCTCTAGTAACACATAAAAAGTGCTCATGACATTATATTACCCGAATACTCTGGTTTACCATCTCCAAGGATTCTTATGTCGCCTACTTGATGCCATTAGTTCCCAAGTATACAGAACAAAAGTCACTAGGGTGATCAAACCCAATGCCCAAGCAAGCTGGCAACTGACGGTATGCAAGTATTATGGTCATACATATCTAATCCTATAGTCAATCATATCGACAAACCAACAGCATGACATAACTACCATTCTTTGCATCAAGAAGCATAGTTAGTCTAACCCCTGGGCTCTATGAGGGTGGGTCAAACTACTCTAATACTAAAATATAACAAACTAAATTTTAACCCCTTAACACTTAGCCGTGTTAAGGCTACCCTTTAGTTATTATGTTATGGTCTCAAATTTTTCTAATAAAATAAGATATAATGAACAAGTGGTAATCATTTTTCTTTTATTTACTCCATTATTATAATAAAGACGGCAACTTTCCAAAAAGTTAGTCTAAAAAATAAGTCTAAACATTTAGTAAAAAACATGATTAAAAAAAATCAGGGATATACCTCAACATATTAAGATTTATATGTATTTGGGCAAAAAATGAGATCTTAGGTGGGATTAAAAAATTGCACAAATTTAGTGCTCAAAACACATTTTTCAATAGTACAAAACCAATTTTCTCAAATTTTAGACTATAGCAAAACTTCCAAGAACTCTCCACAAAAATTCATAGGAAAACCTTAACATGTTAATGACATCAAGTAAAAATTTCAATATTAAAATTCCTTCATTTGATAGGGTACGTACCAAAATAGAAAAATTTCCTGCTTCCTGAAACAAGTGTAAGGTGCTTACAGGGATAGTTTCAGTTTTGAAATTTTTAAGGATAGTAAATGATCATATTTGCTCTTACAAAAACTCCATTCCACAAAAAACTTATCTCAAAATCTCATCTTCATGTAAATTTAAAAATTCATGCAAGTTCCTGCCAGGATATAAAATTGAATTTTGATAAGTTACACCATTTAGCAAAGTGATCTTAAGAGCTTCCTAATGAACACAATTTAGCCCCAAATTAATTATAACTCAGAAAAACATCAATCACTTTCATTCTAACACAATTTACAGCCACACTTTATTCTAAAATTGTAAGTCACTCATTCCACAATAAAAAATTCATCAACAGAAATTTTAGCAACATAGAAAGCTTCATTGAATTCATTTATTAGGAAAATGAAATAATGCAAGCATAAACCCATACCTCAAGTGATGAACTATATGAGACTGTGTTTTTTAGACTCAAAAAGGTTGAAATCAAGCAAAAATCCTCCTCCTTGCTCCTTCCTTGCCCAAAACCAAAACTGCCACAAAGAATATGAAAATATTTTAGCTCCAAAATGCTTGGAGTTTATGTGTTTAAAGAGAACTTTGAACTAAAATGGCAGCTCAAGTTCAAGGCAGATATTGATAGTGGTAAAGGATGGAGAATAAGTGAAGAATGATGGTGTAGAAGATGAGTGCTTGGTGAGCATGAGAATAGTGGGGAGGCAAAAATCACAACTACAAAGAGGAAGAAGTGTGCTAACTTTTTCTTATATAATAGGTATGGTTAGGGTTTGTGTATGTGTCTCTGCTTTTTTTAATACAAATTATTTGGATAAAAAAAATAACTATTTAAAATTAAATGTATGTTGGGCCTTAGTTGCCTTGGATTGGGTTTATTTTATTAAAGTCCATTTAAAAGAATATTTTGTGCGCTGTTGCAATTATATATATATATATATGATTGGCTCTTGAACTAGTGTCAAGATATATGGTCACCACAACAGCAAAAAAGGAAAATTGAGTGTGTGACATTTTTTTTGAGAAAGTGTGTTTTGTTTGAGTGAATTTTATTAGGTGGAGAAATTATTTTGCGAGATTAGGTGTCATAGGGTTTTGGGTTTGTAAAAGATTATTAAATTAGTGATTGTATTTTTGAAGGAAAATTAGTGGATTGTTTTGTTGAGTTGTGGACGTAGGCATTGTTGGCCTCAACACGTTAAATCCTTGTGCTCCTTTTTACTCTATTTATTTGTTTGACTTGTGTGGATTTGGGATTTTTCCTAACAATTGGTATCAAAGCGGGTTTTGATCATGCTTATGGTTTTTTTATGGCAAGGATGCAAGATTCAATGAGCAAATTTGAGGTGAAGCCTTTTGATGGAAAAAAGTAATTTTAGTTCTGTGGAGAATAATATTAAAGATATTCTAGTATAGGGCTAGCTAAAGCTTTGAATGGGAATAAGAAAAAGCCTAAAAAGATGTTAGATGAAGAAGATGAAGAGATGGATATGAAAGTTGTTAATGAAATTCACTTTTGTCTAGCACCTGAGGTAAAATACAATGTTTTGAATGAAACTTATGCTATTGATTTGTTGAAGAAGTTAAAAAAAATGTCTATGTCAAAGTCTCTCACAAATCATTTATTTTTAAAGAAAGAATTATATCAGTTGAAGATGGATGTTGATACTGACATTAGAGATCATGTGAATCATTTTCCAGAATTGATTACATGATTATCTGGTATTGACATGAAAATTGATAATGAAGATAAGGCAATGTTGTTATTGTCATCTCTTCCAAATAATTATGATAGTTTAATCACTATATTGCTAGTAGGAAAAGATACTTTGAAAGTTGTGATGTGATTGTTGTGTTATTAGAGAATGAAAAATTGAAAAGATCAAATAGTCAATTAGAAGAAAGTGTCTTTGTTGCTAGAACTAACCATGGAAGAAGCATGTCTCATGACAAAAATTTTGATAGCGATAACTTAAGATCTTTAGTGTCAAGATCGAACTATAAAGACAAACAATATCATTATTGTCATGAGATGGGCCATACTAAACTTTATTGCAGGAAATTGAAAGTAGATATAGAACAATTTGAAAGGAGTAAAGGAAAAGGAAAAGAGAAGTTTGATTATGCTACTGTAGTTGAGAAAGAATACTCAAGTTATGAACCTGAAGAGTTGATGGTTGAAGAAAAGAAAAATATTAATAGTGATTGCTGGCTTTTAGATTTTGATTGTTTTAATTATGTTTGTTGCAAAAAGGAATGGTTTGACACTTATGATGCTTGTAATGTGGGATTGTTAGATTGGCTAATGATGATTGCTTTGACATTGTTGGAAAAGAGCACTGTTAAAATTAAAATGTATAATGATTGTGTGCGGACACTTGGTGATGTAAGGTATGTACCTACTCTTGGAAGAAATTTGATTTCTTTTGGTAGACTTGATGCATTGGGCTATGGATATTCTGTAAGAGATGGAGTAATGCAAGTTAGTCAAGGTTCTTTGAAGATAATGAAGGGTAAGAAGACTGATGGTAACTTGTATAAATTGATATAGGTGACTAATGTGAATAAAGACAATGACAGAGTATATAGGAATGTTAGAAAGATAGAGCAAGTGTATGTGCCAAAGAAAAATGTAACATTTGCTAGTACTTTAATAAAGCCTTTTGACTCTTATTGGTAAATGAAGTTTGTTCCAATCACAAGGCAAGGTGGAGATTTGTTAGGCCTTGATTGCCTTGGATTGGGTTTATTTTATTAGAGTCCATGAAAAAAAAAACTTGTGCATTGTTGCAAATACAGGTATGGTTTAAGTTTTATATATATATATATATGATTGGCTCTTGGAGTGGTGTCAGGATATATGCATGCCGTAATAGCAACAAAGGAAAATTGAGTGTGTACATTTTTTATGAGAAAGTGTGTTTTGTTTGAGTAAGTTTTTATTAGATGGAGAAATTATTTTATGAGATTGGGTACATTGGGATTTTGTTTTGTGAGGGATTGTTAGATTTATGGTTGTATTTTTCGCAAAAAATTAGAGGATTAATTTGTTGAGTTATGCACGTAGGTATTGTTGGCCTAAACTGATGAAATTTAATCTAATTCTGAATATGACAAAAGATAAACAAATGCTATAATTGTGTTTAGGTGTTAGAATTACCTGGAACGGTAAAGCTTGATAAGTCCATGACTAGGTGTTTCTTATGTCCTGAGAGAAAACAGGAGAGAGAATCAGAGAGAAACTCCTTCTCAGCCCTTTAGTTGCCAGAAGTCTGTACTTTCTTAATGGGGCAATAGCACTCACTGATAAGGTTAGGAGTAGGGCCTCTAGTTAGTAACAGAATGGGCCAAACCTACCCATTATGGTTGGTCCATTTACAATAACCAAAAAACAACATATCCACTAATAACAAAATTACTATTAAGCCCAATAACAAAAAATTAATCACAAAATGGGCTGAATAACATGGTTCAATATTTTGGCATCCAATTAATCTGGAATCAAAAAATTAAGACTATAACAAAATATGATTTATGCCAGTACAGATATAAAATATCCAACATTCTCCCATTTGGACAGCATAAATCAAAACATCATGATATACCAGATTAATCAACAATATACGCCCACAACAAGATGCCAAAAATAAGCCAATATTAACCACGAAAAGGTCCAAAATGGAACTATAAGTATCTTAACAATGCAGAAAATCATATTCGAAAGAATATTGATATCATACATTGTAACTAGATACTTATATCCTATGACCCAACAACAAAATGAAATATGGATAAATAGGAAAGCACAACAAAATTATACATCAATATGTGATTAAAAGCAATTCCCAACAAAATGGTCCAACATTCGTCCAAGATGCTAAATAAGATCTAACAAATCTCAACACAATAACAAAATGAGATTGGGTCCAAAATGTCTCATAATGTGCTATATTAACATGAGAGTGTGCACAACACCAACAACAACAACAAATATGACAGTATAAGCATTTAGCCAAGATGCTCTCTGAGATTTAATAAAATATCTAGGATGACAACAAATTGAAAATGTGTCCAAAATATTCCAAAAATTTGCCATTATACCAATTATATCGATAATTCTGCTACACAGGCTTAAATGGCAGTAACATATGAGGTCACAATAAATTTACAGAACTAGCTCCCACTAACCCAAAACACCAAAGAGACCTCAATATACTCATATGGGTTATGTAACAAACAATAAACTTTAATCGCTAGCCTTTGGTTAGGGGATCAACAACATAATAATAATAGTAGTGCACACTTTTCCCACTAATCCAATACATCATAAACATTCACACTAGAGGTCACAAAATTTCAAAATACTCTCCTGGTACAATAAATAGTAGTGAGATCAATGATAACTCTATAGTAGAGCACTCAATGTAAGTTTGAATTTATCATTATTCTCTCTAGGCAAAATACAAAATAGAGAGACACAAGAGTGCATAGTCATTTCTGTTTATAACAAAATCTCACAAAATTGCTTAACATACTCTCAAAATAATCGAAGGAGATCATCAATGTCCAATTGACATTGTATAACAAATATCTCCTCTGTCATCATAAACTAATAATCAAATGCTCATTTGAGCATAAAGTAAGTTGTTAGCGGAAACATTTTAGACTTGCAAACTAATAATAAGGACATAACAAAACATAAAGTCTCTAACTCCCACTATAAAAAAATTTTAACATTAATGGGAGTAACATCATGAGATAATATAAGAGACTCGATAATGTCCTTTATATAGGTCTTACACAATATAGCGATGATAGAACAACAAAGGAAAGAGAAAACCATACAATAGAATATTATTATGAGCATAAAATTAATTTGGTTTTCTCAATTTCGATTAATTGGGTGATTAATTGAACTAAAGTCCTTGTATCATTGTTATCCCGCCGAAGGGTCCCGAATCACAATATACAAGACTCTCTAACGTGAGAGAGAAAGTAATAACAATAATATAAAATTCTTAAACAATTTAATTCAAATTATTTTCTCTATCATCCAATGATTATGTCAAATAACGTCACACCGAAGGGTATGTTTATTATTTGCATAACCCAACAATATTTGCAATCTAACACAAAATTATATCAAATAATGTCACACCGAAGGGGTATGTCCACTGTCTATATAATCCAACAATATTTGTAAAAGACTTATAAATATTGGATTGCTACAAAATTGTCCAACAAACAAGTAATTACTCCTAATATTATTCAGGAGCTAATGCTCATACACAACAAAATCATGTTATTAGAGCTAATACCGAGAGGATATTGAAATCTCTAAAACCATAATTATCAACTCATTAAGAATTATATAAATAAAGACAAACTGAAGGATAAGTTTATTATCAATATAACTCTTAATGCTACAATCGTTGCAATATTATTCAAAACAATAATCTTATATTAGCCACCGTAGGCAAAAAACTTTGCAGCCAAAATGGGAGAAAAAACTAATTTTTTTTTAATATATCTAAGAAAATACTCACAATATCTAGAAGAGTATACAATAAATAATAAGTATAAGATCGTGAACTAAAATCCCCTCAAAATAAAATAACATTGGTTGTAAAACAAAACATAAAGAGATTTTTCAAACTCATAATTATTTTCTTATTTCACAACGGTGCATAATGTCACCTAAGACAACTTTCTCTTTATGTCAAGTATTTTAGCCAAAATCAAATAACATTATGACTATAACAAATTTTTGCATAAGCAATGGAAAGTCCCAAAACTCAATATTTTCAAAAGCACAATGTGCTATAATATTTTCACACATAATAATTTTGGATTTTCAAATTAAATCCAACACTAATTTATGCAAGTCCATACAATCTACACAAAATCAAATATTCTCCCACTTGGACCGCATAAATTAGATGATAACATTTTACAAAAATCATGTTCCTAAACTTTATACAAGGAAAATTTAAAATAATATTAAACCAAATCAAATAATTGTAGTTTCCCATAAAACTACAATACATAATTATATTTTCCCATCGGGAACATGATATAAAATATTATATAAGATAATTCATAATTTTCAAAATTATATAATACACAATTTTCACAAATAGCACATTGTCCCACAAAGGCGACCTTACAATAATAAAATATATCCAACAATAGTTTCAAAAGATTATATGCAGAGACTCTAAAAATAAGATTGTGCAAAATCCAATAATAATTATTTCATAATTAATATGCACAATATTAAACACAATAAACAAAATATATCAACTCTAAGAGTATACAAACTATAAAGTATTCAACAAAAGTGCCAAAATACTTTTAAATAACAGCTCTTAGAACAACATTATACACAATTATGAGATTACAATTATGAAAATAAAAAAAATACCCAACAGAATATATAGCTAAACTATATCAAGTCAAAGTATAAATGAAATAGAACTTATAACAACAATAAAGTCACCTTATGCAATTGTAATATCGAGAGGATATTGAAAAACTTTAAAATTATAATTATCAATCATTAGGAACTATATCAATAAGGACAAACCGATAGGCAAGTACATTATTAAAATAATTCCTAATGCCATATTAGTAACAATAATTTCCATATAATAGTATTTTATCACAATCCGTCCTAAAGGCAAGTTCACAACTGTGAAAATATCTAATAACAGTACAAAATGGTCTAAAATAGCATGTCTCAGAAATATATGTCACAAAATTTATAATAGCAATATGACATAATAACAATAATCAATAATATGCACATAATAGAGCACAAAATTATTTAATTAACCAACAGTACCAAATCTAAAGCGTGCTAAACATAATGTGCCCAATAATGTCAGAAATATGCACAAAAAATTTTAAACCAAAATTAGGAGAGTATCAAATTTTTTAAGCAATTTATACAATAGAAAATTAACAATAATTATTTCTTATGCCTTCTAATTACTTCCTTATCACAACAATACAAATAAAAGGACAAAGTATGACTGCATAAGTGGGGTTTGCTTGAATTTCACTTTTATGATCGTGATAGGAGAATATGAGTAGGTGCAAGTTCCATCTGATCTCGAGTCTTCTCTACTAGGATAAGAGCCTTTTCGATAATAATCAGTTCTAAATAACCACCCAACAGCAATTATCAGCCTACTTCTAAATTGGTTAAACTGGAAAAGTATCCAAATTCGGATCCAATATGTTGAGAGTCATTATGGAAGAACAGAATGGCAAGGGTAGGCATTAAAAAAAATAGTAAGATAGCCCATCGACCCACGCATCGCGCATACAGCTCGATTAAAATCACTTTAGGTTTGAAAATTAAAAAGCAATCATTATAATATAATGAAATCAACTTGAACAAAAAGATCACATCTACTCCTAGAGCGAGTCACAGTGTCACTTTAAGAATCATTAAGATTCAATATGTGAGATATAGTTCAACAAATGCAAAGACTGAAAGGCTTGATGATGAGATGATTAGCAAATAGCAATCCATTAATCAAAGGGTAGAAACTATAAAAAAAAAATCATGATTTTGAGCCTTGTCTTAAATCAGTAGATCCTTCCAGTAAACATGGTTCAATCACAAAGCTTTCATCATAAAAGAAAAATAATACCGACTACAGAGGAACCTTGTCCTTTATAATCCCTAACCAGTGGTAATATCAAATGGAAGAATGTGGACACGTGTGATGGAATGTGGAAAAACAGCGTAAGATTGACATATGCTGATAGGGTAACAAATCCAATTAAGAGTGCCCCTCACAAATACCCCTATTGGATCAACGACATTGAAGGGGAAATCCTAAATCATTCCCCAATAGTTTACACCAAATGTGAAAATTTTGGCGACAGATCCACCAAAGATCAGATCTAAACGCACAAAAAGCTTGTACTTATCGTGAATATGATCATAGCCAAAGCCATGAGCAGACATGACATTGCCTGTTTCCTCGATTTCTAGCCATTCGCATGTCTATCCGGTACAAGGGTTCATATTTTCAAAACAAAAATTCCCTCAGTACACTCAACCATTTCACATGATCCTTTTGTCAATTTTCTCAAGAAAAACATCAATGACAATAACCCTCAATCAATTTCGAATTTAATCGATAAAATCACAAAATTCCAAATTGATATTTTTAGGCTTCATTACCGATAGGAAAATACATCCTCAACACCTAATATAGGACAGTAATATCACTGCCATATCAGAATTAGATTGGCTCTGATACCACTTGATGAAATTTAATTTAATTCTGAATATGACAAAAGATAAACAAATACTATAATTGTGTTTAGGTGTTAGAATTACCTGGAATGATAAGCTTGATGAGTTGACTAGGTGTTTCCTATGTCCTGAGAGAAAAACATTAGAGAATAAAAAGAGAAAGCTCCTCCTATCACCTTTCATTGCCAGAAGTCTATCCTGTCTCAATGGGCAACACACTCACTAATAAGGTTGCAGACCTGATTAATGCAAATGGGCCAAACTTGCCCATTATGGTTGGCCCATTTACAATAACTAAAAAACAACATATCCACTAATAACAAAATTACTATTAAGCCCAATAACAAAAAATTAATCACAAAATGGGCTGAATAACATGGTTCAATATTTTGGCATCCAATTAATCTAGAATCAAAAAATTAAAACTATAACAAAATATGATTTATGTTAGTCCAGATATAAAATACCCAACATAAACACGTTAAATTATTGTCCTCCTTTTTACTCTATTTATTTATTTGGCTTATGTGGATTTAGGATTTTTCCCAACAATTTAAATATAATAGTTAATTTTATCATTATTTCTATTATTATTATTATTATATGTACGTGTGTGTGTGTATATATATATGGACGAATACATGTTTTGTATTATATATATTATTTATTTATTATAAATTATTGTAATTGTTACGTATGATACATATATAATTATTACAATAATTACATGTAATATATAATTAGTAATATGAACACATAATTGCATATAATATATTATAACAATTACATATATATATATATATATATATATATATATATATATATATATATATATATATCGTTATCTTAGATATGTATTTATTTAAGATGGATAGATTAAAGTTTTGGATACCCTACTTGTTTGTTTGTTACTAGAAAGTAGAGATTTGGAGAGAGATTATATCTTTTAGTTAATGTGATTATAATTTGTAAGGATTTAGTAAGGGATTATTATTTAAATTTAAAACTAAAATATCAATCTTTCTATCTTAACTTAAATATTAGTTGGTTATGGGATACTATTGATCTTCTAGAATTTTGTTTTTCTAATACTAATTCTTAAAATCAACAAAATTATTAAATATTTAAAATTTCCTTTTAATCCTTCATCTAATCAAGTTGACTTTTCTATTGACTTTTTCTAATTAACCAACCTTTTTTTCATTTATTAATTAATACTTACTTAATTTATTAATTAATTATTCTAATAACTCATAATTAAAAATAAGATAATTAATATAAGAGAAAATTAGAGATATTGCATTCGCACATTCATATAGTTCATATACTTATTATTACTTACTATTATATTAGTCGATGACACACACACACACATATAATATATATATACACACACACACACACACACACACACACACATATATATATATATATATATATATATATATATATATTATTTTGTTGTTAGATCATTTGTAATGCTCTTGTGATTTATATTTTCTACTTGGTTAGAGTATCATAGATTTAACTATAATTAAGTTTGCAAATATTTTTCATTTTTATTATCTAGCTATTCATTCATTTATCTTATTATTATTATTATTATTAGAGTAAAAATTCAAATTAGTCCCTAACAAAAAAATATTAGTATTGAGATCCTATATAATTACAAAAATAGGATACTATAGGTCCCTGAGAATTTTATTGATAGACAATCTGATCCCTAATGAAAAAAATTAGTCTGAGGTCCCGCTCAATTATAAAAATATGACATTATAGGTCCCTAACAATTTTATTGATGGACAAATTGGTTTATAATTAAAAAAAATTATTATTATTAATATTATTGTTGTTGTTATTATTATTTAACTCAAGCTTTCTCTTTCACATATAATTCGTAAATCAACCCTTATTTGATTTACTAATTAATTATTCTAATTACTCATAACAATGAGCTAATTAGTCTCAAAAAATAAGGATGTTACACTCTACATCCAACCAAGTCATCTTCACTGCTAAAAGGCATAACAATATGTATTATTATGCGGTTGCTGCATCCTACAAGTCCTTAGCATCTATGATGTTTTCAAGTTCAAAGAATGGGACGATTTTTTGAAAATTTCGAAGTTCACAAATGGCTATGTTGTTGCTGCATTCTACGGCTCCCTACATGTTGTCGACAGGACAATATGACTTTGAAAGCATCGTCCAAGGAATTTAATTGGATGTCTATCCTTCAAACATTGTACAAATTGCAAACATGGCTTATGATGGTATGCACTGTCAAGGGCATGACAAGTGGTGGAAGGATTTGAAGGCAGCAAAAGTAGAGGATGCAAAGGCTCTTGCTAGACCACAAGGCAAAAAGCTACATCATGTTAATACCTTTAGCCTTCTGAAATCTATTAGAGTATCTCCAATGGAAAGACTCAACTTGATCTCTCTTGTAGGCTTCGTTAAGGACACATTATCAAGGTATCATGAAAAAGTAAATTTAGACTTATAGTGGCCCTCTCCTCTCCAATAGTAGGACTAACTTTGATCCCTATCTAAGTCCTGAAGAGAGAATGATTTTGCTATAATTAGTTAGTTACATTAGACCATCATAATTAGTTCATTATAAAAGTTAGTTATAATGTCTAGTCAGTTACTCATTATAAGCAACACACTTAGTGTGAACTTGACACACATATATATGTAAACTCTTCTTCATTCAATATAGATTCAATTTTCATTCATTTTATTATGGTATCAATAAGACAAACACACACTTTCCTCTGACTTTTGCTTTTTCTCCACATTTCTTGAAGCTTCATCAATGGCGTATCTCACCTACACCTTGGCTGATATGCAAGATCCTATCAACCCTTTCTACCTTCATCCAAATAAAACTCCTTCCTTGGTTCTTGTCTCAGTTCCCTTTCTGAATCAAACTACCATTCTTGTGAAAGAGGCATGAGAATGAGCCTTCTAACCAAGAACAAACTTTCTTTCATTGATGAAACCTTTCAAGAAACGAGCACATCATACTTTCTATATCCTTTCTGGATTCGATGCAACACCATGGTTCTAGCATGGATTGTTCGATCTTTATCTTCCATTATTGGTCGCAATGTACTCTGGATTGACAATGCCAAAGTACTATGGGACGAACTAAAAGAAAGGTTTTCTCAAGCAAACATGTTCAGGTTGCAGATCTACAAGAAGAAATCACTTCTTTCAAACAAGGTGATCAATCCATTATTGCCTATTTTCCTGGTATTAAAGCCTTATTTGATGAATTAGACATCCTATTACATGTTCCTTCCTACACATTTTGTGCAAATTGTTCTTGCAATGTCACACAAAAAGTGAAATCAAAAGAATACTTTGCAAGTAGCAAAATTTCTTAAAGGACTAAGAGATCAATTCTTTGCTGTAAGATCTCAAGTGATGCTCATATCTCCTTTTCCAAGTCTAAACAAGGTCCTAGCAGTGATAATCTAGCAAGAAAGACAATTCATGTCTGAAAACAATGAAGCCTCTAAAGCTTTCCTCAACTATGTTCATCATGACTCCAAAATGGCAACACCAAACCAAGTAGTTCCCAAAACACACAAAAAGCCACATATGGTGCCAACAAAGGTCCCAAGAAGAAATGCACAACTGTGAAAATTTGGACATGTTCTTGATGAATGCTTTTACAAGCATGGTTCCCACTAGGATACAAACCCAAGAACACAAGAAATGCCAACATGGTGACAACTCAAGTGAATAAGAATCCTGATCCAGTTGGACTAGCACAAGCCAACCAAGAACAAAAATTCACTTTCACTACAGAACAATATCAAGCTTTGATAGCCCTGCTACCTTCTTCAAGCACTAGTCCATCAATAAACATCCACAACTCTCAGCCTTATGTGGGGGAAAATTTTGGGAAGTATTAGAATATAGTATAAGTGAGAATTAAAGATATTTATAAAGTGAAAAAGAAAATAACCATTGCAATCAAATGGTTCTTTCAGACAACTTTTGAAGCCAACAACTCTTTCATTCCTTTTAATTAAACTCATCTTTATTTTATTTTATTTTTGCATAAATTCCTGCCACTATCGACACATGGCATGCTTGCATTGACTCAAAATTGATCCCTATTTAGAGGGACTCTCTTGCTTTGGGATGAGAGCCATGTCATCCTTCCATCTGCTCCAACGCTTAGGTCCTGGTTGCTCTGTGCTTGTAGGGACGGGGACATCAACTTTGTCCGAATAGAGGTGCTCTTAGGGTTGTATATCTTTTCTCTATTTCTCTTGCTACTGGATGAGAACACAGATGTTGTGAGTGTTGTGGGCAAGATTGTTCTTTTCTAGTTGATGAGAAAGATCAAGATTAACCTTCCAAGGTTAATCCTTGATTACATAATGGCAGCGGTAAGTGCAAACAAAAAATAGAAACATGTCGATATGCCTTATAGCATGTTTCTTACAAAGGTTTTTCAATGAGCAAGGTTTCCTCTACATGGCGAACATTTTGAATCAACCAAGCCCACAACAACCATGAAGATGTTCAGTGTAATAAGAGTATAGCCCACTGAAAATAAGTTGTAGAGAGAAGCACCAAGAGGAAACAAGATGCTCTGGCACTAGTAGACATTCATGTGGTTACTAAGACCTTAGTGCCCAAAACTACTGCTCCAAAATAGAAATTTGTTTAAGAAAGTAGTGATCTAATAGAAGAAAGAAATATCATAAGGAGATTAGTGAAGCAGTATCCTCAATCTATTAAGGAAGTTGGTGCTGCAACTATTGCAAAATCAACAAAAGTTGATGTTGTTAGTACCCTTGTCAGAGAAGGTATGACCATTAGAGATCAACCACAACAATAGCCAACACATATGGAGTAACCAGCTCCTGATAGAAAGGAAAGAATCCCACAAAAGCAATTTTTGATGAAGCAAGTGACTCCACTACTTCAACACTTCGTGTTAAAGAGAGAAAAGAGGGACGTCCAAGCAAATAGACTAAAGGAGGCTGCTTGGAATGAGAAGAAAAGCAACAAGTCCAAAGGAACTAGCCCTTCAGATATACATGTACCTTTTCTTCTATTAAAGCAGATAACTTTTTTGTGGTGATGGAAGGGCGAAGGATAACATGGTCCTAGGTAGTTTGGGACCATGTCATGCTCTGCGCAAATAATCACCTAAGGTAACCTACTTGTATCTTTTAAAATTACATTTTCAATTCTAATTTTTCTTAATTGTAATGGTAGTCACTTCTATCCTTTAAGCATCTTTTCTATTGAACATTTGCTGGGCATACTTCCTAACATTCGAAACGAAAACGTGAAGGAGAGAAAATATTGCGAGGTAAACATGTGTGGTGTAACACCCTTCACACCATAAGTCTATGCTTAAGTCATAACCTTATAATGAGTAGTTGTTACTTGTTATCTCTACTTAACCTTTGAGGAGTATTAATATATATTAATATATATATTACACACGAGCCTGCTTTTCAAGACAAACATAAAACACTTTCTCTTTGAGTCGTTAAATTAGAACATAACTACTATGTCAAAAATACATAATTGTATTATCCAACAACAAAACAACAACATATATAACTTTGTCAAACCCTTACCCTGGTTAAGCGGAACCCTCTAGTCTAGGTAGGGTACTACTCAACATTCACTAAAAAGAAAATAAAAAAAGATGTCTAAATTCTCTATCATTGGTTCATCAGAAACTCGGACCGTGATGCCAGTCTAGGTGAGAATCTCCACAAAATAATCACCATCATAGCAATCTATGTAAAAATATAATAACAGCAAGAATGAGAATCAATGATTCCTAGTAGGAAAAATACCAATCTACTACACAGTGATATCTGGCATAGTATTAAAATAATTAATATGTCTTTGGATTCTTTTGAAATAACTAGCTTACTTATTTACTTGCTTGGTTAACATAGTATTATGAGTACACTTATGCTTGAAAATAAAAAGATCGTCGATTCATAAGATAATTACTCGGTATTTTGGTTGTTTACATAAAGGTTTCAATAGTTAGTGTCATTGTTTCTTGTGACTTAATTTTGTTAGATAATTTTAAACTTAATGGTAGAATTCATAGGACTCTTTGATATACTCTCTGGAGATTGTCCTGTCAATGATGTAATGTTGTCGTTACAACCTGATATAGTTCACTAGATGGAGTACGTCTACTACATCTCATCTAAATAGTCTCGCTATTCTTTCTCAGTATATCCCTTTTCTCATAACGATGAAACGTCGTCGCGATTACAACCTGATATAGTTCCAAGGCGTAGCACGTCTACTACTACCTGTGAATCCATGAGCTTACTATTAAACAATTAATATTACATAAAGCTTATTCTCTTAAGTTTTCTTTCTTCGTAAAGATCTTTGATATTTGTGTACGAAAATCTTATGATTCTTAAGTAAAATCTCTTCTTAATAGTTCTATATCTCATACCATTACTTTGAGATTTCCTTGAAATCTCCTTAACTCTTATGAGATTTTCTCTGTTAAGTCTCTTGAATTCCTGTGAGACTTTTCTTTTGAAAATCTCAGAATTTTTATGAAATATTCTCTTTAGATCTTCTGAATTCTTATGAGATTTTTTGTTCAAAATCTCCTAAAGTCTTACGAATATTCTTTCAAAATCTCTTGGATTCTTATGAGATTTATCGGTAAAATCTACTGAACTTTTTATGAGATTTTCTGGAAGAACTATTACGAGATTTTCTACACAGTCTAGTAAAATTTAACGAGATTTTCTAAAAAAAATAGTTCAATATTTATGAGATTTTCCATAAAATTTACTAAACTGTTATGAGATTTTTTTATGCGAGCTGTCGCGACTCACAAACAAATTAAAATTTATAAAGTGCTAAGTTGCACAAAAAATGTCGTAAAGGGCACAACCTAGGTCATCTCTCAAGGAGGCTTCAATACTTAGTTGGGAAGATTTAGGGGTTTTGAGAATTAAAGTAATAATCTAAATTGAAAGAAAATAGCAACAAGATAATAGCAATAATAGAGAAAGCACTAGTGCAAGGTATTCCAAGGATTGGAAATTAATTATCATTGACCAAATATTAAACCCATAGGTGGCTATTGGTAATAAATCACAGGCAATTCTACTAGTAATCAATTGACCTCTAGGATTTGATCAATGCAAATAACTAATAAACGACGATCACTAATTTATTTAGAAATCATATCAATTTAATGAGCCAATTGCTATAGCCTAACCGCCAATGAAAAGTTAATTCTAATGTTCTCCTCCAAACATAAAGCAATAGATCTATCAATTTATACCCAAAGGGTTTCTCTAAACAACAATTGCCAATTTAGTTATCCCAATAAAGATTATAACAATCACCATAATAATTAAAGGAATGGAAACTACAGAACATTAAGAAAACTAATGCATTCAATATAAACAAAGGGTCTCAAATGTCATCCCAATCCATCAAAAATCCCTACACTAGTAAAGAAATCTACTCCTCCATCTCTGGAGGATTACAACAATGAGGATAAGAGAAAACCTGAAAATAATAGCAACAATCGTTGCCTCAATCCCCAAGATAAATCACCTTCACCAATGGAACCTTTAGAGAGAAGAGAGAAGAAGAGAGGATGTAGAGAGAGAATGTGTTTTCTAGAGAGAATGAAAGAGAGTGAATGAGAGAGAGTGAATAGAATAAATTATGTGATCATATATAAGTCTTTAAAAACCTAAAAAAATACTGAAATCTACCAAGTGTGCAAAATTCAGTCCAACCTCGCATATGACGCGGCGGTCTCCAAGAACTTCCAAGCCTATTTTGAGGGCCAAAACGTTCGAATTAGCTTTTTGGCCTAAATAAAAGTTGTAACTCTTTGAATAAGCTTTATAACGCCACCAAAATCACCTCAATTGGACATATATAGCTCCAGATATGTAGAAAATACTAACTAGAGATCAAGTTAGACAACATTAGAAAATTAACAACCTTGTTCTTGACTTTTTGTATTTGATCCAAAGCTCTTGTGCACAAAACCATACTCAAAGAGACAAGTTAAATGCAATAATGTGTAATTACAATTTATTACATAATCAATGCAAAAGTCAATAATTCCATTTAAATTACACAATGAGGAGTAAATCAAAATCCTTATTAATTCCATCATAACTCAGTAAAACTCATGCAAAAAGCTAAGGTTTGGTGGCAAAATAAGTGGCATAAATGCCCCTTATCAAACTCCCCCACACTTAAGCTTTCACATGTCCTCATGTGAACTAAGATCAAACTAAGGCATAGATGAGAAACAATATACAAGGACTACACTAGACTCCTAAAACTAAAAATGTATGATGCATGAAAACAAATGACAATACACCAATCCAATAAACCTAGATGGATAACAATAAGTTTTCACACCAACAACCATGAGAATTACAATAAGCAAGGCATGAACAAGAACATAGCATACAGAGTAGAATTCACATATGATGTATGGATCAAGTACAAAAATCCTCCCAAGGCTGGTGTTTACTACTCATTCACTCAAGTGTTTTAGGTTATGATGCACACTTAATCACCTCAATTGAAAATGCATTACCATAGGCTTGCTAGTCTCATTCTCCAGTTTGTCATACACACATGCATACTGAATCAAGAGGACTTACCTTTGGTTGTAATGGGGCTTAGGTGAAGGTGGGTAAAAATATAGGTCAATGGGCTAAACCTTAAGTCAAAGGAGAGCAAATGCATACACCAAGAGCACAAGTGTCAAAGGGTACACTTTGTCTAAATTAACACAATTATAGGCCTTTATTTTGCAATGTGGCACACCTTCAACCAAACTTTTTTCAGAAATTTTTTTTTAATCAACCATGCTTTTCTTTTATTTTTTTCTCTTTTTTTTTTTTTTTTGGTATGCCACTTGCTGAATTTTTAGTACACATTGTTCCTCCCCACACTTAAATTAGGACATGTCCCCATACTCTTCCCTATACTTATGCTCAAGCACAAATAAGAATTTTCACAAATGCTCTCCTAAGCCTAAAAGGTTGGGAATTTTCATGGTTTTTCACTTTTGGCTAAGGATGTGCTAAAACGAAAGAATGGGTAATAAGGTTCAAAGGGGCTAAACAATGGTAACATGCAAAGGTTGGCTATATGGCAAGTGGCTAAAAATAAGAAAAATGCCTCAATCATATTAAAATATGCACATGGAAAACATATTTTTAAACAAGACCCTAAGCAAGTTCTAAAATGTAAATCCAAATAGAGAAGCACACATGAACAAATAAACATGGCACATGATAGTCCAATCAAAGAGGCTCAAAATCTCACAGCTAAAAGTGCATGTATTCAATCCAAACAACACAGTGAATCCACCAAGCATGCAATACAAAATAAAGTCAATGCCAAGCAAGTCAATAAAGTGCATATGGTGTGAGCCTATGCCTGTAACCTCTAAGGTGCCAAAGGGATGGTGTAAAATGCAAATAAAACAAATATGATGCAAGAATTAAAACTAAAAATGAAAAAAATAAAAAAAATAAAAAATAAAATAAAATACAGAAATTAAAAGGGAAAGGTAAAGAAAACCTTACAAGTGGGTTGTCTCCCACCCAGCACTTTGCTTTAATGTCACAAAGTTGGACGGTCAGGACCCTCATGGAGGGTGTGCAGCTTCAACCCAAAGATAGGTCATCTGTGCCTATAGTTCTATTGGGGACTCATGGAGGTACATCGTGATGCTCATCAATGGTGCACTGAGTCATCCTAGGATTTTCCAACTCAATTGTACCATCGGGATGTGCATGGGTGACCAGAGAAGTCCCTCCATCTAGACTTTGGCTTTCCAGCCATCATTGTGGGGCTCATGGGCAAGATCCACTGCCCTCACAGGGCTTCTTACCTAACATGGGCTGGTCATGGAACACCTAGCAAACTAATGATTGCTGCCTAGAAGGTGTACCCTATCTGAAAACTTGGAACATTCTAACACAACAGGCTCATCATATCCCATAGAAGAAGAAAAAGTGGAGAATGGGGGATCTTGATCCTTACAGAGCATATTTCCACAAGCATCATCAACTAAAGAATCAATGACATCAATGCCAAACACAGAGTGTTCCTCATATGGATTTTCATAGCATCAATAAAGAGAATTGGACTTTCATGTCCCCACACTCCATGGTTAATGTGCAGCATAAACATCAATTATGGTTTTAGGTTTTAAAAATGGTCTACCCAAGATTAATGTATGTGGCTGGCATTGGTGTCATTCTCCATCTCAAGCACATAAAAATCGCAGGGAATATTAAATCATTTACCTGGACAAGAACATATTTCAATACTCCCTTGGTCTTGTGATGCACGGTTGACCAGCTGTATTTACAATCCGGTTGGCTTGAGCTCCCCAAGTGCAAGGACTGATAGAGTGATTTAGGCATAACATTAATGCCAGCTCCAAGGTCAGCTAGGGCTCTCGTGATATGCAAGTTCCCAATGGTACAAGGAATGTAAAATGTGCCTGGGTCTTTGCACTTGGGTGGTAGATTGTCCAGCCTGATAATGGAAGAAGCATTCACCCCCATAGTCACCTGGTCCTCCCACTGCCCTTTATTTTCCTCCTATTGGTGCACAGATCTTTCAAGAATTTAGCATACTTAGGAATTTGCTTGATTGCATCCAATAGAGGTATATTCGCATGCACTTTTTGAAAGGTTTCCAGTATGTCTAAATCCAAATCTCAGTAGTAGCCTTCCTGGGTTGCATTCTTTGTGGGAATAGCAGTGGGGAATGAAACCTGGAACTTTCGTAGCTTCTATTGAGCGCAAGCACTGTTGACCGATTAGCGCTCACCAGGATGCTCTTCAAGCTCATCTTCAGCTTGCTTCTTTTCCTGTATAGGCCTAGTCACTTTTGGAATTTTTGTCCTAGTCCTCAGAGTAATAGCACAGACATTTCCCTTTAGATTTGGCATGGTCTGGGAAGGTAATTGGGAGGTTGGGGTTTGCTGACTTTATTTTGCTTCATTTGAGTCAGCTTCTCTCTCAACTGGGCACTTTCTTTTCTAATTTCCTGCATTTGCTCCATCATCATCTTCATTATCTCAATCATAGTAGGATCTGAAGATGGAGATGCATGGAGGCCGAATGCCTCTGATGAGGAGCCAAGTATTTCCTGTGAAGGTTGGCCCTATGGTTGAGAATTATTACCCCACTTCAAATTGGGGTGATTCTTCCAGCTGGAATTATAAGTGTTCCCAAATGGAAATGACCTGCCTGATTCTGAGGTTGACTCTAGAAGGGGCTAGTTGCTGCTACCCCAGTGGTTAAGTCATCTTGCAATGCTTGGCACGTATTAGTGTGATGATCATTTGAAGTACATATGCCACAGACCTTAGGAACCACTAAGTTCCTGCCTGGCTCACCATTAATTCCTGCATAAGGCCGGAAAGTCCTGTAAAGTCTAGGTCAAGAATGGATTCTCACTGGCTCACTCTATGAAGGCCTCTAGTAGTTGTGGCTACCCTAGAACTAAATTGCTGAAAATTGGCAGCCATATTCTCAATCAAAGCACGGGCTTCTTCCAATGTCTTATCCAATAGTGCCCCTCCACTTGCAGCATCTACCATACATCTATGAGCGGGTATCAACCCTTCATAAAAGTCCTGAAGAAGGAGTTGCTCTAGAATATGATGATTGGGGCAACTTGCACAAAGAAGCTTGAAGCGTTCCCAATATTCATGAAAAGTCTCATCTGCTCCGGATTCCAGAAATCTCATTTTTGATAGAAGCCACTCTAGAGGCGGGAAAATACCTTTCCAAGAAAAGTCTCTTCATCCTCATCCAGCTATTTACAATCCCATCTGGCAAATTAAAGAACCAATTTTCTCCAGCACCCTCTAGGGAGAAGGGGAATGCTCTCAGCTAATATCATCCACCTCCACCCCATTGGGTCTCATGCCAGAACACACCATATAAAGCTTCTTCAAGTGCCGGTGGGGGTTTCTCCAACAACCCATGGAACTTGGGAGAGCATGAACTATATATCCTTTAAGCTTAAAATCATTATCAAGCCTAGGGTAAGTAATGGCCAAGGGCTCCTGGGTGAAATCAGGGCAGTGAGCTCCCTAAGTGTCATGTTCCTATCTCCCATGTCACCTGTATTTCCTAAAACACTAAACAGAGGATCAGAATGCTTAGATGGTTCAACTTGTTGACGCTTTTGCCTGATTTTTCTCAAAGTTCTCTCAATTTCAGAATCAAGATGTATTAAATTTTCAGGAGACGGGAACGCCTCATACAAGGGAACAAAATTTTTTTTCATTTTTTTTTTAGAATAGAATAATAGCAAGAAATATTCATTTGGATCATTTGGATCATTTGGTTAGATCTTGATAACTACTTACTCTAGCAACAAGAAGCACTTGCAACCATTATTGGTTACAATCTTGAGAATCATTTGGATCCTATGAAAGTTCCTTCCACATTTGCTACTGATTCTAATGCCTCTGCAAACACAATTTCTCCAATTTTTCAACAATGGAAATGCCAAGACAGCTTGCTCCTTTCTTGGTTACTATCCCTTACTCCAACTCTTCATGTGCATATGGTTGGCTCCACTTTTTCTCATCAAGTCTGGGCCAAGATTGATATTCTTCATAATTCTCACACTAGAGCTCAAACTGCAAAATTTAAGACTCAATTGCATACCACCAAGAAGATGAATTCCATGCATGAGTATCTCACTACCATCAAATTGATTACTGATAATCTTGTAGCTTTGGAGAACCTCTCATTAATGTCAACATATTGAAGCTATTTTTAAAGGTTTACTCGATTAATACAATCCTATTATTGCTTTTCTTTTATCCTACCTTAACCCTTATAAAATTGAAGATATTGAATCCCTTTTAATTGCTATGGAAGAAAGTATTGAAAAATCTCACAGGTTGGATATCACCAATTCTTTTTTACCTGTTCAATCTAACATGGCTCAAGCTCAACAGTGTTTCCTCCAATTCACAACTTCTTTCTTCACAATCGTGGCTTAAGCTTCAATTGGTTCAATGTCAATTGTGTAATCATTTTGGACACATTGTGTGGATTGCTTTCATCATTTCAATCCTAACTTCACCCTTCCTCAACAACATTTTTCCACCACAACCCTTTCAATTCAATCCTGCTAATTCCTCTAATCAAGGATTCATCACTACCAATTCTACTATTGTTCCATCCACTCCCTCTACTATTTCTTCTGCTAAAGGAATTCTTGCTACTTCTGCATTAGTAGTTGACCCTACTTAGTACCCCGATTCTAGTGCAACCAACCATCTCACCCCTAATCTCAACAACCATAGTCCTGCATCTCCCTATACTAGTTCTGCCAAGGTCCTTATTGGCAATGGGGTTGGTCTTCCCATTGCCAATTTTGGCTATTCTTTCTTGCATTCTCCTTATTCTAATAAGTCTTTTCTACTCAAAGATGTGTTGCATGTTCCTTATATCATTGTATTCTTTGAATTCCATCCTAACAATTTTAATGTTAAATCTTAGGATTCAATGAAGGTTCTTCAGGGTTCTCATAGGAACGAGCTATATGTTCTTGAGGATTCTTTGTTGCCCCTTCTCTAACTCGACCTACTCCTAAGAATTTTCTTTCTTCTGCACCTATTGCTTGTAACACTAGTTCAGTGAATACATTTGATATTTGGCATGCTAGGCTAGGCCATGCTTCACACAAGGTTGTCAATAAAGTACTTTCCTCCTGTAATATTTTTGTACCAATCACTAAAACTATGAATGTTTGTAGTTCTTATTATATTGGCAAAGCAAAACGCTGCCCTTTGCACCTCTACCACCATTTATCATGCTCATCTAGATCTTATTTTTAGTGATATTTGGGGGCCTGCTCTTCTTATTTCTACTTCTGTTGTAGATATTATATCATATTTGTATATGTATTTTCTTGATACACATGGATTTATTTTCTGCAATACAAGTCTAAGGCTTTTTTTTTGTATTCAATGAGTTTAAAACCATGGCAAAGTTACATCTACGAACTAAACTTAAAACTATTCAAACTGATAATGCAAAAGATTATGTTTCATTTTCTATATATCTTAAGCAACATGGTATTTTGCATCGTTTTAGTTGTCTTCATACTCATGAACAAAATAGGTGTGCAGAATGAAAACATAGACATGTGACTGAGACAGGCTTGACTTTGCTTGCATATGCTTCTTTGCCCCTCAAGTTCTAGAGAAAAGCTTTTCAAACACTTTTACTTGATCAATCTTTTACCTACTCCTGTCTTGAATTTAAAATCACCATATGAAATGTTGTTTTCTAAGTCACCCGATTATTCATTATTAAGGGTATTTGGTTGTGCATGTTATCCATTACTTAGACCTTATAATAGGCATAAGTTAGATTTTAGATCATATTTATGCACACTTTTAGGTTATTCCTCTTCTCATAAAGGTTATATTTGTCTTCTCAAAATTGGAAAAATGATTATCACTCGACATGTGTTATTCAATAAACGTTACTTTCCTTACAAGGATTCTATTCCTCTCTTACCTACGCCTATTACTACTCCTACATCTATTGCATCCATTCCTGTTGTTTCTCTACCTCCTTCTACTATTTTGCCTAGTCAATCTACTATGGCTGCTACTTTTCCTTCTCTATCTGATAGGTCTTTTTCTGCTATTACACCTCCTTCAAGCCCATCACACTCACCTTCTACTAGCCACATTCTCTAGAGTCTGCTATATGCTTCTTTGTTCCGCCTCTAATTCCATATTTGTTTCTGAACCTGCTATTGCTATTGCTCCTTTATTCGATCCTATTGCCAAACCTCATCCCTCCACCTTTATTGACCATCCCATGATAACTTGTGGTAAGGATAGCATTTTTAAACCAAAGACTTTCATAGCAATCTCTGAACCTACCACTCTTCAAGATGTCTTATCACATCCTTCTTGGTCCAAAGCAATGCAACTTGAGTATGATGCCCTTAGCTCTACTTGGTCAATTGTTCCTTTACCTCCTAACAAATTTGTCATTAGTTGTAAGTGGATATTTTGTGTCAAATATAACCCTAATGGCACAATCTCTAGACATAAAGCACTGCTTGTAGCTAAAGGGTTTAATCAACAAGAAGGTGTTGATTACCATAAAACTTTTAGTCTAGTTGTAAAACCTACCACTATTCGTATTATCATCACCATTGCCTTTCTTTTAAATGGCCTATTAACCAGCTTGATTGTACCAATGCCTTTCTCAATGACCCCTTCCATAAAGAAGTTTATATGGTTCAACCACCTAGTTTTCATATTGGTAATTCCTCAATGGCCTGCAAGCTTCACAAGGCTCTTAATGGCCTTAAACAAGCTCCTCGAGCTTGGTTTGAAAAGCTAAGCTCCAGCTTACATCATTTTAGTTTCTCTACTGAAAAATGTGATTCATCTCACTTTATTCAAGTCACATCTCAACATGTTATCTACCTCTTGGTGTATGTAGATGCTGTGCTTATCACTGCAGCTTACATTCTGTGATACAATAGCTCGTTCATTCTCTGCAACAACTATTTGCTCTTAAAGACCTTGGTGCTCTTCATTATTTCCTTGGCCTTGAAACAAAAACTCTTCCTTTTGGTGCCTTTCATCTTTCCGGACTAAGTACATCAATGATATGCTTCTTTGAGCTAAAATGCAAACTTGTAAACCTCTTCCCACACCTATGCTTTCTTGTTCAAAACTTCATAAATTAGGTTCTCTTCCTTTGGATAATCCTACCCTTTATTGCCAAATTGTTGGTGCTTTGTAGTACCTAACTCTTACTTGCCCTAAGCTATCCTTTCCCATCAACAAAGTCTGTCAATTCATGCATAATTCCTTGCAATCTCATTAAATTGCAGTCAAACACATTTTGAGATACCTTAAAGGCACCACAACCTATGGCCTTGTCTTTCATCCTTCACCTGATTTTTCCATCACTTCTTCCTGATTCGGATTAGGCTTCCAATTTAGATGATCATAGATCAACATCAAGTTTCTATGTCTACCTTGGTTCCAATATTATTTCTTGGATTTCTAATAAGCAATAAGTTGTTTCACGATCTAGCACAGAGGTTGAGTATTGTCCTATGGCTGATGTAATCTTTGAAATCTCATGGATTAAGACTGTTTGAACTTCATATCTTTTCTCCATCGATTCCTTGTGTTTATTGTGACAATGAGTGTAACACCCTAATAATTAACCGAATACACCTAGGTTGTATCTGATTAATTACTAGACTTTACTCTTTGTTTCAGTTCTTTCATCATACTTTGAAAATACTTAGTGAAATTACGAGCCATTTTTTTTAAAACATAATTGAAAACGTGAGCCGCACATAATGTGAACAATAATCGAAATAAAGCGAATAACGTGCAGATATAGCATGAAAAACACATCATATTGGCTCCATCATATAACATCCATAATTACATAACACATAGATAGTTTGCCTACCAACAGAATAAGACTAGGTGTAGGCAATCTAACAAAACATAAATAATATATGGATGGAAGGACATCCATTAATGGCACCTAGTAATAACACTCCAAGGATAGGGATAGATATCTGAAATATACGAGTGAAACTAAGGATCAAGTTCAGCTACCGGTGAAAGTCTCAATGTGATTCACGAATGCTTCCTTCTATTTCTGAAAACGAGATGGAAAGAAAAATAGAGGGAGTGAGAAACTTATAAAAAGAATCTCAGTAGGGTACTCACCTCATGATGCATTGTGTTATCATCATCGTCCCCAGGAACCTCGGGGTTATTATGAAATAGTGAGCATGCTAAGATTGATTTATTAAGTTCAAAAATATACTTTACCGAGGTTCATCGGTTTTAATCATGCGTCTTATAATGCATCATAAACTTAGCATGTCATGTTTATAATGAACTTTTCCTTTCATATATAATAACATAGTTATGCATAAAATCACATCATATTCCTCATCATTATTTCATAATAGTATGCATAGCAGAACATCATATTTCTCATCATCATCTCATAAATACTATGCATAGCAGAACATCATATTCACATAATGCATTTACTTAGTTTCTTAGGTGACTTAAAGTTACTTTCATCATCATTTTCCTGGGCCACCCTATACTCCACCCTTTTGGGAGTAATCTAGGTTATGAGCTCATACCTTGCTAGTCGTCACAGCACATACTTATCTCTTTTGATAAGTAAAAATTCCATCTCTACCATTTTGAGAGAACGGACTAGGGGCAAGAATCACCTTTTCACCGCCTATAGTTTGACGGGTCCAAAGGATCATTTTCTCAGGATCACCTTTTCACCACCTATAGTCTGATAGGTCCAAAGGGTCATTTCCTCATATATTTTGAGTCACCTTTAAGTCTTTGCATGTTATATCATAATACAATTCTCAATTCATAATCATTTATAACATTTTCTCGTTTATAGTCTTATTTTGGAATAATATATCTACCAATTGTAATCATGCATCCGAGATTTCCAGGAAAGAGAGGTGGGTCACAAATGGACACGCTTAAATACCAAGTCTTTCCTAGTCAGAACCTTTCCAAATTACACTTTTAGTAATATACTCTTCCAGCAACAAGGGTAAATAATAAAAGAATATTTCATTATTTCATGCATAAGCATTCTCATTGTTTGCAACAGCAACTATAACATGCAAGCCATGAAATCATTCAATGAAATCAAATACTTAATAAGCATCATTATAAATCCTTACCAAAAAGTTGTCTTAAATAACCGAAACTCTAGAATCAGGTAACCTCTATTATCAAACTAATTAATTATGCATCTAAGGGATTAATTACCATCATTACCATTAATCATAAGCCTTAAGAACATTATTAAACCATATGAGGTAGCATATCATATTTAAAGAAGGTTGCTTTATGTAGCTAATTTCACTTCTAACATGCATAGAATTATTCCTTATCAATAAACATAATTATCACAACTTCAAACATATCAAATCATAGTAATACTAACTCAGATCAGTGGCTGAATCATGAACCTCACATAATTGCTTAATATCTCATTTTAAGTACATGCAAGATATTAGTTTCCCGTAATATCATTTCAAAGCCTTAAAACTCTTTTAGAAACTAATTCTTTTTGGTAATCTTGAAAGAAATTATAGAACCAAATCAGTAGCTATTTAAAAATCACTTTAGGCCTACCTTAATCATGAGGTCAATTTATACATTGAAAAAATGTTCATGATTAAAATTTTCTCTTAAGATAAAAGGAGCAAGTCTTGAGCTTTAGAGATTTAGTGATAGCTAGAATTATAAACATGTTATGCAACCCATTTTAATCTTGTCTTTATAAGGTGATAACTTGGAAATATAAACATGATGCAAGAAACTGAAGCGTAGTGCGCTGGACCAGTGGAGGAGAGAATCTTAAGAAAGGAAGGCGGTAGTCCGCACTGGACCGGTGAAGGGAAAAGAGAACTCTTATTACATCTTATTAAGCTCCAAACTCAAGACTTCTTAAAGAATGAATTCTTTGACTCCAATAATCTCAAGAAAGCTTTAGAGTTTTTATTACCATGGTTCCAACTTTGCTTGTGATACTTGGGCAAGTCTTTGAGCTCTAGGATCTTTAAGTGATGACATAAACATAAACATGTCATGCGTTGATTCTTTTAGTCATTATAAAATAAAGTGAAAGCATAAAATAAATATGAGATGCAGCCTTTTTATTATCTTTAGAGATTAAGTGACAACTTGAAACATAAACATGAAATGCAAGCTTGGAAATTTAAACATGAGAATGCAAGTTTATTTATTCATTCTTGAGAATTTAGTGATGACATAGAAAGTAAATATGGTTATGCAAGGCATAAACTTAAACATGGATGCAAGTTCATTTTATTTCTTTACTAGAGCTCCTCCAAGACTTTAGAGAAATATAGATTCAACCCAATATATCTTAGCAAGACAAAGTGAAAAATACATCTTTCAAGTTCTAAACTCAATATCTTTATTTTTACATCATAAAAACATCATTCTTTAAAGTTTTGCATCAAGTGGAATTTTCAAGCTTTAGAGGCCTAACTTGTGATGGATTTACAACCAACACTCAAGGTCCTCATCATCAAGCTATCATCATATCCCCATATAGGCCTTATGGTCGAAATATTTAAAGAAAAAGAAATAAGAAAACCAATTAGAAAAGCTAGAGAAAGTTCATGAAATCATCATTTTGAACCAAGAACAACACTTAGCAAAACATGGAAATAAGCTTAAAGACAACTCCCTACCTAATTTGGTTTGAAGGAAAGGAAGAGAACTTAGTTTCTTTGAGTGAAATGAAACAAAATCTCCTTGAAAAGTTGAAGAAAGAATTTCGGCCAAGGGGAAGGAAGAAAGAAAGTTTTTGAGCTTTGGAAAAACTTGAAATTGTGCAATTATGAGCAAGGCTTCTAAGACTCCTTAAGCATGCCTATTTATAAAGTGGAGCTCATGAATGGACAAATGGAGGAGGCATGGGTGGCTGATTTTGAGGGGGAACAAAGGGAGGAAATTCATATTTTTGTTTAAGGCATGTTTTATGCCATGTTTTAGGGAATTTTTTGTTTTTTTCTTTACATGAAGCTTTGTGCCAAATTTGCCAAGTAATCTAATGCATGGAGGCCATATAATTTCATGCATTACAGCCCAAGGAAGAGGAAATTTATGTGTTCCATGTATTATTTAAGTGTAGGTAGGGTATTCTTGCAAATTAGAGAATTTACAATTAAGGGCTTAGGTGAATTAGTAAGCAATTAGGGTATTTTTAAGCAATTTCAGATTCTAATCAATTTAAATAAATAATTTAGACTCTAGATTAATAATTAGAATTTAATAAGCTTTAATTTGAGCCTAATATTGCTTAGGTTTCATTAGACGAATCGAAAATCTCAAAAATTGCAAAACTACAAAGAAGGGACAAAATGGTCATTTCGCTCAAAAATTCCAGAGACCCCGAGCTTAACTAATGGTTAATCATAGCTTAAAAACATGTTTTAAAACATTTTAGTGAGATTCGGGCTAGTCGGCACGCAAATCAGTTAAAACGCGTAAGGGCGTTTTGGTCATTTCGCGTCGAGCTCAAAATTAGGATTCTTCTCCTCTATTAACACACATAACACAAACAATCCCCTATTATCCTCAGAACATCCCCTTGAGGCGGCCGGGCCCACGATCCTCATTTCTGAGTAAAATAACCTCAAGGACATTTTGGTCATTTTACACGTACAGATATCGGGGCTTGCGACTCTTGCAGGAATCGCTCATAACCTCTTTTCTAATGTTATATTCCTCTATTGAGGATTGTTCGGTCTTGAATTTATATAAGAATTACCTAGGTAATTCGGTAATTTCTAAATGACAGGTAAAAGTTGGGCGTTACAATGAGTGTGATTCTTTTATCTACTAATCCAATCTTACACCAATGCACAAAACATTTTGAAATTGATTTGCACTTTGTCCATGAGCATATTCTGCAATAACAAGTTCGAGTATTTCATGTGCTTGCTAGGAACAAAGTGCCGAAATCCTCGCCAAACCTATATCTACTACTTGTTTTCCTTATCTTCGTAACAAACTCAAGTTTCAATCTTCCTCTCATCCTGAGTTTGAGGGGAGCTGATAAAGGATAATAGTTGTTAGTTAAGTGTTAGTTATTTCTGTTATGATTAGTTACCTTTTCATTATTATATATACATCACTGTATCATAACTTATACAATAGAATACACTTCAATTCAATACAAGATCAAATCGTTTTCTCTTCTTCTTGCTTCTTCTTGTTCTTTGCACACCTTATAAGGAAAAGTGGGGAGTGAGGCAAGTAAAGAAGGGTGGAGGCCCTTGTTGAAATCATTAGCGATAGAGTTCATCAGAATATAGTGGCGGTGGTGGTTGTGGCAGCAAGGGAACCTTGTATGCAAAAGGTGTGGATAAAGGTTATGATGAAGAGTAGTAGGAAGAAAAGGGTGGTGGAGACAAGAACAACCTTGCCGTTTTAAGCATAGCTTAATTTGATTTGAGTTAGAAACTAAATGTGGTAGAGAAAGAGAGTGTCTATTCAGGGAGGTAGAAGAGTCAAAGCTAAGATGCTAGGGACATGAAAGAGAAAATTAGAAAAAAGGACTCCCAAATTGTGATATCACTATATGGTTAAGTGAATGATGCGATGGCAATATTGTAAATTTCTTACTCGAACCATGTCATAGTCCCAAACTACCCGGACCATATTATCCATCGCCTTATAGAAGAGGTTCAAACTATCAAGAAACCTTAGCTATAGAACCTGCTTGTGAGAATCTTCTAGCCATCGTTACTCTACCTCATACTCCTTTGCTCACATTTGAGTAACTAGAGAAGAACACAACAGCTATTGAAGCCATACCTATTGTAACCCAGTGACGAGGCAAGGAGTGATCAGGTACAAGAAGGCACGGACAAGGAGCGGCTCCTAGCAAGGCCCTAAGCGGAAGGGTACATGAATGAACCGATTACACATCTGAATGAGAGGGATCTGAGGCTGTATAGGTATGGGACTATACAGTTAAGGATGACTTATATGAATTGATTGGTACTACCTATGCCAACAAGATGCATCTACTTTTTAGTAGCCCATCACTAAAGGACTTCATAGTTAAGCATGCTTGACTTGAAATAATTTTGGAATGGGTGACCTCCTGGAAGTTTTCCAGGAAATGTGTGAGTGAGGATAAAGCATGCTGAAAGACCTGTGTTGGTTTGTGGGGACAAGTCGTCAATCTATAAAGCAGGGGGATGTTACAAATGGTATCAGAGCCTGCACCTCTCTTAGTACGATGTAGCTTGGGGACAAACCAGCGGAAGCTGGTGGACATGTAATGCTCGGTGACGAGGCAAGGAGTGGAGAAGGCACGGACAAGGAGCGACTCCTGGCAAGGCCTCTAAGCGAAGGGGTATATGAATGAACCGATTATACACCTGAATGAGAGGGATCCTAAGGCTATATAGGTATGAGACTATACAGTTGATGATAACTTATATGAATTGATTGGTACTACCTTGCTAACAAGATGCATCTTCTTTTCGGTAGCCCATCACTAAAGAACTTCATAGTTAAGCATGCTTGACTTGGAGTAATTTTGAGATGGGTGACCTCCTAGGAAGTTTTCCAGGAAATGTATGAGTGAGGGCAAAGCACGTCTGAAAGACCTGTGTTGATTTATGGGGACAAGCCATCAATCCATAAAGCAGTAGGGGATGTTACACCTATAACCACTCTTGCAGCTATACCTCAAAGATCAGAAAACATGGCTACCACTCCTATGATAGACTTAGACTCATCTTTTTCTCATAGTTGGTTCTCATTTTGATATATATCCCCAGCAACAATAGAAGTGCTTCCTTTAGAGTTTGAAGGCACTTCATAAGCAAGAGCCACTTAAAAAGTCCACACCATGCTTGCTCCAAAACAAGTTCACTTGGATTTCATTCTTCAAGATCAAAGAGAACTAATGTTAGACCTACAAGCTCTGAATAGAAGGATGACAGGACTGAATACATTCTTCTTCAAGCTTTGAAAGCTCTTTAGAAGACGGACTCTTGAAGCATCCATTGATACTTTTATGTTCCCCTCTCTTTTTGGTTTTGTTGGTGGCAAAGGGGAAACAACTTGCTGAGGGAGAACCAAGTCAAGCCATGTCATTTGCATATCAGTCACTAATGTTCTTCTATTTATCGTAACTATAGTATTGCTACGACCTTTCCAAATGAACATATTTCCACCAATTGAATATATATATTGAAAACATGAAATTAGTGTTTTCAATTTTCTGTATCTTTCTAAATATACTTCAAGTGAAAATGTCTTCTAAAAGTGTGACCAAACATATTTTTGTGTAATTTTTCATTTTAATTGAAAATGAAAATGGAAACAAGCTGACCAAATGTCCTAAAGTTTCATAGATAAGAACTCATTTTTCAACCATCCAACCTCAAATACCGTATACGATATTTACATGTCCTTTAACATCTATAATACTAATAAACAAGACTCCATTGAGGGAAACTTTTTCCAAGTGTCGATTCCACGTTAGTTAAGGGCCCACAATTATAAAAATTTTAAATGTTAATATTAAGCATTGATTATATTTTTAAAAAATCTTTACTCTACTTATATATATCATTACCAGACCTTTCTTTTATTGTTTGTCACCGATTTTAATATCAACAAATCATTCAACTTTTTAAAAGGAAAAAATTACTAATCAAGTTCAAATTTATAATTAAATTACAAAAAGAAACTGAAACAAAAATATACTTGCACAGCATTAATCCGTATAACTCTTTTTGAATTTGTAATATTTTTATCATTGGATACGTGGGTTGATGAATACCACTTGATCACAATCAGGAGAGAATACGTGGGTTGATGAATACCACTTAATCACAATCAGGAGAATATCGAACTAAAGGGGCAAGTTAGCCATCCTTTGTAAATCCAAAAGCAAACTTCTCAGCTGAGAGTGACAACAAAAATGGGAAACCCTAGAGAAGCCGCCGTCACCGCCTTCAATCGTCACCTTTGCCGAGCTCGTCCTTTCCTGAAACGACTTCGTACTTCAGCCTTAGCCTCTAGCTTCGAAGTCACCATCGTGTTGGAGTTTGCGGGCCATCCATGGGGATCAGCTCCTGTCGCGTTGCATCCACGGATCTATGCGAGACCCAAAGCTTCGCCACTCTCGCGCTGTCCCTCCTAGAGAGAGTGAATGATAGTGACCCGAAAGCCTAGATTACGGCCACCGCCACCGCCTTCAAGCTTCACCACTGCCACACTCACCTTCATAGCGGAACGTTCGTGCTTCACCGTGGCTCCGCCTCCGTGCCATCCATGTGGCTTTGCCACTCTCGTCGCTTCATCCTCAGTACCCCTCCATAACAGATACCAAAGGTGAAACTTTCCTAAACCAAAATCCCTAACTCTCAAAAATTGTTTGCTTTCTGTTTTTGATTGAAATAAAATTTAAAAATCGACTAAAATTGATATGATTTAGATTTGTGATGATATTTCGATGGCACGGGAAAGGATATATTTTGATATGTTTGGGATAATATTTTGATATTTTGATTCAGATTTGAGGTTGATGCATGCTGATTTAGATATTTCGTTTTGATTCGATTTTTATTTTAACTCATTTATTGCAATGCTGTTTATAAATGGAAACTCCATTTAGAATCATGTTGGCTAAAGGATATGCTAGCTATTGTAAAATCTACATGCTGATTCTAATTTAAGCTAATTTGGGTAAATTGGTACAATATTTGCATTTATTATATTTTTATTTTGATTTATAACTGATATGATTTTACATCCATAATTACTTGATATATCTGTATCCATGGATTTCTCGGATTCTCATCTTTTATATGCTAGACTATAAATGTAATTTTCTGCAATAGTGTGTTCTCACGTCTGAGAACAAAATTATTTCCATTCGCTTCTCATTACTATTTCCATCAGTATTTCCTTCTTAATACTTTGCCTCTTTTCCATGGCAAAACGCCGACCCGGCAGACCATCACTCCAGTTCGGAATGCTAGAGGATTAAGGTCCGAATTATTCGCCTTTGGTGTCTTCCTCGTTCAACAATGCCGAGGTGGTCAACGGCTTGGAGATGGTGATCATGGATGAGTTTGTATGTATTTTAAAATCTAAAACTTTCTTCTTTATTAATTTACTTCTATTTTAGTGTTATTGGACAGCCCCCAATTTTTGCTATTTCTTTTGTCTAAATAATCATTATATTTTCTTTTAAGGTACCACCAATCATGCCACTGTGAAGAAGGAATTAATATATAAATTCAAGCCGTTGTTGAAGAAGGATCGGTTTATGTTATGTCTTACTTCACAGTAAGCAAAAATGGTGGTTACTTTCAAACCACCAGGCACGAGTTAACTGAAATCTAAGTTAAGGACTAATGTCCTGCCTTCTAACAGTGATTTGATCCCTCTATGGTTTCAATCTTATGCCCTTCAATGAAATACTTCAAGCTGACTCAGTTCCGTATCTAATAGGTAGTGAATCGTTTAATATGCTCTTTAAACTATTTCTTTCAGTTTTGTTTTGTAATACTAATTTTTTACTTTCTGATTTCTCATGTTTGTTTTGGTTGTACATTAGATACTATTGGACTTCTAACTGTTGGTGGGGAAAAGGAATATGACAGGGATGGAAGGAAAACCAAAATGGTCGTCCTGAATTAGAAGCAGATGGGTAATCTTCTACTATTCAATTTGTTGACTTCTATTTGGATACTTTTCAAATAATTATTAATTGACAAAATAAATAATGTGTAATTGCAGTGTTAAACTTGAAGTCGCTCTATTTGGTCAATTTGTTTACGAAGTTCGTAACTTCGTCGCAAAAATGAGGAGTCATGCCCGTTGTCATTGTGCAGTTGCCAAAGTCAAGACATTCAAGGGTAAGTGTCTATATGCTTATCATATAATATTCTTTGCCTTGCTTCTTTCATCCAATAAATTTTTTAGGATGATGCACTGACTGAAATATTTCTATCCTGAACATAAAAAGAAAAATAAAAGTAGACAGAAAGGCTAATTCATAATATTGCCTCCTTGGCTTGAATTTATTATTAGTGTGTGTTTGTGAACTTATCATGTAGCTCTCAGTATTTAATGCAAGGGGCCTAGACAAAAAATTATGCCACTAGATCAAACATTGCAATGTCAAAATAAGTTATTCTCTATCCTACCAGTGAACCATAGATAGGATAATAGAAACCATTGACACATTTCTGGGCCATTTGAAAGCGATCATGTGTCAGATCATTAAACAAAATTAGTCATTTACATTTTCATTAATTCGGACCCTTGTCATGTTGTTGGGGGTCACTTCACGCATATTGAGAGGGCTGTAGTGTTTTGTTTTAAGTTGGTATAGAATACGAGTTATTGTGTTATAAGAAAATATCTGCCTGAGATTTCTTGTGGCAGTGTGTGATGGTAACCAAAAGGTTTTTTCCCCCTAAATTCTAAAATCTCAGTTGTCACACCTATGGGGGAAACACATGAATAAAAAAAACATGAATAGTTTTCTTGGTAAAGCACTGGGAACATGGGAATAGGCCTAAAACAGGATCTCAACCCCTTCTCACTTTCAGTCCTTAGGTAAAGTAAGAACTAGGAACAACATTTTGGGTTGAGGTTGCAAAGGGAATAAAGGTATCATGAAGAGTTCCCATCAAAAGTAGATAGGGGATAGTCCCTAGAAAAAGAATGACGGGCAAAAATTTATGGAGACCCTTTAGCTCCTTTTTAACAACAGAAACTCAAAAAAGTTTATTAAGCTAAAAGCCCTCATCTCATGCAATCAACCTTATCATACAATCAAACAAATAAACCACAAAAAGCAGATTACGTTATATTCCATCACATGTTCAAAGGCAGAAGAAACAAAAAAGCAATATACTAGCCAGAAGATGAAGAACGAAGACATGTATCCTTATAACTGAAGTTATGTAATACAAGCACTATGTTGTAGTAAGACAAAAGCAATTGTTACCTCAAAAGCAGTTGGGTTTTCCGCATGGTCCTCTTTTCTTAGTCTGTCTTCTACTTATCACATCAACACATGTAAGAACTAAATGTTTTGTCTTATTAATTGGCATAGTTTACTGATTTGTTGATTTGGTTGTCCTCTAAAATATTTGAAGGTAAAATAGTCCTACAAAATGTCATGTTCGGAACCAAGCCTCTTTGAGCCAAATATTCCTGAGGTTGTCAGCTTAAAGCCAGGTACTATTGTATTTTTGTTTCAAAGGTTTCTATTTTTTAATATCTATAATTTGTACTTTATATTATTGGTACTAAATTTATTTTCTTTTATCTTACTTTATTGATGATAGACTTCCTCCCTTAATGCTGAAAGCTCGTCACTGTCTTTGTTAAGTGATGGTCCAACATATTCATTGGAGCATGATTTTCTCAATGCAACGCCTAGGATATTAATCAATGATCTTATAAACTGTATTCAGGTAACCTTTTTTTAATTGATCTAGAAATTAACCTTATACAAAGAGTTAAGTTCATCATCCAGGTTTCATGGTCCTGATTTAGTTTAATTTAACAGGACCAATATTTTTCCTTTTCCTTTTTTATAGGATGGTTTGTTTGTTGTTCATGGTACCTGTTTCTGGCATCAATACCAGTTCTGATTGGTGGTATATTGCATGTAAATGCAACAAGGTAAAGGGATTCGGGAATGTACTATTGTGAGCGATGCTTTCGCCATGTTGTCAATGTGACTCCAAGGTATTTGAAGGCTTTTTTTTGGAATTTTTTTTTGCATATGCTGTCCAGTTTTTTAAACCTATTTATTTGTAATTGTGTAGATATAGGATTAAGATCCATGTGACAGATGAGTCGGACAGCTGATTTTGTCATTTTTGATCGTGAAGGTCAAATTATTATTGGAAAACCGTGTTCTGAATTTCTAGAACACACTCACAAAGTATGTCTTATTATATGTACATTCTGAATTTTTTCTATACACACATGATTTTTTTTACTCTCGAGCCTCAAGTCATTTTTTTGAGTAATTCTTTAGAGTAATGGTGAGATGACTTATCCCGAGAATTTGAGGAAAAATTACTTCAACAATCTTTTCTGTTTAAAATTGAGGTTAAAGCAAGTGTAAAGCCGCTATGAACCTTCGTTCAAGGTGTTGAAAGTGTGTTTTGATAAGGCTGTAAAGAAATTTATCGAGTCTCCTGTTGGTTTGGAAAAGGCAGAAGTCAATGCAAATGATAAGTATTACTCCCTTGAAGATGGCCTCTTAAAGGCAAAAGTTAATGCAGATGTTCAGATTACTCCCTTGAAGATGACCTCTTAAAAGACAATGCTAGGAAGTCACTTAAGCGTTAAAGAATTTAAAGAATGTAAGTACCTGAATTGTACATTATTCTATTGTCAAGTATAAAGTTTTTGTCTTCCTCTTATGTGTCATTTTGATTTATGCATTTAGTTAACATCGAACACACTTTAAATTTATTGTCTATGATGTTAGTCAGGAGTATTTGTTGTGCTTGCGACTGTTAAATGCCTGGATGATGTCCGAAGTTGGTGGTACCCAGCCTGTAAGTGCGGTGAGGAAGTTGTAATTGACAAGGGTCTATATTTCTGTGGCATCTATGATCGTCGTGTAGTGGTGTCATACCAAGGTGAAGTGATTATTTTTAAATATAATTTCAGATTTGAATTCTTTGCTGAAATTTTTTTTTAATAGAAATATTTCATTCTATTATTCAATATAGAGTAAAGCTCAGTGTGATTGATGAAACTGATAGCGCAACTTTCATTCTGGGATCCCCAAGGTTGTCAATTGTTAAGGAATTCATGTTCTGCAATGCTGGAGTGCATTGAGCTGGTATGTTATTTGTATCTAGGAAATACTACTTCATATTATGTTTTCCCCTTCGTGAAAAAAATATAAACTGTAAATGTTTAAAGTTTTCTACTCATGCCATGTAATTTTTTTTTAATTGAGCCAGGGTAGTGGACAGCTTAGTTATCCAAAGGAGTTCAATGAATTACTCTTTGGAAAGGAGTTTATATTCAAAGTAGTCCTGAAAGACTCGGACTAGATCAAAATGAGCGCGCTTTTGATATCATTGATGCTTGTGATGATCAGTCCATCATATCAAAGTTTAAAGAATCAAAATCTGTCTTGCCTAATCCTGAGGTGTTCCTGTTTACTTTTTCTAATTATATTGCACTTTATTTTTCCTTCAGTTCAAGGTGATTTAACCATGTGTAAGTTGAATTTTAGTAATTTTTTTATTCTGTTAATGTTTATTAGCCTGATATGACTGTTGGACTATCACTTGGAGAGAAATCATCGAGTTTTGAATTTCAGGAAGTTCAATCCTCATCATCTGTAGCTAAGGTGTTTTAATTTTATTATCAAATTATAACCTATCTAATTCTTAGGGTATGCTAACTAAGTCAATTGATGATTAAAAAAAATATTTTTTGTAGGATTTGATGACAGAATTTGTTGAAGCACAATGCCTTCAATCTTCTCAGGGTGATAGTGATTTCCCATCTTTAACTCCCAAAGAGAACTTCCAAAGAAACTGAACAAAAGCTGATGGAGACATGTCAACTACACAATTGAAGACTAAGAAACAGGAGAAGCTGAAGATGAAACAAATTAAGATTGAGAAGGATTGAAACTTGCTGAGTTTTTGTTTGGATTTTCTTATCTTATTTTTATTAGGTTAATAATAAGTCTTACAATCAGTAGTAAATGATTATGGTTGTGGACAATTTGTCTTTGTTATAGATGCAAACAGCTGGAAGTTTTTAGATGTTACGCGTTATATTTGTGGACAAGTTATGTCTAGCCTTTTATTTAAGTTTTTGTTACTGTTGCAAACAGCTGGATAAGTTTTTTATATTTATTATGCATAATAAATTAAGCTATTTGATTATTGGGCAGAATCAGTCTTTTATCTCTACCCATGTTCATATATGTTTAGTGAATCGTTTGAATGTTCATAACCAATAAAATGAAGGAGATCACTTTCTGATGATATGTTGATATATATTTAGCATAGGCATGGCACTTAATTTGGTGCTTAGATTGCATAAAGCATGTGTTGATGCAATGTTTTTTGCTTTGATTTCATATAACTTGGCCCATGCTAATGAGAAAGCCATGCATTAGAAGCAAGTCCTATGCTGATCGGTTTCAATATGGCCCAGAGCAATGAGCGTGAACCACATCTATTGTGAAATTAAGTCAGCCGCAACGCAACTATTAAGTCAAGCCCCGAGTTCCACAGCGGAATGTCTAAAAAAGTATTATATTCTTTTTATGATATTTCAATTAGGTAGCATATTTTATAAGTTGAAAAACACATTGTGCATGCATTAGATACAATATGCGATGATAGAAATCAGTATTTTACTCCAATATAAAATATCTTAATTTATTAACTATAAGAATAAGGGTATGAAAATAAAGATCAGCTTTTAATTGATGTTTAATTAACTAATTATATATCCAATTTTAATGCTTGCATATGCTGCAGGTTACTGACAAAGAAACTAATAACTACAATGGCCATAAAATGAATGAGTTTGTACCCTAAAGAATTGCTGCCTGTATTGGAAACCGATCAAGCATGATTATTTTTATAATCAACCACAGAACCGAACTCTCATATTAGTTTTTAAATTCAGTGATTCAAAAGAGAGGATCATTTCGAAAAATAATAAATGTAAGGTGAATATTTTGAAATTTCATCAATCATAGTTAATATGGAAAATATTAGAAATCAAAGAGGGATAATCATTTTGGATTGTAATGAAAAATTTATATGAATTGATTACATAAAATAAATCAAACATAAATAATTTCCATAAATCAATATTATTCATGATCTTTCATTAATTATAATAAATGAATTTGAAATTTGATTTGATTTACTAAAATGAGGCAAATGCTCCTTATATAATAGAGACATTCACTACAATATTACATTATTCAACCCTTATATCTTTACTCTCAATATTAGAAGGTGATGAACAACAATCGGAGTTATTTCTTCCTAACCCAAAACAAGCTTTGCAAAGAAAGATACAAGTTCAACGAAAACGTGACAGACAAAATAAAGGTACATTGTTTTATTCTTTCCTTGCGCAAGTTTTTTTGTGATTCTGAAGTCTCCCTCCTCATCAATAGGAATATGTGTGTCTTCTCCTCCTTCAAGCAAACTAAGATTCCAATCTGAATATAGAACTTGGAAAGTTTCTTGACTTGTGTTAATATTCTTTCTTCCTCCCACCATTTCTAGCAATAACATCCCATAACTGTAGGTATTGGATTTATAAGATACATTGCTAAAAGTTTAAAAGTTTGAAGAATGATCATTTTAAATTTTTTGTTAGTATTCAAAATTTTGTATATTTACTATATATATTTTAAATGTTGTGTGTGTATATATATGGACTATGCCAATTAAATAAATTAATAATTATATCCAAATTTTGGTTTTTTTTGTCAAAAAGAAATTTAAAATATCATTGAGTAATTCAATGATAGAACAGATCGATTCAAATCATGTAATATAAATATAATAATATTTTATTAGTATTTATGTTTGATAAGAATACTTTTGAAATAAATATATGATAGTCAATTATTGAAAAATAGAGATATTAAGAATACATTGAATCTCTCTTCTTTGAATGTTTAGCATAAATTTAGATATCGGTAATTGATTGATTGTCAAAATAATTATCACTTTCTTCTGTTATAAGAAAATATTCAAGAAATAATTAAGTATGTTTAGTATTGCTATACCTTTGCTTATATTATTCAATTTGCAAATGCATATAAAAATTCATTACCCAAACATTTGTTTGGATGTCGGAGTGGAATATTAAATATGACATTATTACTTTAGTTGCGATTACATATTTCAATTTCAAAACTAATAAGTCATTTTAAATTTAAAATTTTAGGTGTTCAATTGACATCATAATAATTTGATTTATTTATAGTCCATAAATGATTTAATTTCAGCATACATAGATATGTGAAATGACATTGCCATATTAAAAGGTACAACTGTATAATTATTGCAATATCAATTAATTCAATCTTTCTTACATAAGAATTATAATTCATATGCACACGTATTGATTCCGACAAAGTTGATATAAATTAATAATCCCTATTATGACACTTAAGTTGACGAAAACTTTATAAAATTGATAAAATAAAAGGTTTATTATAATATTTTCTTTTCATCTCCATGATTGTAATGTTAATGTTGGTGGTTATATTAAGTGTTATCCTATTAGTATCATTTACGTATTACTTTAAATCATTCAATGGGATAAATGCAGTAGTTTGGACACAATACTGTTATTTATCTTTTATAATTTCAATTATTATAAAATATTTATTTACTATTAATTATGAAAAAATCATTATCATTATATAATTAAATTTACTCATTTTATTTATATTGTCGTGTTTAAATTTGATTTTCCTAACTCATCAACTATATTTTCCAAAATAAGAAATAAAATAATATTATCTAATTAAAAAATATTGATAAAATGAAAACACGAAAACATACAATTATATACACACACACACACACACATATATATATATACACAAATAAATTCTCAATGAAAACATTTTTAGAACAGATCAAATTAGGGAAATATAAAATGTAAAATTCTACACTAACAAAAAGTATTCATAAAATTCATGATATAAAATAAACCTAAATCTAATAATCAAATTAAATGCTTTTTTCATTAGCAATATATTTATTAGTCTTATTTATACTTAATTTGAAATTTTGTGGAAAAAAGTAAGATAGTTTATACACACACAAAGATATATATATATATATATATATATATATATATATATATATATATATATATATATATATATATATAGATATATATCTAAGTTTAAAGATTTTAAAATTAGTTTAAATAATACAAATTTAAAAAAAAAATAATAATGTTCAGGTTGCAAGTAGCCTAATGTTCCCCTAGCCAAGGTCATGGACACTATACTTTCATTTTTCGAGTATAGTTTAGCAAAATAGAAGTCTAAAAGTTTCTTGAGAAAAATTACATTGCCAAAATTTCTTGAGAAAACTTCAGGTGCCATATAGTCTAAGGTTCCCCCAGCCGTGGTCGTGGACACTATACTTTCATTTTTTGAGCGTAGTTTAGGTAAATAGAAGTCTGAAAGTTTTGGGTGGAATTGTCATTGTTATCAGTATAAGCAATTCCATTAATTATTCAAGTTTTAAATATGGATTCAATTAAGACAAAATAAAGTGCAATCATTTAAGAAAATTCATATCGATGATCTTCATAATTAATAAAAATAATACTATATGTACGAGGTGAAAATGAAAATCCTAATACTATGAACAGCTTGCAAGGAACCCAAGCAATGTCACTCCATGTTACTCCAGATGTTAGAGGTAATTCAAAAAGATAATGATATTATTTATTAATTCGCTTGGTATGCCTACACTTTTCTATAAATAGTTTATTTGGTTTGCTTTTTGCTGTCATTAGATTATTAACATTGAAAATAAATTGTTATGCAGAAAAAGATGTGATGCCAAAATTGACACAGTCCATGCCAATGGAATCATCAAATTCAAAAAGCCCATTATCGAATATAACAAATGGTATTTGTTTTGAGTTTGAAAAATTAATTCAAATTTTTAATGATGATTATATTTAGAAAAATAAGATATATGCTCCATTAGTTTCTTATTAATTAAATATCGTACATATTCATTTTGATAAGTATCACAATTTAAATCTTAAAAAAAATAGTATTATGGTAAGAATAATAATCACATGAATAATATTCTTAATTTTTAATAGTAAAACTTCATAGACAGATATTTGGTTTAGGAACGTTTGGTTATCAATCAGGTTAGTTTTCTTTTAATGCATCTATGCATTATTTAGAAAATTAAGGTATATGTTCCATTAGTATCTTATTAACTAAATGTGGTACATATCCATTTGATAAGTATCACAACTTAAATCTTAAAAAAATCTAAAGAGGTAATAATGACAATCTCATGAACAAGATTCTTAACTTTTAATAGTAAAACTTCCTAGACAGATATTTTGTTTAGTTTCATTTGGTCATCAATCAGGTTAGTTTTTTTTGTTGCATCTACGCATAATTTTGTATGTTATATATTATATTATATATATAATTTAATTTAAATCTAAATTATATCTAATATATAAGGAACATTATGTTGTAATTCTTCTAAACTCTTTTTTTTTAATCTAGCTTTGAGATTTCTTCAATCTTCTCCTTAAATCATATACACATTTGAAAATGTTACGATTATTGAGAACAAACATGGCAACTAAAATTTTATACTTTTAATAATATCAAAATTTAAATTACCATTTTACCTAAAAATTTGATGTGTTTAAATTTAGATTAGTACTAACAAAAAAATAATTTTACAAATGGTAATCAGTTGCAAGTTCTTCAAAGAGGCCAAACATTGACTCTTTTTCATGTTCAGTGAACTTTAGAAAGCACAAATTCCAAAGAAGGTCTATTACTTCATCTATTATATCACATGTCACGTTTGATCTTGAAGGTAGGAATCTAATTTTTGTTTGTATTCTTTCCTTTACAATAGTATGTGAAAAAATATTATGAATGCTATATCTTACTTGATGAAGTCTAATTTATTAGTTATTTCCTCTTCAATATGAATAGGTGATACTACACTTGACTCATCCACCGATGAAAACATGACGGAGTTTTTAACAATCCTCTATTCGAACAATATGAGAATGAAGGTAGCTTGAAATAATATTTAAAGTTTTTTTAAAAAATCAAATAGTTATATTGAAGGTATTAATCGTAAAAGTTTTCTTTTTTGATAGAATGCTTGGATTTTGGAGACTTTTCATTACAGTGTGAATTTTGTTATGCTTCTGTATGGTACGAGGAAAGATCAGAAAAGTATAGAAGTTCTACAGATCCACAATTTTCAATTTGTTGTATGAAAGGAAAAATCCAGCTCCCACTTTTGCAGAGACCCCCTAATTTGTTGTTTAATTTGCTAAATGGCATTGATAGGAGAAGTGCTCATTTTTTTGAAAATATTAGACAATACAATAGTATGTTTTCGTTCACCTCTATTGGGGGCAAGGTTGAAACCTCTTTGAACAATGGCCGAGCACCGCCACAATTTATTCTACATGGGCAGAATTTTCATAAAATAGGCTCTTTGCTTCCAGTTGAAGGTCGTCTACCAAAATTTTCACAGCTTTATATATATGATACTCAGAATGAAATATCAAATAGAATGACTCATTTCAGGTATTTTTTTTTACATATTTAATATTTTCCTGAACTATTAACTTTCTGATAAAATGAATTCATAGATTAGACTTCTACAAAACATATTTAATCAAATTGTTATTTGTTTTCAGTAATGGACGACAGACTTCAAACTTGGACATAACTTTAGTAGAGGATTTGAGGGACATGATTGATCAACACAACGTTTTGGCAAAAACTTTTAGAAGGGTACGAGACTTTATAAATCATGAACCTTCTCCTAATATTTGTTTGAGGTTGTTTCGAAGTAGATCTCAAGATGCCAGAAATTATAATATCCCATCTCCAGATGAAGTTGCTGCTCTAATAGTTGGGGATTTTGATGCTTCTGATCAAGGGAGGGATATCATTGTTAGAAAAGATGATGGTCATTTGCAAAGAATTCATGAGACTCACACTGCTTTTATCCCTCTTCAATACCCACTATTATTTCCATTTGGTGAAGACGGCTACCAAGAGAACATCCCTTTAAGGGATTCTTTCATGAACAATAATAGTTTCAAAAGAGTTAGAGTAACATTAAGGGAGTTTATTGCATTTAGGATACAAGAGAGACAAGTAGAGCATGGAAATATCTTAAAGTCTCGAAGATTATTCCAACAATTCTTGGTTGACGCCTACACGATGATTGAAGCGCAAAGAATCCAGTGGGTGAGATTAAATCAAAGTGTGATCAGGTCTAACATTTTGAGTGGCCTAGAGGAGGTGTTACTAGAGGTGAGGCAGATCAGCGAGCTCAGGAATGCGCATTATCTCCTCCTCTTTCCTGGGGGGATGAGGTACATGTTTAATAATTGTCAGGATGCGATGGCAGTTTGTAAGAGGTATGGATATCCCGATCTATTTGTTAAGTCACCTGCAATCCTCAATGGGCAGAAATAACAAGATTTGTTAGAAATAAGGATATTAAAGCAGAAGATCGGCTTGATATTTCCTGAGAGTTTTCCAGATGAAGTTGGATCAAATATTAATTGACTTTAAAAAGGGACTCATTTTTGGGAAAGTTATAGCAGGTAATAATATTGCTCATTATTTGTAAGTCATTTTCAACTTTTAAAATATTATAATAAACGTAAATATTATTTCCATCAATGTAGTTTATGTTATAACAAAGTGGATTTTGGTTATGTTCAGGCATGTATACAATTGAGTTTCAAAAGAGAGGGTTGCCTCATGCGCATATTCTATTATGGTTGCACCCAGATGATAAACTTCAACACCGAATCTATTGATCGTGTTATATCTCTAGCTACCAACAAAGAAAAATATCCTCGACTATTTGAGGCTGTTACTAAATTAATGATGCATGGTCCTTGCGGCATGGCTGATCCAAAATCACCGTGTATGATTGAAGGAAAATGCTCAAAATATTTTCCAAAGAAGTTTGCAGAAAGCACAACATTTGATGAAGATGGTTATCCGATATACAAAAGAAGAAATACGGGAGTAACCACTACAAAAAAGGACGTTGTCTTGGACAACAGATTTGTTGTTCCTTACAATCCAAAATTACTGATGAAGTATCAAGCTCATATCAACATTGAATACTGTAACAAGTCGAATTCGATTAAGTATCTCTTCAAGTATGTCAATAAAGGACCTGATAGAGTTACAGTTTCAGTGACACAACCAACAGGCGATCCTATTAATAGGGGTGGTTGATGAGATAAAAAACTACTATGATTGTCGTTATCTTTCTGCTTGTGAAGCTGTCTGGAGAATTCTCGCATTTGATATACATCATAGGTGGCCTCCTGTTAAGAGATTAAGCTTTCATCTTCCAAATCAGCAATTAGTTGTTTTTAGAGACAGTGATCGAATTGACGATGTTGTTCAAAAGAATAAGGAAAAAAATACAATGTTTGAGGCTTGGATGGTTGCAAATAATTGTTACCCAGAAGGAAGAGATTTAACTTATGCTGAGTTTCCAAGCCGTTTCGTCTACAACAAAGCAAAGCAAGAATGGTTTCCTAGGAAGCAGGACATTCCATAGGTAGGCTTCAGTACATACCTCCTGGAAGGTGAGTTGTACTATTTGAGGTTGCTATTAACTGTTCAGAGAGGATGTACCACTTACCAAAGTTTAAGGAGAGTAGGTGGTTTTGTACATCAATCCTTTGAAGAAGCATGCCATGCATTGGGGTTATTAGCGGATGACAATGAATTTATTGAAGGTATAATAATCTCTTTTACTATTTTAATTGGTTATTTTTCACTTTAGCTTTTTTTCTTCTTTTTTTGGATTTCAGTTCTTTATTATTAGTATTATATATACGGTCCTTAAATTTATTTTCGGTTTTTTCTCATACATTTCTAAACAATTAATTTATTGAAGGTATAAAAGAAGCAGAGTTAGCGTCTGGAAATCAACTAAGGAAGCTCTTTGTTACATTATTAGTGACAAATACAATGAGCAGACCGCAATTTGTATGGGAGCATGTTTGGGAACTTTTAGCAGATGGAATCTTATATGATCGGAGACGAATATTAAGAAATCAAGGTATGCTTTAAATTATTATTTAAGCATTTTTTTTTTGCAATTTTAATATTATACTTCCAAATTTTAAAGACAAATATGGTATTTTTTTAATAATAGGTTGAGAGTTTTATATTTTCATTAAATTTGTTTTTGTTTTTCCTAGATCTTTCTATCCCAAGTCCAGAGTTGAAGAATTTATGTTTGATTGAGATTGAGAAGTTACTTAATTCAAATGGAAGATCTTTGAAAGACTTCCGGTCCATGCCATATCCAAATGATTCTCCACTCAATCAATTTCAAAATCATCTCTTAGCTGAAGAGCTAAACTATGATAGAGACCAATTGTCCGTTGATCTTGAAGGCTACTTATCTTTGATGAACGAAGATCAAAGGATAATTTATGATAGTATAATAGACTCAATAACCAATGAGAAAGGAGGATTTTATTTTGTATACGGTTATGGAGAAACGGAAAAACATTCATTTGGAAAACATTATCAGCTGTTAGATCCAATGGAAAAATTGTTTTGAATGTTGCATCGAGTGGGATTGCTTCATTGCTTTTACCTGGTGGAAGGACAGCTCATTCAGATTTTCAATTCCATTGACACTTAGAGTTGTCAACGTGTACTATCAAGCAAGGAAGTCCTAAAGTAAAGCTTCAACAAGCAAGTCTTATTATATGGGATGAAGCATGCATGGTAAATAGATTTGCTTTTGAGGCGTTGGATCGTACATGAGAGATATATTAAGGTTCACAAATAATAAGTCTAAAGATGAACCATTTGGTGGAAAAACTGTTGTCCTTGGAGGAGATTTCCGTCAAATACTTCCAGTTATTCCAAGAGCTTCAAGAGAAGAAATTGTAAATGCCACCATAAACTCATAAACTTTGTGGCCACATTGCAAGGTTCTTAAACTAACAAAAAATATGAGGTTACAAACAACAGGTTCATCATCTATAGATCCAGAATTGAGATTGTTTGCTGACTGGATAGTTCAAATTGGAGACGGAAAATTAGGAATTGACCACGATGGAATTGCAGAAGTTGAAATTCCATCAGAATTCTTGATTTTAGAATCACCTTCACCTCTGAAGAGTATTGTAGATTTCACTTATCCAAATTTATTGGATAATCTGAAAAACTATGTCTTTTTGAGGATAGAGCATTGCTAGCGCCTACTCTTGAAGTAGTTGAAATGGTTAATGAATTTGTGCTTTCTCAAATTCCTGGTGAGGTAAAAGAGTATCTAAGCTCTGATTCATATTGCATAGCTGATGAAGATGTTGGCATTGAAGGTGATTGGATAACTGAGTTTTTGAATGACATAAAGTGTTCTGGCATTCCAAATCATAAATTAGTTTTGAAAAGGGAGTCCCAATTATGCTGCTAAGGAACATTGATCAATCTTCTGGATTATGTAATGGAACAAGGTTGATTGTTGAAGAATTGGGAAACAACATCATTGGAGCAATTGTTGTGACTGGAAATAAAATTGGAGAAAAAGTTTATATACCTCGGATGAATTTAATACCTTCTGATCAGGCACACCTCTCTAGTTTCAGAGACAATTCCAAGTTACTCTTTGCTTTGCTATGACCATTAATAAAAGCCAAGGTCAATCTTTGTCGTTTGTTGGGTTGTTTTTACCCAAACCTATTCACTCATGGGCAACTTTATGTGGCTATCTCTAGGGTAAAATCGAGGAATGGTTTGAAAATATTAATATTGGATGATAATGGGGAACCTTGCAACATAACCAAAAATGTTGTTTACCCAGGTGTTTCAAAAAATTTGAATTTCAGGTTTGTATATATATTTTATATTCTTTATTGATTTATTAAACAAAACATTCAATGTCTTTATGATCAAATCTTTATATTTTTTAACTAATATATTTTTTATTATATTATATAGAGTGACATATGAAGATGAAAATACGAAATAGAATCCCTATGTAATTAATCCTTTGTAATCCTTTTTTTTTCCTGCAATGATCATGTAGAATTGAGACTTTTAATGGTAACATTATTATTAATTATCTACTTTTATTGTTTATTAATTTACAAAAAAATTCTATCCAATCATTTGTTATGCGCTAAATTTTAAACTTTTTTTTCCTTAACGCCCGCACATCGCACGGGTCAAGACACTAGTGATATATCAAATAAAATTGATAGAGCATTACTTGTCGAGGACTAACATAATTGATAATTTAAAAAATTAAAACACAAAAACTATGTTTGGAAGTGTTTTTATGTTCTTCTTTTATAAAATTGTTCTTAAAAACAAGTTTAAATTTAGTTTTGAAAAGTAGACAACCAAAAAATTTGTTTGGCTAATTATTTTTAAAACAAAATGTATTATTATAAATAGTATAATTTGTTAAGGTGACCAGCCTTCCTCTGCAAAATAGAGTGACTAGCCTCCTTCATCTTCTTTAATCCGCCATTGAATGTGTCGCCTTCGCAAATAAAACCCCAAGCACAACATCATCTTCTTCATCGCGACTCCAACCACCGCATTGCCCTCCATGGCCGCATCACCATCCACCCACAAATTATCGTTGCCTCGCTCCTCCACATCAACACTGTGTCTTAGCCTCCATCGTCACCACAGGAATCCCTAAGCACTGTCGTTTGATCACCATTGTCACCGTTGCATTTCATTCCTCGAGCCACCACGTCGTGAAGGCCTCAATATGCAGAATCATGAACCATTGCTCTCCCATCCTCCATCGTTGGTCGTCATCACCCCCCCACCACCGCGTTGTTGTTGCATCCTCCCTGGCACCACATCATCCACCTTGTCAAAGCTGCCTAGTCGCCCCTCAGAGCTCCTTGTGATGTTCATGGTAAGTTTGTGCACAAAGCGAATAAGGAAGACAAAGGAGGCTTTTCACATGTTTTAACGAACCTGAGCTTCGAAGTGTGTGTCAAAACATCAAAACCATGTATTTACAAAATTATCACCACACATTCACTTATTTTCTAAAACTAAAGAACAGAAAACACCTTGGACTTGTTTTCTGTTTTCTTTTTAAAACTCAGAATTGAGTTTTCAAATTTGTAAAATTACTGTTGAAAAAATGTTTCCAAGCATGTTCTTTTGTTTTTTAATTTTTAAAAATACTTACCAAATTATTTTTAATTTTAAATTTTTAAAAATTAAAACTATTTTTAAATTTTTTGAAGGATTAGAAATCAAAGCGGCTCACAATTTCCGTAACCAACTTGATGTCACCTTTAATTTCAACTGTTTGAGAAAGGAAAGCCACTTGTCTTTTAGATGGATGATGAATTTAACACCTGAACTTTGAGGCTATAACAGCTTATAAATAAATAAAGTAGAATGAAAAACGATACAGCGATTGACTATGATAGAAACTTTCAAACAATTTCTGTAACGGCAACAAAGGGGCCCATCGCAAAGGTTTAGGATATGAATGGAAATTTTGTAAATAATGAAAGGAATGGACTAATAATGAAACAAAACAAAAAATACGAGCGGTAGAATAAAAAAGAGTATATGACACTCTTTTTAAAAGTGACTCTCATTTCCTCTTTAACTTTCTAGTTTAGAAGATAAAAAATATTTAATTTTGAGTGATAAGAGAGATGTATTATCTCTTATTAGTTATATTACACCTTTTTTTTAAATTATTTCTAAATAAAGATTATTTAAGTTTAGTCTTCTAACACATTGTCACTTCCTCTGTTGTCATTTCTCAATGATAGTATCAGGAAAGAGTTATGTTATTTGTATTCATAATATATAGATATTTGTTGATTCACATCTAATATAATTGGACAGAATGTGAATCTCATTCAAATAAGTTAGATATCTTATTTAATAGTGGATGAAATGTAAGTCGATATAATGTCTTAGGTATAAAGATTAGAAATAACATTTTTCCAATGGAAATTAGGACTTAGTACAGGGACATTGTTGTAATAATTTGAATTCTCTCTCTCACTATCACCCGAACAACTTTGAACTATGACAGCTCTTCCCTGTCCCAAAGTGTTGGCCTTCTTCTATCTCCTTCTCTGACACTCTCCTACCACTTCCAACTTTTTATAAACTGAAAAGAGAGAGTGAGATAGAGTGATACAGAGAGAGAGAGAGAGAGAGCGCAACAGCTAGTAAGAGAAAATCAGATACAGAGGCTCTGCTTTTCTCATCTCTCTTCCCGTTCTGCATTTAGTGCAAGATCAAGCAGCATAAACAGAAGCAGAAGAAATTCAATAAATAGCCTTGTAGACATGTCTAGTCACTGGGGCATTATCGTTTCAGATCCATGGCTCCAGAACCAGTTCACTCAAGTTGAGCTCCGCAGTTTAAAATCCCAAGTAAGTTCATCAGCGTTTCCCACTCTTTTGTTTGGCTTGCAAGCAAGCGTTGTCGAGCAGTAGCCTTTGAGTCTTCGGTTTTACTTTGTTAGAACGATTTGATTTTTTATACTTCTTGTTGCAATTGGGCTTCTGGGCGATGATCGTTGTTTATGGATGGTGCAGTTCATAAGCATGAGGAGGGAGAGTGGGAGACTTACGATTGGGGACTTGGCTTCCAAGATGTCAAGGTTGAAGGTTGTTGGAGAAAATCTGAGTGAGGAAGAGAGAGCATCTCACATCCAGGATTTGTATCAGAACACAGATGAGGAGGTGGACTTTGAATTGTTTCTCAAGGTGGGTTTTATAAGTTGGATTTTATGTCACCCTTTCAGGTATCAATTTTTTAAAGGATAATGGATCCTTTTGCTTTTTTACAAGTTCTATATCCACAACAGATCACCTTCTTTTTTTCTTCCCATTTATTTTTCTTCTGCAGATCTCTGCCAATCTTGTTATCCATTCATTTAAATATCTGTGGATTGGGAGCAGAAGATGTAAGCAAGAAAATAAATTTACATTAACTGTATCATCCTATGCTTTGGAGCCAACGAGGCAATAAAATATCAGATGTTGATTTGATAGAGTTTTTGGGTGGAGTGATTTAATAGAGTTTTCCTTGTAGTAAAGAACCGGAGATTAAATTAAAAAAGAAGAAAAGAAAAAAGAAAGAAAGAAAGAAAGAGAGACAGGAACCGGTAGAAACCGTATTTTGATTCACTGGCTACAGCACATGTTGAACCGTAACCATATTTTGGAGTATTTCGGTTGCTTTTCTTTAGTAACTATACATCTTAAGGGGATTGAACCTTAAAATTGTTCACCTTTTTCAAAAATTTAAAAGCACTTGAAGTGAGTTTGGGAAACATGGTTATAATTTAAAATCAGCTTCTTCCTCTTCCTCTTTTTCTTTTTTTTTTTTTTTTTTATAATAAAAGCTGTTTTGAAGTAAGTTGGATTAACAGCAAACTATATAACTATGCGTAACTTTTTTAATCTTTTGATTTTAAGTAGAACGCACTACTTCAAATTTACTTTAAGTTAATACATCCAAACATAACTTTTCTTCTTTACATGCATCCAAACATAAATTGATTTTCACATAATCATTTATAAAGAATAAAGGGATTATACTTATAATTGATTATTGAAGTAGTTTTAATCTCAGAACTTTCCTAAACGCACACTTGATGCTTAATACGTGTGAAAAAAATTCAGTAGTTGTGGCTAAGTTTTATTTAGCTGAGAAGACAAATAATAGTGCTGTAATAATGACAGGTTTACTTGAAATTACAAACTTTTGCAAGTTCCAGAACTGGAAGTAGCGCAAAGAATTCTTCGGCATTTCTCAAGACGGCTACCACTACATTGCTTCACACAATAAGTGAATCTGAGAAGGCATCATATGTTGCCCATATAAATAACTATCTTGCAGGAGATGAGTTCCTCAAGAAATACCTTCCTATAGATCCTTCAACCAATGACCTGTTTGAAATTGCAAAAGATGGTGTTCTTCTTTGGTACTATATATTTTCCTTTATGTTTCTGTTTTACTGTTTATGACAATGTTTGTGTTTTAATAGTGTTACACTTGTTGCAGTAAGCTAATTAATGTGGCAGTTCCGGGGACCATTGATGAACGGGCAATCAATACGAAAAGACTACTTAATCCATGGGAAAGGAATGAAAATCACACACTTTGCCTCAACTCTGCTAAAGCAATAGGATGTACTGTAGTCAACATTGGAACTCAAGACTTCATTGAAGGAAGGGTATGTTTGTATGCATTTCTAGTTTTCATACTTTAAAGCAGCATTATCACTGGTATGTAATGTATTTTTGTATCTTGCTACACGATGGCCACATTCAAAGCCTTTATTTTCCTCTGTGGAGTGTTGCAAATGTAACTGGGATACTATGAGAGTGGATTCCAGAAGTATTTTGTAATTATATTAGACTTAGGCCATGCCTCTGGCATGGTACTGTCTCTATTACTAGTTTACTATGTTTCTTCATATTTGATGTGCATTTTTACTATGATAGCCTAAGTTCAAGGCTCAACGAAAATTCTGATCAACTGTAGATTCATATTCTGCCTTTCTGCACCTTAGCAAGATTCATACAAAAAGTTTCTCCAAATCATGTGATCAAATTTTCAGAAAGTGACCTAAGAAAATCTTTTCTTATAGAAATGTAGAACCATAATAATTTTTTTCTAGAGCAACATCTAATTTGGTGACTTCTCCCAGTATTTTCTTACAACTTTCCCTACCTGTTTTCGTTGAACAATCTTTCATTTGGTCAACTTCGCTCATTGGAGCTATTGATATTTCCTTTACTTTTTTGTGGGTTTCTATCTAAACTCTTTTCTGTTTTAATTTCAGCGTCATCTGGTGCTTGGATTGATTTCACAGATTATTAAGGTGAATGCTCATTGATTAAATGATGTTCATCATCTTTAGGTTTAAATTTGCTTAATTTTCTGACATATCCTATGAATGAATCTGGAATATTGTTATCTAGTTGTGCATCCTAGTTTTTTAATCAATCTAGTTAACAGAAATTGCAAACATCATATTAACTTTTAAGAGACAGACTTTTGACATTCCTAATTGGATGCTAAATAGATACAATTATTGGCGGACCTGAACCTAAAGAAAACACCTCAGCTTGTGGAGCTAGTCGATGATAGTAAGGTAAGCCTTTTTTCTTTTTGGTGATCTTTTGAAATTTTGACATTGGTTGTATATGTTGCCTTCATATCTACGCAATCAACAGGATATGGAAGAGTTGATGAGCCTTCCACCAGAAAAGATTTTGTTAAGGTGGATGAATTTCCATTTGAAGAAAGCAGGGTACAAGAGGATTGTCACAAACTTCTCCTCTGATGTTAAGGTAACTAAATATTTTTAGAATAAAGTACTCACGCGATCCTTTGCTTGAGATGCTCGGAACTATATATTTTTCACCAGTACTATTTGACTGTCAAACTTATACTTTGTTCACTTGGACTCTGGAATAATCTATTCATTTGATTGGCAGGTTCAAAGGCTGCATTTATAGCCAGCCTGGAACATTTAATATTAGTGAATTGGGATTTAAATCTGATCCAAATGATGATAAAAAGAAATGAGTAACTTATGGGCTTACAAGCCTTGGCTGGAAAGTTTCAGTTTTGAATATTAATAGAATTGAATTATGCCCGAAAATAGTTTTTGAGGAAAAACGCATTTCTTAAGGATTCTTCAAGTAGTTCTCTACTTTTTCCTCTGAATAGTTTCATGTTAGAAAACTAGGCAAAAACATTTGAAGTGCAGAAATTGTATAAGTTGAGTCATTACACCATTGTTGATCCTGTGATGAAGATTTAGGTTAACAAATTTCCTCCAAAAAATGACATTTTGAACATATATGGTTCTGACTTTGCAGGATGCTGAGGCTTATGCTCACCTTCTAAATGTTCTTGCACCTGAACACACAAATCCATCCACATTGGCAGTCAAAAATCCTTTTGAACGAGCAAAGTTAGTTCTTGAACACACTGATAAGATGGGTTGCAAACGATACCTGACTGCAAGAGATATAGTGGAAGGTTCCCCAAATCTTAACCTTGCTTTTGTTGCACATATTTTCCAGCACAGGTGATAATAATCTTTCTCTTCAGCAATATTATATGTTTAAAATGTTTCAATTTTGGGTTGTGATGGATAAGGCCATAAAAGAGGAAATTTAATTTAGGCTTTGAATAAGGAGTGATTTATGATTTTTTTTTTTTTTAAATTTCTATAGTTGAGAATCTCAACTAGAGATTATTCATCATTGACTCTTGACAGAGGTCCTTACAGACTTCCCATACAGTTTGTCAGCCTTGAGGAAAATTAATTGGCAGCTAGTAGAATATTGGTGGTCAAAAATGTTCTTCACTCTCTGTCTTTGGTCCTGAATATCTGATTCCCATAAATCCTTAACTGTTGCACCTCATCACTTTTACCATTGTTTAGGGGCCTGTAGCGTTAACTACTCTCACTCTCTTGTTAGTAGCAAGTTCATAATATGCACTTGCTGCTATAAATTGCTAGATTGTTAATGTAAAATAATAAAGGTTATCCGAAGATTCAGTTCATACTAAAGAGTTTAATGTGGTTGTTAATCTTCCTTGGTTGTCATACATTAACCACATATTGATACTGAATTTGTTTGTTAAAGCTTCCACAATTCATGAGTTTTTCAACTAGGTGTACCAACTTGTTTAAACATATAGGCTAAGGATATAGCCGCCCGCTATTCATCTGGTTCTTTAGTTTTTTGTCCTGGTTTTGAAAATGGATTGATTGTCTATGTATACTAAAATGTTGAATTTCACATAATTTATTATTAGTGTCTGAAAAATATATGTAGTCTAACGTAATATCCCTCTTATAGGAATGGACTTTCAACTCAAACAAAACACAGTTCTCTGCTTGAGACATTGCCAGATGATACCCAAGACTCTAGAGAAGAGAGCGTTTCGCCTCTGGATTAATAGCCTTGGCAATTCAACATATATCAACAACGTCTTTGAAGATGTCAGAAACGGGTAGGGTATCTCATGTTTTTATTATTCCTCTTGTATATTTTCAATTTGAACTCATTTTATAGTATTTCAACGTAAAAGTACTTGTAAAATTTTAATTAATTCAATCATTTTATTTTTTATTTTTTTCATTTCTTATCCACTTAAGAATTTAGTAGGTACTCAAAGGATGTGAGTTGATCGGTAAATTATTCTGGCATTTAGGATAACAAGAATCACAGTGACAATATTCTTCATTTCATGATGTTTTAATTTTTCATCTGAGATTTATATCTTTTGTGTGGGATGATGTTGCTTCTTTTACAGGTGGATTCTTCTAGAGACTCTTGACAAGGTTTCCCCGGGGATTGTTAATTGGAAGATTGCTAACAAGCCTCCCATTAAGATGCCATTTAAAAAGTAGAGAACTGCAATCAAGTTGTGAAAATAGGGAAACAACTTAAATTTTCCCTAGTAAATATTGCTGGTAATGACATTGTGCAGGGATATAAAAAGTTAATACTAGGTATGTTGACCTCCCAGTTATGTGCAGTTACCTGATTGTAAGTCAATTGATTCATTGAATTTACTTCAATCAATTCAGTGATCACATATCCCCTTCCATCAAACTTCTCAGAATTTGTCTTTCATCTGATGTTAGAGGAAGTTAACAATATCTAAACTAAATAGTATTGGTTTTATCTTCAGCTTACTTGTGGCAGTTGATGCGATACAACATACTACAACTTCTAAAGAACTTGAGATTTCACTCCCATGGGAAGGAAATAACTGATGCTGATATTCTGCAATGGGCCAACAGCAAAGTGAGCAGCTCGGGAAGTCAAAGCCGAATGGATAGTTTTAAGGTATTGAATATATATTCATCTCTTTTAAGCATCTACAAAGGACTGACTTTATCATATTCGTTGTTTATTTTGCCTTAATCTTTCTCATTTTTATTATTTAAAGTGGTGTCTAGCGACGCATTTTGTTAGTAATATATATGGCATTTTCTTGTTATATCTCTCTCTCTAATGCTTGTTCTACGAAGCAAGATAAGGAGCCACTATACTTTTGTATGAAAAACTAAGGGTATGTTTGGTTTTAGTGTCTGGTTTTCAGTTTTTATTTACTGTTTTCTATATTTTGTGAAAAAAATATTGAAAATTATGAAAACTACAAAATTCAGTTTTCAATTTTCATTTCTAGTTTTCAGTATTTTCTTTACAAAATCCTGAAAATTGAAAAATTGAAAATGAAAACTGAAAACTGAAGTCAAACGGGCCCTAATAATTTTATAAGCTCTTCTTTTACACCTGCTCTTGGTACTATGCTTGTTAGCCAGCAAAGAATCCGAATTTTCCTCTAAAGTTAGACTGCGTATCCATGCTTCTTATCCTGTTGAGAGGTTGGAAAGTTCAGCTACATTGATAGTTTTTTCCTCTTGTTTGTTCCTCCTCTTGTAAAGAGGATCTACAGTCCCATCAATTTTATTCTTCTTCTCTTCATCTCATGGATTTGACCAATATCCTATTCAGAATTTAGGTCATAGTATCTTGCTACTTGCTTATTTGACAGAAAATTTGAAGTTTTCAAATTTGTAAGAAAGCTTGCAAAGTAGCACTGTGTACTGGTCTGTCATTTGTGATGGTTTGGTGACAGTGCGGAGCAAAACCCGGCAGTATTATCCATATGAAATTGAGTAGTCTTCTCGTTCTAGTTATTATGGCCCCATGATAATCCAGAAAATGCATTGCAAAATGCAAATAATTATCTTTTACTGGTATACTTTTCTGCTAAATCTTTTAGGTAGATGTGTTTATTTTGCGTTTTGGTTTTTTTGACCAGTAAAATTTGTTCAAGGATTAAAGGATTATAGAATTAGGTTCATTAATTATCATAATTATTTATCATCTCAGGATAAAAGTTTATCGGATGGAATCTTTTTCCTTGAGCTTCTTAGTTCTGTGCAGCCCAGAGCAGTAAATTGGGGACTTGTAACAAAAGGAGTTACTGGTATGTTTTCTTTTTACTCTTTCAGTATTTAAATTGCATCTGCTTTCAAAACCCTGTCAATTACATGATATTCAGACTGAAATAATGATTTCCCTAAATGTTTTATTCTTTAGGCATCGCTGCCTTTGCTTAAACCTTATAACATTCACTATTCATATTGCTTTATAGTTTTCTGTTCTAATGAGATTTGTTTAGAAGTGGTTCATGGGAAAAATTGTTGTTCCGCCATCCATAATCAACAACTTTTGATGACTGGCAGATTCCAAAATCCGTCTGCTGTTTGGATTTGCTGTTGTATTATTTTATATATTCTTTGTCATAAATTAACTTCCATAAATCATCACACGTCTCAAGCTGGAGTTGTCTCCTTTCTTCCACATGAAGTGAACAGAAAAGTTTGTGCCCTTCATTTTGTACAATTGTGTGGGTTGACGTGAACAAAAATGTAGGAACACAGGCATTTTTGGAATACAGGGAGAAAGATTTGTATCAGGAAGAATTTACTTCATGTTTGGTTTAAATTACACAGATCAGGAGAAAAAGATGAATGCCACCTACGTTATCAGTATTGCGAGAAAGCTTGGATGTTCTATATTCTTGCTTCCTGAAGATATCACTGAGGTAGTTCGGAATCAGTATTATGTTGCTGCCACTTCTTCTCTTTTAACCTTCATCTTCGGTATTGATTTAAACATTTAAAATGTAGTTTTTAATCACAACTGCTTAAACATACATTTTTATTCTGAATGGGGGATGACTTCTACTGTTCTATATTAATTGATAAAGCAGCAGTCATTAGCTCGTGTCATTTACAACTAGGTTATACCTTATTTATTTATTCTTCTTTGTGCCTTTTTATCTGAATTGTTCAATGCTGTTACACATTTCCAGGTGAATCAAAAGATGATCCTTACACTAACAGCTAGTGTAATGTATTGGTTCTTAAAACACCCTCATGAAGAAAGGACAGTGGGGACTTCAGACAGTGAGAGTGGAAGCCAATTGGAGACTACATCAAATTCAACATTGGATGACTCTGCTTCTGATTCATCAGCGGAAGAGAATGGGAACATGTAAATATGACTGTTGTGAAAAGACCAAATACGTATTTGTTATGATCCACAAATATAACATGAACCCCCTCATTATAGTTGATCGAAAGATCAATGTATGACCTTAGGTAAATTAATGGTTTCAGAGGAAATTTTGGTCAACTGTTATGTGAATCTCATTTTTTTCCTCCTACAGTCATCAATTCCAGTTATGAAAGTAACAATAGTTTTGGTAGCACTGCTATTAAAAACTAGGATTTGAACCCTCTAGAGTAAGGATTTTAGTTTAGAGAGTAACTGAGCAATTTCACTTTTAGATCAATAGAGTGAGAAGAGGCTTCCATTTCTAACTTTATTGATCCAAAGGTAAAATCCTCTCACTTTACTCTCTCCAGTGAGATTCTCATTTTAGAGGATTCATATATAATAGTTCTCACTTTACGCTTTTGTTTTTCTAAGGTCGAAAGCATTTTCCTGGTTAGCAATAATGTAACTTGCCTTCTAAAAATGTGAATTGCCAAGAGATCCTAAGGCACACAAGATCAGGTAAATTAATGGTTTTAGAGCAAATTTTGTTCCAAATTGTTTGTAATCCTTGATCCTTTATTCTCTTATGTGAATCCTTTTTTTCTCAATGGCATTTTTATTGTTGGTATTGATATTATATCCTATAATAATAAATTAGGAATTCACGCTTAGAAAGTTTTTTCGCATGACAAATTCCCCTTCAATGAGAATTTTATGAGCAATTATTTAGTTTTTTGAAAATTCTAAATATCATATCAATTTATTGTAATATTATATGAAATTTTTATATTATGACATTATAATTAATAAATAAAATCAAATAATCGAAGTAACACAATTATAATTAGATAAATCATTGAAAGATATAACAATATTTTGCTATGATTGATTTTGCATATATTCCTTTGTCATTCTATATATTTATGTGTGCAATGCATCCAATTGCTATCCCTTTTTTCATTCGATTTATTGTTACAATTATGGGACTCAAATTTATTATGGTACAGTGATTCTTTTTTGTCATGTTTTCTTATTAATTATATTCTTCATCTACTGGATTAAAGCATTGTCTATTATTCCATATGTTGTTAGACTCAAATCTAGAGAGAATACTTCATTCCTTCCACATTTTTTTTTGTTAATATTTTGTTATATTATATCTTATCATATTATCTTATTTTATTCTCATTTGATGATAAAGGTATCAACAATATCCGATTAATATGTGTAACTCCCAACATATAACGAAATACGCTCGAGTCGTATTTGGTTTTAATGTTAAAGGATTACTCCTTGGGACCTTAACTTAACCTTGATTTTTCAAATACTTAGCGAAAATATAGACCGATTTTTTTTTTTTTGGTTCTTTTAAAAAGACATTACTTTTGAAAATAGAATCCTTTGCGCATAAATAATATATGACACCAAACCACATAAATATATGTAAGCATACATTATAATATTATCATCTAAAACACCAAGACAATCTCAAGCCCATCACATGAAATACCTCAATATATGTAATATATAATCTAGCATAAGAGCCTCAATAGCTCACAAGATATTCAAATATGTATAATAGTGTCACAATGCATAACCATCTAACTGTCTACTAGAGCCGAGGTACATAGTGGTAAAAAGCCTAATAGATAAACATGTCAAACACCCCATTGGTCCTGCATATAGTAATCCAAAACCAAATGATAGTCATATGTTAAGAGATATGAGTAGGGTAAATACCCAATAATCCTAACAATATCTCCAATATAGCTATCCATATCCGTCCGAGCTCAAACATCAACTGCGGATGTCCTCTCGTCTAGAGATGTACATGGAAATTTAAAAGGTGTGAGAATTGTAATGAATCTCGGTAATAGTAAAACATACATGGTGTCATCATTGTACATCTCTAGCCCACTTGGTTTATTATAGAAAATGTGTACATGCCACAATATAGTCCAATTTTAGAGCTTTTGCAAACATTATTATCAAGTGGACATTTCATTTTAAGATGGTCTTGATCATGAATGCATCAAGTTATATATATATACATATGCACATACATATTAGAGTATACATTTCATAAGGGCATGCATACATGGAAAGAACAAACATTTCACTTAGGCCACATGCATGCATGAAAGAAGCAAACATAAACAGTGAGCAGACACAAGACCTTCAACTTTCCTTGAACATAGTTCACGTTAACTCAGGGACCCTAAGCTATGAGCACATACCTAATATATATAATAAGATTAGCTGTTGCTAACCTTTATCAGTCTGAACCTCGACTAGTCATAGATAATATTCATCATTATAATGTATAAATATGTCAGGTACTGAACCTAGTGTAAGGGGGTATAAGTTCTTGTAACATTTGTCACATTTGGGGTTACGTATCGCAGTCCCAATGTAAGTGTAACACAAACATGCAGATATTGTCCACTTTAGGGCCTAACTAGGCACCCCTCATGGATTTGTTCTTCCATCTCTCAAGGGGAAACCACATCTGCATGGGAGGTATCCACACCCTTATAAGACATGCTTTGTTTCCTTCCCCAACCATTGTGGGACTAGTTCCACCCCCATCTCAAGGACCCTAGCGTTTTCGCTAGCACACTGATAATGGGACTAGCTCTGATACCATCTGTAATAGCCTAGACCTCCATCGATGCAGATATTGTTCGCTTCTGGGCCTCATTAGGCACTGCTCATGGATTTGCTCTTACCCTCTCAAGGGGAAAACATGTCTACTGGGGAGGTATCCACACCCTTATAAGGCATGCCTTATTCCCCTCCCCAGCCGATGTGGGACTAGTCCCACCCCTCTCAAGGAGCCCAGTGTCCATACTGGCACACTGACCATGGACCTACTCTGATACCATTTGCAATAGCCTAGAGCTTTACAATGCAGATATTGTCTTTGGGTCCTGACTGGGCGCCCTTCACGGATTTGATCTTCTCCCATCTCAAGGGCAAAATGCGTCAGCATGGGGGAGGGGAACAAAGCATGCCTTATAAGGGTGTGGATACCCTATGCAATTTTTCCTTTTGAACGGGGCGAAGAGAAAATCTGAAGCGTGGCCAGTTAGGCCCAAAGTAGACAATATCTGCATTGCCTAAGGTTTAGGCGTATAGATGGTATCAAACTTGGTTTCAGGATCGATGTACCAGCAAGGACTCGGGCCCTTGAGAGGGGTGAAACTAGTCCCACATCAGTTGGGGAAGGGAACAAAGCATGCCTTCTAAGGGTGTGGATACCTCCTCCATGAGATGCGTTTTCCCTTGAGAGGGGAAGTGCAAATTCTGAGGGCGCCCAATTAGGCTCCAAAGCGGACCATATATGCATACTGAGTGTTACACTTACATTGGGAACGATAATATGTAATGCCCAAATGTGCAGGTGTTACAATTATCTTTTAGACATATAGACATTCATACTTACATTCTCCATAGTTCGTGCCATGGTGTAACACTAGTACATCCAGCCCTTACTTGCTCCACTTTGCTTACTTTGCAAGTATCCTGCAAATGAACTATGTAGTACACACCACAATGTCCCAAGCTCATGATTTCCCTTATCCATGCCTTATTGCATACTTGACTCACACATCTCATTAATGAGACTTATTCAAGAATAATCATGAACAATGCTTAAATGCATGTAACTACTCCCATCCCTATAACAATTAATATCACATATATTACCAATACATCTTAGTCAAGTATGTCACAACAATTGTTCATACACCAATCAAGTATGGCAAAAAATTAAATAAACAATCGCAATTTACCAAATAGATATTCAAAGTCATCAAGTGCATTTGAAATCGTAGTTATGCATATCATTGCTAACCAATTTGAGTCTGATGATATGAGAAGTTTGAAAAACACATTTTTTTCTTCCCAAAGTGTATGATTACCATGACCCATCTTCCCTTAGGGTACAAGTTCAAAAATTGGCTTTTAAAGACCTTATAACTTCTGATTTTACAAAGTATCCTGAACTTCATAAAACTTGTAAAATAGCCCCTAACTTGATCATTTCATCAAAAAATAGATTTTTCATCCTAATCCTACTGAAATTATAGTCTTACCCTTGAAATTTCAGAATTTACACAAAACCCCAAAATTTTATGAAATTGCATTTTGACCCTATACTTTATTAAAATTATAAAATAACCCAAAACCTCTTTTTTTTTTCCTTCCAAACACATACATTACTGTTCAAGAACCCATTTTGTTCAGGTTTGCACCCAAAAACTCAGTTTTTGCATAAAAGCCCCTAAAATTTGTAAAATTACATTTTAACCCCAAAACTTCTACATAATCACAAAAATGCCCAAATCACTAGTGCAAGCTTCATTTTCATGTAGATTCCAAATACATAGTTAGTTTTGAAAACAAAATGTTTCTTCTAGGTGAACAAGCCTTGGCCGAATATGTCCCAAAATCCAAGTTTTTGCAAAACTTTGAAACATGCATGAATGTGCTCCTTTTTGTGTGTAGATTCTAAATATCAACATGATTTTTGAAACAAACATTACCACCATAATAAACCCTCAAAAACAGTGACCTAACTCAGAGAGACTAAAACTTACCAAAACATTTCATAAAATACATAAAAGTGACTCTTTTTTAGTGTAGAATAAAGATATGTTGTTGAGTTTTGAAACAAAAATCCCTACCCACACCAAATGAAAGAGGTCGAAACTTGAAGGAAAGGAAATGATGATCTCTTCAACATTTTTAAAAGAAAGGAGGAGTTTGAGCAAAACAACTAACTTTCAAGCATAAACATTCATCAAGACCCAAACCTTTTTAACAAAAATTAGAAAACAAAGTAAAAAAAAAGTTTTAACACAAACCCCCACACAAAAGAGGATCTCTGTTAGAGATCAAGGCAGCTACAAGGTCCTTGAAGCTTAAACTCTCAAGAAAGGAAGCAAAATATCTTCCTTCTTTCTCACAACAATTCGGCCTCTACAAGAACAAGTAGAAGGAGGCTTCTTCTTGAAAAACTAATGGTGGGTTTGGGTTTGTTGGGTGGAAGAGGTATAGGAAAGTGTATTTGTTAGTTAGATTTGATGGAGAAATGAAGAAGTTGTGATGTTGAAAATGGTGGAGGAATGGAGGATGAAGATGAGAAAATAGAAATGAAGTGTTTCTTGAAAAAAAATGTGCAAGAATGAGAAAAGGGAGGGAGGTAGTTTTTCAAGAAAAAGGGAGTGGTTGGTGTAACATCCTAAAAATTATTTAAAAATTAATTTGATTTTCATTAGTCATAATTTCAAAAATCTGACAGTTTTAGCAATGATGAGGATGACCAAACGGACGTGTTAAAAAAAAGAAAAAAAACATTTTTCGGGCCAGGGTGAATAGTGACATTGCGGGCCTCACGGCCCATAAAGCCAAAACCTTAGATTCGGACCAAAAAATGCCCGGGACTGAAAAAAGAGAGGGTTAATCAGAAATAATTAGGAATAAGGATTTTATACCTGGAATTAATTTTTGGGCAATGTTTGACTACGGGTACAGTGTTTTACCCGTTCAGTCAAATTTAATGTGCGATTTCTAACACGAAAGATAGTTTAATCTTATAAAAGGATAATGTCTATCCTTTATATGCTAAGTTTAAGGCTAAGATTTAATCTTGCTTTACAAGATTAAATCCTAGCCATTCATCATATTTTCTTTTTTAAAGAATTAGATTTCCTATTAGATAATTCTTACTACATGATATCATAATACCATTAAAAACTATAAAACCTTATCACCTTGAGATGCATTCTTGACCATGAACAATAAAGGGGCAGCAACCTCCTTTTTTTTTTCTTTCAAGAGCTTAGAACTTTATTTAAATCTCAAAACACCTAATCTACACTTACTAAAACTTCAAACTTCCTTTACAAAATTTGTTCTATTCATCATAACCTACAAATCTAACCGATTGAAATTTCAATTCCTCATCAATCCTTACCTTAGTACCTCACTTCCTCACTGCCTAAGGAAGGTTTGGGGCTAGAATTGGTGGCCTTGAAGTGAAGGAAACCAATCTTGGAGCACCTTGGAGCCAAGGATCCACTAGCTTCAAAGAGTAGGGTTTTCTTTGCCTTTTCTCTTCAAATTTATTCTAATGATTTTTTATTGATGTAGGTCCAAAATTTTTTATTGTATTGGTTGATAATATGTTGATATTGATGTATGAATTTTGGTGGAGTGTTTGGATGATGTTAAAAATCATTTTTGTCAAAAAGGGTTTTGCTCTATACTGCTGGATTTTCAGTTTTCCTACTGGCAGTGATTGTTCACGAATTTTCTGGTATATTTGTGGGTATTTTGATGAGCTACAAAAAATATATGTTGAAGCTAAGATCCGAGGCTAGTTTGATGAATTTTCTTGAGCTCTGATTGTGACTCCTAATGCTCTAAAAAAATCAAAAACTGAAGTGGTTTCTGTGCTGTCTGGATTAGTGGAACTGAAGCTGTGAATTTGTATAATTTTATTAACATAGCAAATGATTGAATTATCCTTTGAAATTTTTACAGGATATTTTCAACATCTCCAAGTATACCCATGATTTTTCTTTTGAACTGATTCAATCATTTACTAGGGTTAAAAATTGTGAGAATCTGGTTCTAACTGAGTATGAGGGGTCTCTGACCACTAAAATTGTTGAATTTTATTATCATACTTAGAGAACTCTTTTCCCTTGAAATTTTTATGAAACCTTATGGACACATTGAAGTGTCTTTGAGAATTTTTATGGCCTCTGAATTGATCTTTTGATATGCAAATAAATTGTGCTATGAATATGTGAAATTGGCCATTGTGCTGAAAATGAATTGATACCTTGAATTGAGAATGCAATGGCATTTTTGGTTCTAATATGGCATGAATACTTGATGTTAAATCTTTGGCCACGTGACTTTTGACACATAAATACATGCTAGAGGAAATAAAGAGTGGTTTATGAAGCATGATTGAAATTTTATTGTGAATGAAATACCTACATGTGGCTTATGCATGCATTTGGAAAAAAAGAAAAGTACTTGATGCAATTATATGAGAAAAGAGAGTATATAAATTTCAATCATGCATGTTCTTACATATGAAAAAAATAGAAACAAGACTTAGATTAAATTAGGGGAAGGAGAAAAGAGAAACTTTCCCAAATTTATTTGAGTAAATAGACGTATCGGCTAGGAATAGATCTGTGTGTGATTCGGAAATGGAAAAAAATGAAGTTCGATGATCACGTATCGGAATGAGCTCGTTCCTGATAAGTAATCTATTTCCCTTAAGTGGTGTGATCTACTATAAATACCATTTGGTATAAACTATCTATTTGTGGAATTGTCCACAGCAAATACCCATTGGGTATAAACTAAGTCTTTCCTATTTCAATGAAAAGAGAAAAATGCATTGATTTGATTTTTGTGGCCACAAGTAAAACCAGATTACTGGGATAATTTCACTACATATAGCACATGCATAATCATATCATATGTAATCTCTTGATTAGAATTACTTACTATGTGGTTGAGCTTCATGACATATGTGCACTAAGTGATTGATTGTAAAAGCTACCAACTTCGGAGGGATGATTTTAGAACTTTAAAAATGAATCTTTAGTCTGTATTGCATGATCACATTTTCCAAATAAACTGAAGTGGCTGGGCGATAATGATGACCATTATGATTGTGTATTTGGGAGTTGCCCTACTGAGAATTTTATAATTTTCACCCCTATGTATTTGTGTTTCCGTGTCATCTCCAAGTTAAGCCAGAAGGACTATGATGGCTATGCAAAGGAACCGGAATTGCAATAGTGTAGTAGTTAATGCTTTTATTATGTTGTATTTAGTGGAATGGGTATGTATGTAACTATATTAGAGAAGAGATATGTACTAAAGCTCATAGAGGAGCTTCCTTTTGTACTCAACTATGTATTCAATAAATGTCGTGTTTCTTTGTTATATATCTTAATAGAATTACGCTTAATTATTACACACGTTAATTGAGCTTGCTATAAATACTTAAGAAGGATCCGCTAATTAATAAGTAACAACTCTCAAGTACGATGTCATGACTTAAGGATAGGGTTGTACTGGAAAGAATGTTAAGTTGGATTAGGGCTAATGGTATTTTAGGGATTAGGTAAACAAGTGGGGGTAGATTAGGTAGAAAGCGTACTAATTAAGAGTAGTTTAGTAAAAACAATAGTCAAAATAGGATTAACTTGGTCTAACCAAGATTAATTTAAATTAATCATTATTAAAATTGTCTTTAGTCACAATAATGTAGCACTTTGTCTTAATTGTGTCATAACATATAGTCACTGCAAGACAAGTGTAGTGGGTAGTGACATCATCATGTCCCCCTTTCTCTTTGAGAATGAGATTACATTTCTCTAATCATTTTTGGGCCTCAATTAATCCAAAATAATTATTTTGACTCAAAATTAATTAATAAAAATAATTTATCTTTAATTAGAGTCTAATATTGCTTATATGCCATTAATTACTTTAATTAAGCTCAATTAGCACTATCTAGGGCAAAATGGTAATTTTATATAAAAACTCTCTAAGACTCACCCAAACATTAAATATTCCCTCAAATTAACATATCCAACTCCTGATTGATGACCAGGTCAGATCAACACTTAATCCCGTATTAAATTACCTTAGGGTATTTTGGTAATTTTATGCAGAGAAAAATCATGAATTGTGAATTTTGCACTAGTTGCCATTTACAACACATATAGTCCCCTTTAAACATTGAACTAATCCTTTGAGGATGGCCAGGATTAGTCATCCTCAATCTAGTACAAAAATGACTTCAAGGGTATTTTGATCATTTTGCACAGAAAGGAAAATGGGCATTACATTTCTTCCCACTTTAAAAGAATTTTGTCCTAAAAATTTGTTACTTGAAAATAACTTTAGGTGATTTAGCCTCATTTCAAATTCCAACTTCCAAGTAAGCTCCTCATTTCCACCCCATACCACCATTACTAGGGTTAACCTTGACTCCATGGTCGCGATGCGGGTCTGGGATAAGCTAAATGTCAAGTTATCTTTTAATTGTATTGTTTCTGTGAAGGACATGACTCGGATTGGAGTGGTATTTACCTAATTGGGATACATGGAAAACATTGTGTAGGTTTGACAAATGTAAGGGGTAAGGCAATGCAGTATCCAATAGATTTAACTCTATCAAGGATTATGAAAGGACATAAGAACCTAGGGCTTAGTTTCTTTACTTTCATGCCACATCCTATTCCTGTGGTGGGGGTAGGAAAACATGCTCTCCAGCTTGAAACTCTAGGGGCTTTCTCCTTTTATCATAACTCTTTTGTCTACTTTGGGCTGTAAGGATCTTTTCCCTAATTTTCTTAATCTGCCTAGTGGTTTGTCTCACTAATTCTGGCTAAAGCAAACTTTGTTCTCCTACCTTAAACCAACATAAGGGAGAATGACACTTCCTCCCATGTGAAGCCTCAAAAGGTGTCATCCCAATACTAGCATGATAACTGTTATTATAGGAAAACTCCACCAAAGGGAAGCACACATCCAAGCTTCCCTTCTTATTTAAAACGTAGGCGCTTAGCATATCCTCCAACGTCTGAATAGTCCTCTCAGACTAGCCATAAACCTGAGGATAGTAAGCTGTGTTCAAACACAACCTTGACCCAAAAGCCTTTTGCAAGGCTCCCTAAAGTTGCGATGGAACCTTGGATCTCAATCCGAGACTATCGTCATAGGCACACCATGCAATCTCACTATCTTATCAATGTACAATCTCGCCAACCTTTCTAATGGATATATGACTCTAATCGGTATGAAGTGGGCAGAAGATTAGTCGTCAACAATCACCCATATAGAGTCATGACCAGTGTGGGTCCTTGACAAGCTAGTCACAAAAATGGGCAACGGTTGCAACAAGCTTGAAGGCCGTTGATGGTCTATCTTGACGATCTGACATACAAGGCATTTACTTACCCAGTCTGCTACATCTTTTTTAGCCTTGGCCACCAAAACATCTGCTTTAAGTCATAATACATCTTGGTTGCTCCCGGATGAATGGTGAAATGGATTTTAAGACCTCCTCTAGGATGTTCCTATGAAGGTCACCACTCTCAAGCACACAAATCCTCCTTTCAAACCACCACATCCCATTAGCTCTCGACTCAAAACCCTTTATCTTTTTTCTTCTATGCTTTTCACCAACGCCTTAAACTCGTTCTGAGCTTGAGCAACTTGCGCCTTGAAGTTGCTCATCACATGGATTTGGCACATCCTCATGCGGGTGGAAGTAAGGGAAACTCCAAGGATTAGGTTTGTAAACTTCTCTATGAGCTTAAAATCTTTCATCGTCATATGAGACACATGTAGTGACTTTCTGCTAAGAGCATCAATCACTACATTCGCCTTGCAGGGTGGTAATTCAATTCAAAAGTCATAATCCTTCACCAACTTCATTTGTCTCTTTTGTCTCATATTGAGTTCTTTCAAAAGATACTTTAAGCTCTTGTGATCAAAAACTTTAAACCTCACACCATATAAATATTGTCTCTAAGACTTCAAGGCAAACATTACCATAGCTAACTCTAAATCATGGGTAGGGTAGTTAAGCTCATGTGGTTTCAATTGCTAAGAAGCATAAGCCACCAAATTTTGATGTTGCATGAGCACACATCCCAAACCTCATAGGAAGTGTCACAATACACCTCAAAGGGTTCTTTCGAGTAAGGTAAAACTAACTGGGAATGGAAGTTAACTTGCCTTTTAACTCCAAAAAGCTTGTTTTGCACTCATACAGTCCAAGCAAAAGGGGCATCTTTTAGAGTTATCTTAGTTAGAAGTAAGGTAATCTGGGAAAACTTAGGATAAGCCTACAATAATACCGGATAAGCCTAAAAAGCTACGAATCTCGGTCACAATGGTAGGTCGCTCCCAATTCATCACCGCTTCAGCCTTACTTGGATCCATCGCAATCCCACCACTAAACACCACATGGCCTAAGAACTTCATCTCTTCTAGCCAAAACTCATACTTGGACAACTTGGCATAAAGCTTATTCTCTCTTAAATATCTAAAACCATCCTAAGGCGACTCGTAATGCTCCTCCAATGTCCTGGAATAGATGAGGATATCATCTATGAAAACCATACGAATTAGTCCAGATAAGGTCTGAATATCCAATTCATGTAATCCATGAACATCAGGGACATTGGTTAGGCCAAAAGGACATAATTGTAAACTCATAGTGCCTATACCTCTTCTTAAAGATAGTCTTGGGTACATCCTCGTCTCACACTGATGATACCTAGACCGTAGATCGATTCGAAAACACTAATACTCCTCTTAGCTGATCTATAAGATCATCAATCCTAGGAAGATGATACTTATTCTTCACAATAACTTTATTCAATTGTCTATAATCCACACACAATGCATACTCCCATCTTTCTTCTTTGCAAAAGTACCGGTGCTACCCAAGGAAATGCACTGGTCGCACAAATCTATTCTCTAGCAATTCCTCTAACTGTGTCTTAAGTCTAACTCGGTGACATCCTATAGGGTGCTATGGATGGTCCCATCCAGGGACCAGGTCTATGAGAACTCTACCTTATAGGGGGAAAACTGGGGATCTCCTAGGAAAGACATTAGCATAATCACTCACAATGGGAATCCTCTCAAGGTTCTCTCTAGGTCAACCTCACTAGTGGCTAGGAGAACAAATCATCTACTCATAACCCTACCAACGTTAAAGTCAATGGCATTTAGTAAGAGACTCATAGGTTTCACAGGTGTAATTAACTCGCAGGAAATATCAGGATTTGGCATAACAATATAACAACATGTGATGAGCAAATAACTAGTCCATACCCAATATCATTCCAAACAGACATAGGTAAACTTATAAGGTTAGAAGTAAAATGTCTCCCATCTATGTATAAATGATAATCTAAGCAAACAAGACAAGTTTTGACAGGTTTTACGGTAGGAGTAGACACATGCAAGTTAAAAGGTAATTCAAATATAGGAAAGTGCAAGGATAATGCATGATCATGTGAGATAAATGAGTGGATTGCACAGAGTCATACAATACAATCAAACTATATTCATTAACCTCACACTTACCCTACTATTGGGGATGGGTGGAGGGAGCTTGCTTGGATGCCTGACTGGGCAATCTCTAATTAAGTGTCCTGGCCTCCTGCAATGGTAGCACACATCTTGGCCTACCAAGCACGGACAAGCCTGTGGTTCTTACCACATCTACTATAAGGAGTAGGTGTAGTAGTAGTAGATGCTCCTCTAGTCTGAGTAGGGGCAGTGGCAAGGGTAGTAGTGACTGTCCTTTGATGTTGTGTACCCCTAGTACCTTGTTGTGCATGTTGTCCACCTTTATGCTACCCTCCAGTTTGAAAGCCCTCTTAAGGCCATGTGTAACACCCTAATAATTAACCCAATACACCTAGGGGTATCTGATTAATTACTAGACTTTACTCTTTGCTTCAGTTCCTTAATCATGCTTTGAAAATACTTAGTGAAATTACGAGCCATTTTTTTTAAAACATAATTGAAAACGTGAGCCGCGCATAACGTGAACGATAATCGATAAAGCAGAAAACGAATAGACATATCATGAAGAAACACATCATATTGGCTCCATCATATGACATCCATAATTACATATCACATAGATATTTTGCCTACCAACAAAATAAGACTAGGTGTAGGCAATCTAACAAAACATAAATAATATATGAATGGAAGGACATCCATTAATGGCACCTAGTAATAACACTCAGGGATAGGGATAGATATCTGAAATATACGAGTGAAACAGGATCAAGTTCAGCTACCAGGTGAAAGCCTCAATGTGAATCACGAACACTTCCTTCTATTTTTGAAGACGAGATGGAAAGAAAAATAGAGGGAGTGAGAAACTTATAAAAAGAATCTCAGTAGGGTACTCACCTCATGATGCATTGTGTCATCATCATCGTCCCAGGAACCTCGGGTTTCATTATGAAATAGTGAGCATGCTAAGATTGATTTATTAAGTTCGAAAATATACTTTCGTCGGTTTTAATCATGCGTCTTATAATGCATCATAAACTTAGCATGTCATGTTTATAATGAACTTTTCCTTTTATCAACACATCATATTCTTCATCATCATATCATAAATACTATGCATAAAAGAACATCATATTTCTCATCATCATATCATAAATACTATGCATAGAAGAACATCATATTTACATCATGCATTACTTAGTTCCTTAGGTGACTTAAAGTTACTTCCATCATCATTTTCCTGGGCCACCCTATACTCCACCCTTTTGGGAGTAATCTAGGTTATGAGCTCATACCTTCTAGTCGTCACTAGCATATACTTATCCCTTTTGATAAGTTAAAGTTCCAACTCTACCCTTTTGAGAGAACGGGTTAGGGGCTAGGATCACCTTTTCACCACCTATAGTCTGATGGGTCCAAAGGATCATTTCCTCTTACATTTAAGTCACCATTAAATCTTTGCATGTTATATCATAATTCAATTCATAATCATCATGACATTTTCTCATTTATAGTCTTATGATGGAATAATATATACTAACTGAAATCATGCATCTAGGAGATTCCAAGAAAGAGAGGTGGGTCACAATGGACACACTTAAATACCAAGTCTTTCCTAGCCAGAACCTTTCCAAATTACACTTTACAGTAGTACACTTTCTTCCAGCAACAAAGGTAATTTTTTAAATAACAAAGATTATTTCTTTATTTCATGCATAAGCATTTTCATTGTTTGCAACGGCAACTATAACATGCAAGCTAGGGAATCATTCAATGGCATCAAATACTTAATAAGCATCAAATCACTTTATAGACTTATCACTTAAAACATCAAAGAGGCATCATCATAAATCCTTATCGAAAACTTAATAACCGAAACTCTAGAATCGGGTAACCTCAATTGCCAAACTAATTAATTATGCATCTAAGGGATTCATTACCATTATTACAATTAAGTATAAGGCTTAGGAACATTATTAAACTCTATGGGCAGCATAGGCAGTAAGTTATTCTTAAGGTTTTACAATGTGTTAGAAGTTGCGTTTTTAACCCTTTCTTGCTACAAGCTTTCCCTACGATGCTAACATTAATTACTAAACCGATTATGAATTATTCTCCCTTATCTAAACATAATAAAATCTGGTTCTTATAGTTGCTGATAACTCTGGACAGAATGCATAAATTTCATTCTTTAGAGTTCTAAAAAAAAATCTTGCTTTTACGGTTTTCTAGTTACTAGTTTCATTTTTAGTGTTTGGGATAAATCCTACACTAATTGATACCAAGTTTTTCATGGCTAAATAATCTTAGACAAAATTATAACATACTAAAACAAATTTGGCATTGGATAAACTTAAAGGGGTCAAAGACTAGGTAAATTCTAGATTTACGTTGTTTTAGGAAGCTAGTTTTGTCACTAACATGCATAGAATCGTTCTCTTAACAATAAACCATAATTATCACAACTCCAAACATATTAAATCATCATCATTTATTGGTACTAATCTCATATCAGAAGCCGAATCATGAACCTCATATAATTGTATAAAATCACATTTTAAGTGAACATAAAATATTAGTTTCCCGTAGAATCCTTGCAAAGCTTTAAAACTCTTTTAGAAACTAATTCTTTTTGCTAAACTTGAAAGAATCTTCATAATTAAAATTCTTACTTAAGATAAAAGGAGCAAGTCTTGAGCTTAAGAGATTTATGTGATATCTTAGAATCATAAACATGCTATGCAACCTCATTTTAATCTTGTCATTATAAGGTGATAACTTGGAATTATAAACATGATATGCAAATCCATTTCTTTATCTTTAAGATTTAAGGTGATGACTTGAAAATTAAACATGATGCAAGAACTTGAAATATAAACATGATGCAAGAAACGGAGCAGAAGTGGAAGGAGAAGAGAATCTTAAGAACCGGCGGAGTAGAAGTGGAAGGAGAGAATCTTAGAAGGAACGGTGGTAATCCCAGTGAAGGGAGAAGAGAATTATTATTACATCTTTTTAAGCTCCAATCTCAAGACTTCTTAAAGAATCAATTCTTTAACTCCAATAATCTTATTTCTTTGCTTGTGATACTTGGGCAAGTCTTTGAGCTCTAGGATCTTTAGGTGATGACATAAAAATAAACATGTCATGCGTTGATTCTTTTAGCCATTATAAAATAAAGTGAGAACATAAAATAAATATGAGATGCAACTTCTTTATTATCTTTAGAGATTAAGTGACAACATGAAATATAAACATGAAATGCAAACTTGGAAATTTAAACATGAGTATGCAAGTCCATTTATTCATTCTTGAAATTTTAGTGATGACATAGAAAGTAAACATGATTATGCAAGGCATAAACTTAAACATGGATGCAAGTTCATTTGATTTCTTTACTAGAGCTCCTTCAAGACTTTATAGAAATACAAATTCAATATATATATATCTTAACAAGACAAAGTGAGAAATACATCTTTCAAATTCTAAACTCAAGATCATAAAATCATCATAAAAACATTATTCTTTAAAGTTTTGCATCAAGTGGAACTTTCAAGCTTTAGAGGCCTAACTTGTGATGGATTCACAACCCACCTTCAAGGTCCTCATCATCAAGCCATCATCTTAGTCCCACCTAGGCCATATGGCCGAATTGGTTAAAGAAAAAGGAAGAAGAAAACCAAATGGAAAAACTAGAGAAAATCCATGAAATCATCATTTTGAACCAAGAACAACACTTAGCAAAACATAGAAATAAACTTAAAAACAACTCCCTACCTAATCTGATTTGAAGGAAAGGAAGAGAACTTGGTTTCTTGGAGTGAAATGAAAGAAAATATTCTTGAAAACTTGAAGAAAGAATTCAGCCAAGAGGAGGAGGAAATAAGAGCTTTTGGTGCTTTGGAAAAACTAGAAATGTGTACAATTTTGAGCAAGCATCTAAGACTCCTTAAGCATGCCTATTTATAGAGGATTTAAGTTCATGTATGGACAAGAGGAGGAGGCATAATTTTTGAATTTTTCATGGGGAACAAAGGGAGGAAAATCATTTCTTGTTTAAGGCATGTTTTATGCCATGTTTTAGGGAATTTTTTGGCATTTTGTTTTAGTGCATTATCTTGCAATAATTCTAATGATTATGGCTGAATTATTTCGTGCATTACAGCCTCATGGAAGAGGGTTTTGTGTGTTCCATGTATTATTTAGGTGTAGGCAAGGTATTCATGCAATTTAGAGAATTTACGGTTAAGGGCTTAGGTGAATTAGTAAGCAATTTGAGTGTTTTAAAGCAATTTTAGGTTCTAATCAATTTAAATAAATAATTTTGACTCTAGATTAATAATTAGAATTTAATAAGCTTTAATTTGAGCCTAATATTGCTTAGGTTTCGTTAGACGAATCAAAAATCTCAAAATTTGTAAAACTACACAAAGATAGGGGCAAAACGGTCATTTTACTTAAAAATTGCCCGAGACCACCCGAGCTTAACCAATGGTTAATCATGGCTTAAAAACACCTTTTAACACATTTTAGTGAGGTTTGGGCTCAGGGGTTAAAACGGCGGGGCGTTTTGGTCATTTCGCACGTCGAGCTCAAAATTAGGATTCTTCTCCTCTATTAACACACATAACACAAACAATCCCTTATTAACATCAAAACATCCCCTTGAGGATGGGTGGGGCCCACGATCCTCATTTTCTGAGTAAAATAACCTTAGGGGCATTTTGGTCATTTTACACGTACAGAAAATCGGGGTTTGCAATACTTGCACGAATTGCTCCTAACTTCTCTTCTAACGTTATATTCCTTTATTAAGGATTGTTTGGTCTCAAATTTTATATAATATTTACCTACGGTAATTCGGTAATTCCTAATGACAGTAAAAATTAGTAAAAATTGGGCGTTACACCATGCCTTAAAACTTTGACTCCAAGGCACTGTCCTTTGCCTAAATGCCTCAAATCAGACCATGATTATCCTCTTTTCTGTCCTTTATGATTCGCAGGTGTTTATTAGCTCCACAAACTCTCTAATCCCTAGATGCTCCATAGCCTCTCTTAGCACTGGCTTCAGTCCATCAATGAACTTGTCGTACTTCCATTGATCATTCGGGCCCCTTTGGTGGTATCGGGAGAAACTAAGCAACTCCTCAAACTTGGCAATGTAGGCAGGTACAGTCATGGTCACTTGTTTCAAAGCCAAGAACTCATTTCTCGCATCGCATAAATTCAAGGAAGTACTTGGCATAGAAGTACCCTTTGAAGATATCCCAAGTTATAATGGAGTGTGCAGCCTCAGCTCCTCCTATGTCTGTCCACCACGCTTGAGCATCCCTCTGCAACATGAATATGGCATAAGTTGCCTTCTACTCCTCGAGCATCGGAGAATGGAGAAAATCTTATCTATCTCCTTCACCCACGCATCCGCCGCCTCAAGGTCAAAAGCTTGCTAAAAATATGGAGGGCGAGCGCCTAAACATGGATGCCCATCATCTTCCAACTCCATTGTCGCTTGTCTTCCTGCCTGGTCTTGAGCTCCTCCTCATGGCGATCCATGTAGTTTCACATCCATTGGAAAGCTTTGGCAATCTCCCACAAAGTGCCTAGCACCTCCCCATCCTGGAGCTGCCATGAGTCTCTATCTTAGGTTGCCTACCTGGTGCCATCAGTCCTTGAGTGAACAAAATAAGAAACATCGAGATGATCAGACTCAACTCCCAAGTTAAGTTGACCCAATGACTTGTAAAGCAAGTAAACGGTCATGCATCTCTAACCTATAGCCTATTATACAGACAAATAGCTAGTATGACATAAACTACCCTACTTATGCAACAAAAGCATAATGGTTCTAATCTTCAGGCTCCACTAGGGCTAAACTTAGCTTTAACACCAAAATATAACCCCCTAACGTATAATGAAGTATGCTCTCAAGTCATATTTGGTTTTAACATTAAAAGATCACTCCTTGGGACCATAGCTTAACCTTGACTTTTAGAAAATACTTAGTGGAAAATATTGGCCAAATTTTTTTGTTTTGTTCTTTTAAAAAGACATTACTTTTGAAAATAGAAGCCTTTGCGCGTGAATAGTATACGACACCAAACCACATAAATATATGTAAATAAACATTATAATATTTTCATCTAAACATCAAGACAAAGCAATACCTCAGGTTCACGTGTCTCTAGGCAAGTCTAGTATGGTCCTAGGATCCCTCAAAACCCACCCAGGTTGATTGGAAAGGCCCAGGATGCTTAAAGGACCCTCAAGAGATTAGGTGTTTCTAGACACTGCTATAGCTGTTTCTTAGACTCGAGACGCCATCTTTGCCAAGTGGGTGACCGCTATAGTCTATTAACCTCTATGTGGGGGTAAGGGCAAGGACGCCATCCTTGCCAAGTGGGTGACCGCTATAGTAGTCCAAGACCACTATAGAGGTTAGGAGCATGGTCTTTGTGAAGCTTGGGTTCGCGGTAGACCACTATAATGGTGCCCCCGATGTAGGAACAATGCTGAAACGTTCCTGTTTGGTTTAACGACCTCTCTACCTATAAATACCATCCCCCACTCAGATTTTTGCCCAAAATCTGAAGAACCTTGTATCCAATCTCTCTTCCACTCCCTCCATAATCAATCCCACTCCAATCTTCCTTTCCCAAGCTTTAAGGTATGTGTTTGTTGTTAGTTTATGTTAGATTTCTACATCTTCTTCCTTCCCTAGGTTATGGGTATTGTTGTTCTTCATTATTGTCAAGTAGGGTACTCCCCAATATTGTTAGATTTGTTTTAGAGTTATCTAGATGTTATTAGAGTTTGATTGTCACAACGTCCCGAAGGTGCCGTGATGAGAATGACAATCAATTTTAAAAAATGGAGTCGCCACCAATTTTAATTCTGGCTAAAATTGAAAAATCTTTTGATTTGCAAACTGGTTTTTTGAAAGAGACTTTCAAGTTCGAGAGTGTAATTACGATTAGGAAGGGTAAAACTTAATCTCACTACACCAATACATCCATATAAATACGGTTACTCTATAGCTCATTATGCAAATTTATTTATAACTTTAAAATATTTATTTTTCCCAAAACTTATAACAATTACATATTTACAAAGAAATAAAGCCAAAATTAGAACAAAAATTAAAGAACAAATTTTATGAAAAAAGATTTTGGCTTGATAGTTGTTGGCTACTACGTATCATCTGGTGCGATGAGAACTCAAAGTCATATCATTCTTATAGAAAATAAGTGTGCATTGATGAATTTTAATTAAGAGAGAAAGAAAAAAAAAGTGTTGGTTGATTTTTATTTTTTTTAATAAAATTGGCTCTTCAGGATAAAGTTAACTTATGTTCCTGATCAATACATCCTTACAATTCAATAATACATGAAGGAGGCATTGCTTCTCAATCATGACCGTTGACTATCACGGATAGAGAAAATATTTTTATTTGTTTGTTTTAAAAAAGAAATAAAAAAAAGAAATCCTAAAATCTAAACAAAATAAAAGGGATTATTGATACAAAACATAAACTGTAAAATAAAAAAAAATGATAAAAGCCCAAAACCCATCCAAAGTGAACAATTCCCAAAAGTAAACCTAGCCCAACACCCCCAAAAATATGTCTGACCAAAAAACCAAAAACCGCAAACTCATTGCCCTAAAAAAATCTGACCCCCAATGACTCCCAAAAAGAAAATCGGATCAAAGGGAGAGCGAACCACAACTGAAAAGGGAAAATTGAGGGAAAAAAAGGGAAAATGCAGGAGTTGCCATGGTAGCGGGCCGCGGTGAGAGAGGCTGGCAGGGGGCGTCGCGGTGGCGCTGTAAGAGCACGACAACGGCGGCTTCGCGGATGGTTCCCGGGGTGCTGCGGGTGGCTCCACAGCATGAGGTAAAGGGAGGCTAGCTTCACAGCGCGGCTGTGCAAGCACGGCGCGATGCGTTCTGGCAGAGGTTTTGGGCGACGGAAGCGACATTGGGAAGGGCGGCGACAGCGGCGGCATCAGCTGATGCTGCGGTCGCCGCCCTGGTGTACTGCGATGGCTTGTGCGATGGTGACTTCGCGGGCTGGTGACAGCACGAGGTTGGCGATGGTGGTGGTTTGAGTGTTGGTAAGTGGGTGGTGTTTAATGTTCTTGATTTGGTTGGTAGAATGATGCTGGTGTTGGTGCTGATGAAAGAAGAGAAAAAAATGTTTTTTTTTTTTTTGTTTTGTTACAATTGCCTCTGCCTGCTTGTCTTCTCTTCTGCTGCTGAATTGTGTTTGCTGCTACTTGCTTCACCTCTCTCTGTGTCTATACTTTTGCCAATCTTTCTTGTGGTTTTTGCCTTTTTTGCTGAAAATTGCCCCTCTTGCACTGCGGGACTGACCCCATTATATTCCTACTCTTGCACTCCAATCACCCTTGATGCTTGATTGATTTCTTCCTTTTTTACGCAAATTGGGGATTGGGTTTGATTTGATCTGATTTTGATTTCGCGATTATCTCAATCTCCTTTCTGGTTTGCCCAGAAATATTGTGTTCTTTCTATGAGCTAACGGGTATAGGTTACAGAGCAAAAGAATGGGCTGACCTCATTTTCAAATGGGCCAAAAAACAACATAAAACGGACAGATAAAAAGGATAGGATAGGGACCTAAACTAGGATTGGGCCAACTCCCTCTTTCTTTCTGTTTTTTTTTTAAATGAGAAAATGAAAAATGTACTGGATAAATATGGTGTTCAAGGGTTCTATTTTACTTATTCCTTACCATAAAATATGAAGACTATGACTTTGATGTTTTGTTATAAGGAACAAGTAAAGATATGAACACATTTCTTCAGATGATGGAAGATGATTATGCATGCATGATGATGATGTTGCATGGATGGCGAGGATGAAGTGCATGATTGTGATGATGCATGCATGCCAATGCTCCTGAGGATGAATGCATGATAATGTCGATGGGTGGATGGTGGTGATGAGCACATGGTAACAATAATGAGTGCGCAATGAATGCGAAGTGGTTGGATGAGTGGTGCCAAATGACCATTAAATGCATATGAGATTTAAGGACTTAAAATGCAAAGGTTTACTTAATTTTTATTTAGATCATTATAATTTAAAAGTTTTTAACTAAGTCCTTTTAGTACGTAAGATTTTTTAATTAAGTTCCTACCATTATAAAAAAATTGAATATTCTATAATACTTCATTTTCATCTCATTCTCATTCTCTTATGAAAACAAACTATTCCATGAGTATTCCATTTTTAAATGATAGAGATTTAATTGAAAAATTTAATATACTATGGGGATCTAATAATAAAAGTTTAAATTATAGAAATTTAATTAAAAATTGAATGAAATTACATCTACCTTTAGAAATTGAAAATCTTTTGTTAATTTGACCCTAGCGTTTTAACTGACTCCATTTTAATCAAAAAATGATACATTATCTAAGAAACCAATGCCGCTTTCATTCCACGTGGCATAGGAAAACATGTCCGCTGAAAAGGTTTTTGTTTTCCAATACTTTTACAATTTTTTTTCTCTCAAAACACACTAGATTTAGAGAAAATCCTAGTTGCTATTCACAACACATGGCCAACAGAGGTTCTTTTATTGCAAAATTGGTTGATTTAAAAAGAGGAAATTGCTTCCTTCATAATAAATTTTATTTTGATGCAAAAAATTTATGATTGCCTATAACGCACACTACTCGAGAAGTTGAGTGTAAAATATAGCACCTGGATAATCTCTTTCTTGCCTAGGCCAATTCTTTGACGCACAGGATCGACGCATGGAGCGACGCATGATCCTGTTCACAGCTTGTCTATTATAGACATGCAGCAGGATGGCACACGGTGGAGTAAGTTTGTGACAGTAAATATTGAAACAAAAGATGAGGGCGAAGGAAAGGAAAGGAAAGGAAAGGGTAGAGGGAACTTTCTTTCTCCCTCAACTCTCACTTGTGACCACTTGCTCTAAGCTCTCAACTCAGCCACCACTTGCTCACTTGCTCATCCACCAAACTCAACACAAGTTTCTTCATCCACTACACACAACGGAAGGTGCGACGACGAGGAGCGGAGGGCGCGTGTCGCGACGGAGAAGCAGCGCGGAAGTGTCGTGATGGAAGTAGTGGTGCGGCGAAAGCCACAAGTTGACGATGGGCTTCACTCTCTTGGTCGCTATGCACAAGCTCAAGACCTCTTCTCCTGTCGTCGTTAGCAAGGTCCCTTTCTTCTTGTCCATGCTCATTCTACTTCTTTTTCAATTCATTACCATGCCTCTTCATTCATTTACAAAGTTATATTTGAAAAAAAAGAAAAAAAAGGAAAAGTCTGAGTTTTTATTGGTTTGTGTTAATGGGTAAGGATTAGAGACTGAGTTTTTTAAAAAAAAAATAAATACATGAAGTGAAAATTTTCCCAAATTTGATAGTATGTTTCTCGAGGAATGCTTCTTTTTCATTAAAATTAATATATTACACCAAGCACCCTATGACATTGAATACCCTTAGCTTAGAGACGACAAACCAAAAAATATCATGAGATGCATCACAAAGGGCTATTTGGAAGTGCATGACTCATAATGAAAGGGAAGGGAGAGGCAAAGAGTATAATGAAACAGATATGTCACCCTCTTTTTGGTAGTGTGTTTTCTGAGGAATGCTCTTAAGGAATGCTTCTGTTTCATGCTTGTGGTGAAATTGTTATCTCTGGTTGGCCCTCTTGGTAAAGGATAAGATAAGATGTTAAATTGTAAGAATGCTGCAAGATATCTAATAAGAAGAATCACATATTTTTACATAGTGTTTTTTTTTTTAATTCTAGGTTGCGTTTGGTTTTAAAAGATAATTTTCATTTTCATTGTGTTTACAAATTGCAATCTGTTCCCTGTTGTCAAGGTTCTCTTGTGTACTAGATTGATTAGTTACTAAGGCTACATGGTCTATGCTCTAATTTTTTACCTTCTTGTTAATGGGTTGATTATATTTTGATAGCATAATCAGTGTGTGTACATGTGACAGGACTTCTATAGTGCTCTTGGTTGAACTCCTATTGAGTCAATCTTTTTCATTGGCTAAGCTGCTTGTTCCACATCAAATTAAAGTTGAATAGAAATCAGGTATCTAGGCTTTCTTTGTTGCAAATTTTAAGTCATGTGCTGATATATTTTGCTAAAAATGAACTTTTTTGTGGTTCATCAACGATGGCATTAGATGGCTCACATTAATTTTAGATTATCATCAATTGGAACCACTACAATGATATTTTGCTCCCTTAAATAATTTATGGTAATTTATGGTTCGAAGGAGTTTGTTTTAGTAGGTATTTGATCGAAAGTTATAAGGACTCGTAACTATGGTAATTAAAAATTTATGAAGAATTACCAACAATCTAAGGATGTTACTAACATTTTGAGCTAAAGTTAGCAAAAGTTGTGAGGTAATTACCAACTAGGTGCAAAAAATTGAAGTCACCTTGCCATTGTGGATTTATCTCCATGAAGCACAGGACTTCCTTCATCAATTAGTAATGCAATTAGGCCATTTGGGTCGAATAGGACGATGTTGCTATATATAAGTGTCTAGTTTTCTGGTTAAGAAATATCATCCTTCATTCACAGGTTTTGTAATCTAACATGAGGTAATTTTAAGTGTCGTTATTTTAGAAAGAATCAAATAGAAGTGGCTGAAAGTAGAGATAAAGCTAAATAATATGAGTTGGAAGGTGAAATAAAAAATTGATTGCAAAGTTGATATATGTAATTTAGCCATTGGAAGAAGTATATGATGTTTTTAGTATTACTCACACATATTCATATTTCTTGTTTATGACCTATGTACATATTTTTCTAACTGTGTTACTCAACATCCAATATGTTATATTGCTCTTATCGTGCTCTTGTATGCATTGTCTCTTCCACACAAGCTTAGTATATTTATTTTGAAGGTAAAGTAGATGGAGGAAGCAAGCGTCACAATATAACTATTGATATTGATGTTGAAGGTCATGTTGATGGCTCAAACATCAATTCTGAAGTGAAGGAGCCAACTGTTGGAATGGAGTTTATACAGAAGAAGATATGAAGACATTTTATCAAACATATGCTTCTAGAAAGGGCTTTGGATGGAAGATAAGGAATTCAAAAAGAGGGCTTGATGGGAAATTATACTATTTGGTTCTTGCATGCTCATGAGAAGGAACTGTGTCTCCAAAATACCACCAACATTAAAGACACTTCCAACTTGTGTAGCAAAATGTGATGCAAAGATTACAGCAATGAAGATAGACAATGGACAGTGGAGCATAAAAAAGGTTATTCTCGAACACTCTCATGATCAGCCTACAAAAGCAAGGAAGTTCCGGATGAACAAGAGCATTAGCATGCATGTAAAGAGAGCAATTAATGTGAATGATGATGGGGTGAGAATTAGTAAGACATTTCAATCTCTTGCCCAGCTGAGGTGGGCATGAGAATTTGACATTTGATGAGCGGATGTAGGAATTATATTCAGAAGGAAAGACGTGCAATTGGCAAAGAAGGAGATGCTAAAGCCTTGCTAAGTTATTTCCATAGAATGAAAGAAAGGAACTGCAATTTTGTGTATGACATAGATGTTGATGATGAGTTCCATGTGAGAAATGTGCTGGGCCGATGCGAGAAGTAGGGCTATGTATGAATCATTTGGAGATGTTGTGACATTTGACACAACATATCTCACAAATAAATATGAAATGCCCTTTGCTGCGTTTGTTGGTGTTAATCACCATGGACAAACATGTCTACTCGGGTGTGGCTTACTTTCAACGGAAGATAGGACTCTTTGTGTGGCTTTTTGAGTGTTGGGTGAGATGTATGTATGGAAAGCGCCAATGCCATCGTGGAGATCAATGTAAAGCCATGCAAAAAGCAATTGAGATAGTCATGCCTAGTACCTGTCACAGATGGTGCTTATGGCATATAATGAAAAAGATCCTGAGAAGCTTAGCTCATATGGGGCATATAAGAAGATAAAGTCTCCAATGAAGGTGGTTGTTTATGAGACACTTGAGGAAGAATTTGATGACAAATGGTGTTCTTTATTGAAGGAATTTGAGCTGGAAACAAATGAGTGGCTTAGTGGATTGTACAAGGATCGGTATAGATGGGTGCTATTTTTAAAGAGGTATTTCTTGGGATGCTACAACCCAACGAAGTGAGAGTATTCATGCTTTCTTTGAGATATGTCAACTCAAAGACAAGTCTCAGCAATTTGTCAAGCAATATGACAACGCTCTTAGGAGAGTAGAAAAAATTAGAGGCTGATTTCCAATCAATGAACACAACTATACATTGTGGTTCTAACTCTGCCATTGAAAAGCAATTCCAATTGGAGTATACTCATGCAAAGTTTAATGAGGTGCAAGCTGAATTTAGAGAAAAAATGAATTGTGGTGCATGTCTCAATAATGTGGATGGAGTAGTTGCTACGTACAATGTGTTAGAGGAAATTGTTGTCAATGATCGACCAAGGGATACTATGTACAAGGTAAAATTCAATCGCGAAAATCATGACGTAAGCTGTAAGTGCTTGCTATTTGAGTTTAGAGGTATAATTTGTAGGCATTCCCTATGTGTGCTTACACTTGAAAGAGTAAAGGAATTGCCATCTAAGTTTATTTTAGCAAGATGGAGCAAAAGGATAAACGGAAGCATTCTTACACAAAGAGTAGTTATGATGTGGCCGAATTGAAGCCAAGAATGGAGAGATTTGATAAACTGCAAGAATTTCTATGAAGTTGCAGAACAAGTTGCATTCTACATGATGCAACCAATCTCCTTCATGCTACTCTTGATGGGTTTATATCCAAGTTGCACTCTATGCCTTCGTTGGTAAGCAATTTTAATTCGACCGTGTTGGTGAAGATGTTGCAAACAAGTCGGGGACAAGTGTCAAAATCATATGAAGGAAATTCGAAGCCCTTTGCGTGTAGCACGTAAAGGAAGACCACCTTCGAAGAGAAAATTGTCTCAAATTGAGAAGATTGTGCAAAGAAGTAGAAAGAAAGGCACAAACAGAGTTCAAAAAGAGCTTATGAAGGTTAGTTTATTCTTTGATGTATAAGTTGTTGTGTTTCAAAATGCCATAACTATAGACAAATGTTTAACTTAGTGCTCATTATCCTCTATGCAGGACTCTCCTGACATGGAGATTGCTCATGAAGGTGGAAGAAACTTATGCATCCAGTTATCCATCGAGGTTGGATGTACTGAAAAGTTGAATAATAAAAGTGTGATGTTATGTTTGCACACTAACTTCGTATTTAATTTGTAATAATCTTTGAATCTAGTATTTATGGTGCATGTTATGTAATAATGTTTGAGAGTTTAATGTTCTGTGACATTTTTCATTTATTGGCTTTATTGGCTTTATGTATTGCTACTAAGTCATATGTTTGTTAATACTTTACCCACTCTATTAAATTTAATTGTTGTTTTATCTTTTTTTTTTTCAATAAACGGTCTATGGGTGTTTGCCTGCAACAAACGTTCCAAGTTTCCATTAGAAGATAATTTTTTTTAAAATACAACCCAATGTTGAACAGGAAATTTTGTGTCACTTTCATTGTGTGGATTATGAAGTAAGTCCATGTATTCAAGCTTGTGATTGATGAAGTCTCTAACATGAAAAATTACTTAAAAATTAATTTGAGCTTTGTTAGTTGTAATTTTAAAATATAACGTTTAACAACGATGAGGGTGGCCCAACGGACGTTTAAAAAAAAAAAATTTAAGGTTGGTGAATATAACCTGGGCCAAGCAGGCAAACGCTAAACCCTGATTGAGACCAGAAGTGCCCAAAATTAGGAAAACATGGGAATAAGGTTAGAAATAGGTGGGAATGATAATTTTATACTTAAAATTAATTTTCGGGATATTGGGTAATGGTAAGTGTTTACCCGTTCGATAAATTTAATATGCTTTCTTTTACAAATGAAACTTTCAATGAAAGTTTGCCACTTAACTAGACAAGTGTGTGGCTTAGAAGAAGCCACACCATTACTACTTTATTGCAACCAATAAGATGCTTACAAAAATTACTAGACTTATCTTTAAGAAAATAAAACATTTTGTACTTGAAATTATTATGCAATTTGTCATAAACTCATAAAATCAATATCTTATCATTTCCTTCATCAAAATTTTGTCCAGCACACTCCAAGAAGCTCTCCTCCATTGTTCTTCCTCTCAAACTCCATTAACAAACTTGGACTTCATAAACCCTAGCCTAAACTTGATAAAACCTCAAGATCTCTTCACAAAACATGTTCTACACCTAATTCTCTACCAATCTAACCGAACAAAATTTCCATTCCTTATCAAAACCTTGTCTTGTACCTCACACCTCACTGATTTAAGAAGGGTTTGAAGTTGGTTTGGGGGCTTTGGAGTGGAAGGATTCAAGCTTGGATTATCTTGAAGCCAAAGATCCTCTAAGTTCTAAAAGTAGGGTTTTTCTTGCCTTTTCTTTGTCAAATTTTTCTAATTTGTTTTGGGTTGTGTTAAGTCCGAAATTTCTGGTTATTTTGGATGGTATTATGTTGATATTGATGTGTGAATTTTGGTGGTGGGTTTGGATGGTGTTAAAAGATGGGTTTTATCAAAGTAAGTTTGGACTAAGTTGGAAATTTTTTCCTATGTTGCAGTTGTTCACGAAATTTTTGGAATATTTTTGGGTGTTTTCATGAGCTATAAAAATTATATATTGGAGTAAACATCTTAAACTAATTACCTGAATTTTCTTGGGTGTTAGTTTTAAGGTTTGATGCTTCAGAAAAATCAGAAACCGAAATGAAAGATGCTATCCTGATTGTTGAGGTGGCAGTAATTGTTCAAATTTATTACCATAGCAAATGATTGAAATAACTCTTGAAAGTTTTACACAAAGTTACTAATATATTGAAGTGTCACTGTGAATTTTATTGTGAATTAATTCAATCATTTGTTGGGGTTAAAAATTAGGGAACTGGTTCTGGTTCTGGGAATTGGTGGCCCCTGACCACTAAATTTGTACATTTCCTGAGGTAGCTATAGAGCTGTGTTTATCCTGAAATTTTTACAGGTTATTCTAGACACATTGAAGTTTCATACAGAATTTTTGTGACTCTTGAAATGGCTGTTTGATATGATAATGAAATGTTGTGCCTAGGACAGTAACTCTCCCCATGTGGGAATGGAACAATGCTTTGAATTGAGAATGTAATGGCACTTTGGCTTCTAGTATGACATAAGTATTTGATATTAAGTGTTTGACCATGTGACTTATGACATGTAAATGCATGCTATGGATTTTAAAGATTGAAGTATGAGAAAAAGAATGAGAATTTCATTGTGAATGATTGCCTATATGTGGCCTATGTATGCATTTGAGAAAGAGAAAAAGTATATGATGCCATTATAAGGATGTATAAATTTAAATTGTGCATGTTCTGACATATGGACAAAATAGAAACAGACTTAGATTGAATGGGAAGGCAAAACAGTAACTTCCCAAATTTATTTTGGTGATAACGGTTTGGCTAGGAATAGATCTGTGGGATTCGGAAATGGAAAAAAATGAAGTTCGATGACCACGTATAGAATGGTTTCATCCTTTGAGCGTATATTCCCTTGTGTGGTGTGATCCACCATAAATACCGTTGGTATAACGGATCTATTGTGGAGTTGTCATGAAAAGATGGGTATAACTAAGTCTTTCCTATGTCAATGAAAAAGAAAATGCACTAATTGGCTTTCTATGGCCATGATGGAAACCAAGTCACTTTGAGATAACTTTATTGTATTGACACATGCATCATCCATATCATATGAAATCCTTTAAGTAGATTTACTTACTATGTGTTTGAGCTTCTAGATATATGTATACGTACTGATTGATTGTTAAAAGCTACCCACTTGGAAGGATGATTTTGGAACCTTAAAATGAATCTTTAGAATATATTGCCTGTCAGTTTTCCTGAATAAACAAAGTGGCTGGGGTGATGACGATGACATTATGATTGTGTATTTAGGGAACTACCCTGAGAATTTTATAATATTCTCACCCTATGTGTTTGTTTCCGTGTCGCCTCAGGTTACTGGGGATGAGGATGGTGCTATGCAAAAGATATTCCTGGAGTATGGCAGTTCCTGTTTTATTCTGTTGTACTTAGTGAAATGAGTATGTATGTAAATGTATTAGAAGACGATATGTACTAAAGCTCATAGAGGAGCTTCCTTATGTATTTTATGTATGTTTAATAAACTTGATGTTTACTTATAATATGTTTTAATAAGAATTAGTTAGTTATCTGTACATAAATCGAGCTTGCTATAGATAATAAGAGAGGTTGCTAATTAACAAGTAACAACTCTCGAGTATAATATCATAGCTTAAGAATAGGGTTATACTTGGGAGGATGTTACAAAGTCTTCTAAACTTCATTTGGTTATCCTTATTGATGATGAAGCTTTCCATTTGGTGCACAGGGTGTCTCATACTACTAATCTCCTGAGTGATGGTGGTCCAGCTCTACTCACAATAGATGTTGGAGGACCAAATCCTTGAATTGGAGGTTGATGAAAATATAATAGGTGTGAAATATTTTGTTATCTTAATAGTTTAGCTTATGATGTTCTAGAGAAAGGATGTATCTTGTTTTTTGATAATGTGGCAGATATTATGTTTGATGGACGATGACATGAAATCTATATTTTTTTTGTAAAGGTATGTTGATTATTAATTATGTTTGTTTTGGAGTTGCCTTGATAATAGATTTTATACTAGCCTTTTTTTTCCTATGTATGAATGTACAGGATGATCATTACCCTATTGAAGAATACAACACATAATGTGTACATAGGTGAATTGGGTCCAAATGCGCATCATATTTTTTGTGAAGATGTGTTGGACAATGGAGTATTTACCAAGAAACCCCATAAATTGATGGGTGAAAAGTTAAGGAAAAAATATAATTTTTTTTTTTTTGTAATATTGGAATATAATATATGGTTTATTTGATGGCACATGATATCTAGTAGTTATGTACGTAGGTGGTAGAATTTTGTGCCCACATGTGCCATCAAATATGGTGTATTTTGTAAGGAGAGATATTTATGTATAAGAAGGTCAATATTTGCAATATGAAAAAATAAGAGGCTAAAATTGTAAGCATTGATTCAAAATACATTTATATTTACAATACTATTTCATGATATGATAAAGTGAATTGATGCTAAGCACAACATCAAGAGTGTATGGCTTAGGCCAAAAGATTTCAAATATTTCATGTTTTACATTTTTGTTCACAACTATTTTATAGGTCTAACATTTTTTTGGTCTCTGTTGGTAAGTTGTGCATATAAGTTATGGCATGACAAATATGAGATTTGAGTTTTTTGAGAAATTTGGCAATGAAAAGTATTATACATGACTGAAGGGATCTTGGATTAATGAACTAGTGCTCTCCAGGACATTTAAGTCCTTCATAAAAGATCAAAACTGGAAAATTTTATTCGTAAGCGTTGGTGATTCATGTTCAAAATGATGGTAAGTCATCTAAATGTAAATTCAGAATTTTGGAAATCCTGAAAAGGAGATGACTTTCCATGGAAAGTTGATATTAAAGACTATGGTAGAGCAATGATAGGCCCTTTATCCAGATAAATTGGTCCTCAACAACATCCAACATTAGCAAAACGAACAAAAATGACCAAATCAAGCTTGGTGCGTGTTGGTAAGTGGTCACACTTTGTTGGTAATCGTGTTCAAAATGTTGGTAACTCTACCAAATGCTGGTAAATTTTCAGTTTGAAAAACCTGAAAAGGGGATGACTTTTGTTAGGAAAATGAGATTAAGGACTATGGTAGAGGACTTATAGGCCACTTATAGATGAATTAGTCCTCTCCACAACACCAAGGATTTGCGAAATTAATAAAAATAGCCAAATCACGTTCTATTGCGTGTTGGTAAGTAATCAAATTATGTTGGTAAGTAATGTTCAAAATGTTGGTAAGTATGCCAAATGCTGGTACATTTTCATTTTGAAAAACCTGAAAAGGGGATGACTTTTGTTAGGAAAATGAGATTAAGGACTATGGTAAAGGACTTATAGGCCCTTGTACTGATGAATTGGTCCTCTCCACAACACCAAGGATTTGCAAGATCAATAAAAATAGCCAAATCACGTTCTGTTGTGTGTTGGTAAGTATTCAAATTATGTTGGTAAGTCATGTTCAAAATGTTGGTAATTATTCCAAATGCTGGTAAATTTTCAGATTTTGAAAAACCTGAAAATGGATGACTTTTGTAAGGAAAATGAGATTAAGGACTATGGTAGAGGACTTATAGGCCACTTACTGATGAATTAGTCCTCTCCACAACACCAAGGATTTGCAAAATCAATAAAAATAGCCAAATCACGTTCTATTGCGTGTTGGTAAGTATTCAAATTATGTTGGTAAGTCATGTTCAAAATGTTGGTAATTATTCCAAATGCTGGAAATTTTCAAGTTTGAAAAACCTGAAAAGGGGATGACTTTTGTTAGTAAAATGAGATTAAGGACTATGGAGAGACTTATAGGCCACTTATACTAATGAATTAGTCCTCTCCACAACACCAAGGATTTGCAAAATGAATAAAAATAGCCAAATCACGTTCTGTTACGTGTTGGTAAGTAATCAAATTATGTTGGTAAGTAATGTTCAAAATGTTGGTAAGTATGCCAACGGTAAATTTTCAGCTTTGAAAACCTGAAAAGGATGACTTTTGTTAGGAAAATGAGATTAAGTACTATGGTAAAGGACTTATAGGCCCCTTGTCCTGATGAATTGGTCCTCTCCACAACACCAAGGATATGCAAAATCAATAAAAATAGCCAAATCACGTTCTGTTGCGTGTTGGTAAGTATTCATATTATGTTGGTAAGTCATGTTCAAAATGTTGGTAATTATTCCAAATGCTGGTAAATTTTCAGTTTTGAAAAACCTGAAAAGGGGATGACTTTTGTTAGGAAAATGAGATTAAGGACTATGGCAGAGGACTTATAGGCCACTTATACTGATGAATTAGTCCTCTCCACAACACCAAGGATTTGCAAAATGAATAAAAATAGCCAAATGACAACCTGTTGCGTGTTGGTAAGTAATCAAATTATGTTGGTAAGTAATGTTCAAAATGTTGATAAGTATGCCAAATGGTAAATTTTCAAGTTTGAAAACCTGAAAAGGGGATGACTTTTGTTAGGAAAATGAGATTAAGGACTATGGTAAAGGACTTATAGGCCCTTGTCCTGATGAATTGGTTCTCTCCACAACACCAAGGATTTGCAAAATCAATAAAAATAGCCAAATCACGTTCCTGCGTGTTGGTAAGTATTCATATTATGTTAGTAAGTCATGTTCAAAATGTTGGTAAGTATTCCAAATGCTGGTAAATTTTCAAGTTTTGAAAAACCTGAAGGGGATGACTTTTGTTAGGAAAATGAGATTAAGGACTGCGGTAGAGGACTTATAGGCCACTTATCCTGATGAATTAGTCCTCTCCACAACATGAAGGATTTGCAAAATCAATAAAAATAGTCAAATCACGTTCTGTTCGTGTTGGTAAGTATTCAAATTATGTTGGTAAGTCATGTTCAAAATGTTGGTAATTATTCCAAATGATGGTAAATTTTCAGTTTTGAAAAACCTGAAAAGGGGATGACTTTTGTTAGGAAAATGAGATTAAGGACTATGGTAAAGGACTTATAGGCCCTTGTACTGATGAATTGGTCCTCTCCACAACACCAAGGATTTGCAAAATCAATAAAAATAGCCAAATCACGTTCTGTTGCGTGTTGGTAAGTATTCATATTATGTTGGTAAGTCATGTTCAAAATGTTGGTAAGTATTCCAAATACTGGTAAATTTTCAGTTTTGAAAACCTGAAAAGGGGATGACTTTTGTTAGGAAATGAGATTAAGGACTATGGTAGAGGACTTATAGGCCACTTATACTGATGAATTAGTCCTCTCCACAACACCAAGGATTTGCAAAATCAATAAAAAGAGCCAAATCACGTTCTGTTGCGTGTTGGTAGTATTCAAATTATGTTGGTAAGTCATATTCAAAATGTTGGTAATTATTCCAAATGATAAATTTTCAGTTTTGAAAAACCTGAAAAGGGGATGACTTTTGTTAGGAAAATGAGATTAAGGACTATGGGAGGACTTATAAGCCACTTATACTGATGAATTAGTCCTCTCCACAACACCAAGGATTTGCAAAATGAATAAAAATAGCCAAATCGCGTTCGTTGCGTGTTGGTAAGTAATCAAATTATGTTGGTAAGTAATGTTCAAAATGTTGGTAAGTATGCCAAATGCTGGTAAATTTTAGTTTTGGAAAATAAAAGGGGATGACTTTTGTTAGGAAAATGAGATTAAGGGCTATGGTAAAGGACTTATAGGCCCCTTGTACCTGATGAATTGATTCTCTCCACAACACCAAGGATTTGCAAAATCAATAAAAATTGCGAAATCATGTTCTGTGCGTGTTGGTAAGTACTCATATTATGTTGGTAAGTGATGTTCAAAATGTTGGTAATTATTTCAAATGCTGGTAAATTTTCAGCTTTTGAAAAACCTGAAAAGGGGATGACTTTTGTTAGGAAAATGAGATTAAGGTCTATGGTAGAGGACTTATAGGCCACTTATACTGATGAATTAGTCCTCTCCACGACACCAAGGATTTGCAAAATGAATAAAAATAGCCAAATCACATTCTGTTGCCTGTTGGTAAGTAATCAAATTATGTTGGTAAGTAATGTTTAAAATGTTGGTAAGTATGCCAAATGCTTGGTAAATTTCAGTTTTGAAAACCTGAAAAGTGGATGACTTTTGTTAGGAAAATGAGATTAAGGACTATGGTAAGGACTTATAGGCCACTATACTGATGAATTAGTCCTCTCCATGACACCAAGGATTTGCAAAATGAATAAAAATAGCCAAATCACATTCGTTGCGTGTTGGTAAGTAATCAAATTATGTTGGTAAGTAATGTTCAAAATGTTGGTAAGTATGCCAAATGCTGGTAAATTTTACTTTTGAAAAACCTGAAAAGGGGATGACTTTTGTTACGAAAATGAGATTAAGGACTATGGTAAAGGACTTATAGGCCCTTGTACTGATGAATTGGTCCTCTCCACAACACCAAGGATTTGCAAAATCAATAAAAAATAGCCAAATCACATTGTGTGTTGGTAAGTATTCAAATTATGTTGGTAAGTCATGTTCAAAATGTTGGTAATTATTCCAAATGCTTGTCAATTTTGTTTCAAAACCTGAAAAGGGGATGACTTTTGTTAGGAAAATGAGATTAAGGACTATGGTAGAGGACTTATAGGCCACTTATACTGATGAATTAGTCCTCTCCACAACACCAAGGATTTGCAAAATCAATAAAAATAGCCAAATTACGTTCTGTTGCGTGTTGGTAAGTATTCAAATTATGTTGGTAGGTCATGTTCAAAATGTTGGTAATTATTCCAAATGCTGAAAATTTTCGTTTTGAAAAACCTGAAATGGGATGACTTTTGTTAGTAAAATGATTAAGGACTATGGCAGAGTACTTATAGGCCACTTATACTAATGAATTAGTCCTCTCCACAACACCAAGGATTTGCAAAATGAATAAAAATAGCCAAATCACGTTCTGTACGTGTTGGTAAGTAATCAAATTATGTTGGTAAGTAATGTTCAAAATGTTGGTAAGTATGCCAAATGCTGGTAAATTTTCAGCTTTGAAAACCTGAAAAGGGGATGACTTTTGTTAGGTAAATGAGATTAAGGACTATGGTAAAGGACTTATAGGCCCCTTGTACTGATGAATTAGTCCTCTCCACAACACCAAGGATATGCAAAATCAATAAAAATAGCCAAATCACGTGTTGCGTGTTGGTAAGTATTCATATTATGTTGGTAAGTCATGTTCAAAATGTTGGTAATTATTCCAAATGCTGGTAAATTTTCATTTTTGAAAAACCTGAAAAGGGGATGACTTTTGTTAGGAAAATGAGATTAAGGACTATGGAAGGACTTATAGGCCACTTATACTGATGAATTAGTCCTCTCCACAACACCAAGGATTTGCAAAATGAATAAAAATAGCCAAATGACGTTCGTTGCGTGTTGGTAAGTAATCAAATTATGTTGGTAAGTAATGTTCAAAATGTTGATAAGTATGCCAAATGCTGGTAAATTTTCAGTTTTGAAAACCTGAAGGGGATGACTTTTGTTAGGAAAATGAGATTAAGGACTACGGTAGAGGACTTATAGGCCACTTATACTGATGAATTAGTCCTCTCCACAACATCAAGGATTTGCAAAATCAATAAAAATAGCCAAATCACGTTCGTTGCGTGTTGGTAAGTATTCATATTATGTTGGTAAGTCATGTTCAAAATGTTGGTAATTATTCCAAATGCTGGTAAATTTTCAGTTTTGAAAAACCTGAAAAGGGGATGACTTTTGTTAGGAAAATGAGATTAAGGACTATGGCAGAGGACTTATAAGCCACTTATACTGATGAATTAGTCCTCTCCACAACACCAAGGATTTTCAAAATGAATAAAAATAGCCAAATCGCGTTCTGTTGCGTGTTGGTAAGTAATCAAATTATGTTGGTAAGTAATGTTCAAAATGTTGGTAAGTATGCCAAATGCTGGTAAATTTTCAGTTTTGAAAACCTGAAAAGGGGATGACTTTTGTTAGGAAAATGAGATTAAGGACTATGGTAAAGGACTTATAGGCCCCTTGTACTGATGAATTCATCCTCTCCACAACACCAAGGATTTGCAAAATCAATAAAAATAGCCAAATCATGTTCTGTTGCGTGTTGGTAAGTATTCATATTATGTTGGTAAGTGATGTTCAAAATGTTGGTAATTATTCCAAATGCTGGTAAATTTTCAGTTTTGAAAAACCTGAAATGGGGATGACTTTTGTTAGGAAAATGAGATTAAGGACTATGGTAGAGGACTTATAGGCCACTTATACTGATGAATTAGTCCTCTCCACAACACCAAGGTTTTGCAAAATGAATAAAAATAGCCAAATCACATTCGTTGCGTGTTGGTAAGTAATCAAATTATGTTGGTAAGTAATGTTCAAAATGTTGGTAAGTATGCCAAATGCTGGTAAATTTTCAGTTTTGAAAAACCTGAAAAGGGGATGACTTTTGTTAGGAAAATGAGATTAAGGACTATGGTAAAGGACTTATATGCCCTTTATACTGATGAATTGGTCCTCCCAACAACATCCAACATTAGCAAAACGAAAAAATTGACCAAATCAAGTTTTGGTGCGTGTTGGTAAGTGATCACAGTTTGTTGGTCATTTGTGTTCAAAATGTTGGTAAGTAACCTAAATGCTGGTAAATTTTCAGCTTTTGGAAACACTTACTTATCTTAGGAAATTGAGATTGAGGACTTTGGTAGAAGAGTGATAGGCCCTTTATATTGATGAATTGATCCTCTCAACAACATCCAATATTTGCAAAACGAATTTTTCATGGCCAAATTAAGTTCTGGTCATGTTGGTAAGTAGTCAAGATATGTTGGTGATTCATGTTCAAAATGTTGGTAAGTGAGCCAAATGTTGGTAAATTTTCAGTTTTGGAAATACTGACTTATCTTAGGAAATTAAGATTAAGGACTATGGTAGAGAACTTAGGGGTCATATTTCATTATGGTATTTTGTTTCGTGGTTTGTCATATTTCATTTTTTGTACACCAATATTAAGCCTTGATGATAGACGAAGTAGCAAGTTTGGGCTTATACACAATCAATAGTTGGGTGATTTAAGGGGGTTTGGAGATGTTCTTTTCAATTAAGGTTTTGATTTGAGTATTGTGAATTAAGAAAATAGTAAGGGGAGAGATTTTCTTTTAATTTATAAGTAGTCAATTTAGTCGAATTAAATTAGTTTAGAACTATTAGATTTTGATTATCCATGGTTTTAAAAAAAAATATTAAAATCTCATTTAGCATGAAGTTGGTCTAATCATCATAGAAATGATTGCTACGTACAAACCTAGAAAGTTTTGTGGAAAGGATTAATAACTTTTTATTAGGCAGAGGAAAATCAAAGTTTTAGAATTAGCTTTTCTTTTTTGGGTTATGATAAAATTAGATTTTTATTTTTTGGGATCTGTCGTGATAAAATTAGTTGTGGTAGCAAAAAAGACAAAAGAGGAGCGACTTTTGGGCTTTTGGAGCAACAAGCTAAGAGAGGTGAGAATAAGAAAAAATGATACAATCAACAAGGACAAATGTGTTGGAGTACATGTTCATGCTATGAGAAATGGACTTTGAATTGGATAATAATACTATAACAAGTACATTATCTAACATATTTATACTATTTGCTACATCATAAATAAATCTCATTACAATACCAGGAAGGCCTTGGCCTGAGTGAGGGAGTACATGTGCATGACTCATCAAATTCTCAAAGTGTATATTATGACTACTTATTACTTGTATTTTCTTCTGTAAATTTCGAAAGTAGGACTTTTGTTCTTTCGTGAAGAAATAGACGTATAAGGTATGAAGGAAAAGGTGTATGTATGAAAAGCTTTCCCAATCAACCAACATCTTTCCTTGTACGTAGAGCTCCATTGTACTTTCATCCATGAAGGGTGGATTAGAGGTATTTGCAAGGTGCTCCTCCTTCTTTGTTCGCATCTGTAGTGCCTTTGACATTGTATGCCTTAAGGAAAGGTTCTCTTGGGTGCATAGAAGTCCCACATGCACCACTCTTAATATCTCTTGTCCAGTTTAGTTCCGTACCCTTGTTTCCATCTACCATGCATAGAAAAAAATTAAGAAATATTATATTAGGATGAAATTTCATGACTAGTCATAAAATGGAGCTATTTTTAAAGCCTTAGTTTGATATTTACCAAAAATGAAGCGATCGATACTTTTATTGGGCACAAATTTGTACACAAGCAAGCTTTCGGGACTTAACAACTGCATCACAATAGTCTAACTAGATTCTTGTGTTCGACACTGCTAATTATGTTGACTTCATTGTAGAAATCTGCTGCTCTATGTCTGTTGTTGAAGTATAACCTCTTGATAGCAATCTTTCTTCCATCAGGCATCACTCCCTGCAATCACAAATTGTAAGTAAGCAGTTTCAAATTCGATAAGCAAACTGGTGGCGGGGGATGTAGCCTGGAGCTCTGAGGGAACAATTACTCTATAAACCGTTCCAAATCATCCTTGTCCGAGCTTGTTAGCTTTAGCAAATGATTCAGTTGCCTTCACCAATGTATAGTACTTGAAGTTGAAGCGTTGTGTGAAGGGTCCATGCTAACTTCGATGCATTATTTGAACCTATAAAGCAGAATGACAATTGAGATAATAAACACCTTAAAACCAGTTGTGTTAAAACATGATTGTGAATCCTCCATCTCTTAATAGGAGAAGATGAAACTACTGGAAGAAATAGAAGTAAGAGTAGTAAAAAGCAGGGCATATGATATAACTATATACTATGTAATTACAATGTACAAACAATCTCAGCTTTATATCACTTGGAGTGATGTTGTTTTCTATGTTTTGACATTGTTATGAGAAAAAGTATGAATAAGTCACTTAGGAACCTTCATGCTATTCAAATTCATCTGCCAACGCCATTCCAAAAATCACCAATCAGCAAAAGCTTCATGAGAATGCATTAAATAACATAGCACACAAAATGTAGATAGATTCAACTAGCATAAAGCAAAAGTAATAGACAAAATTACAGAATTCAGATACATGCCACCTTAAGTAGAGATCCATGGTTACTTTCCCTTTTTTTTCTACTTGACGTGTCGTTCGATGTATGGAGTTCGATTCTGGGGCCTCATTCGCTTCCTCGGCAATGTTTTTGCTCGCCGGGCTATGGTGGAGGAGGTCTCCATGGCACCAACTTCCTTATCCGAATCCAAATGACTGTTAGCACCAACTCTTCGCTTTCTCCCATATGTTTTCAATTGGTCATTACTTGTGAAGGGTGGTTCCTCCATTGCATCAGCTTCACTGCTAACATCAATGGTTAGTACTTAAAGTTATCAATGCCATTGAAGCAACAATAGGATGAATAATTATATACTTATTTATTATGTATATTAAAAGAAAAATTACAGACCTTGGACTTTATCCTCAACGGTATCCAGATCCTTTAATTGGTCGTTAGGAATATTGTGGTTGGGGTACCAATTAAATGGGTGGCATCACCTTCGTGCAGACATGGGGCAATAAACAATCAACTTTTGCAACTTTGAGCACATTCGCCCGTACTCATTTCTATCATCCAACACCCACTGGACTAGGAGCTCACGATGAATGTGGTTATATCCGACTGCAATGATTGTTAACGTTTGATTAGTTATTAGTACAAGTTGAGAATTATGGTTCAAAGTAAAAATTTTAAAAGAAGACTTACCCTAGTCCACACAGGCATAGTAAGCCCCCCATCATATCTAGTGACACCATCCCACATCTCCATATATTTTATTGTGTAAATTCACAAGTCATTGCTTTATCAGGAGGGAACACACAATAACAGATATGTAAGAACAACTATTAGCATGTTAAGGTTACAAGTATATTTTAATTGATAAACCAATTAGCCCTTACCCCCTCTTGCTGTGGCAAAGGCTCACGACCAGCTCCAACTTCACTTGGTCTACCGTTAATGTTCGGTCTAATAATTCAGGAGCTCCTTAAACGAATAACCTACAAGGACAAAATACAGTTTACAAGGTGACAAAAATTTAAATGGACAAATTAAAAAAGGTCATTAACTTGTCTAAATCTAAAAATAGTACCGCAAACTCGTCGACCAATAATCTATCACCAGCATGGGCTTCAATCATGGAATCCAACAAAATCAATTTATTCTCCTGTCTCAGAACATAACACCACCAATGGCCTTCCATTACCACTAGAGCAAATATCTACAAGAACAATACAAATTGCATTACATGGGACCACACCCACTACAAAGAAATTTATTAAATACTGTGAAGATCTGCATACCAAATTGCATTTGCCCATGGCTTGCTCGTGTGAAAGGAGACACCTCAATTCTTTTGGTATAGATTCCCATGGTAAATGGTGTCCTTTCTTGTATGCCTCGAGACCAAATGTAATTTTATCCTACATTCACAGGAAAAATCCAATTGTTAAAATAACAAGTTATCTAAAAGTGTGATTTGAATGGAACTTATATAGGTAAATGCCATCACCATGAACCAAGTATCCAAGCAATATCGTGATCTCATTTGTCTCTTCTCACATCATTCAGCATCATACTTGCAAATGACACAACCTGATCAATAATAAGGGAACACAAGTCAATATAAGCTTGAAACAACCTAAATCTCACAACAAACTGAACAAGCTATGTTTGCAGAGGTATTTACTGTATTTAGTAGCCACTGTCTTGGCCTCATTGATGCAGGATCTCTACGGTCCATGAAATGGCCGTTGATACTAATTAACACCCTACAACACAAATACATAGTATTAAGTCGTATATTAAACAATATGCTGCATTGTCATTTCCAAATAGGGTAAACTATGAGAACCATACTCTTTGGGACATCTTTTCTCTGGATCTTTTGTGCAATAAGTATACAACTTCAGCTTCTTTTTTTCAGGAATCATCCGAGAAGTGTTACTTGTACCAGCATGAACAGATTTGGTTACCGACTCTACATGTGCATCGATGACTATTCTGAGGAGTTTGTTCATTGCTAGTTTCTTCATCACTGCCTATGCATTTACCAGTCATCTCGTGATTCTTCTCATCAAAGCCAAAGCTCGGTATTTTTGGCACCAAAGAAGTATCATATTTCCCAGCTGTGACATCATCCAATTTCTTAAACGGTGCAAATGATGCACCACCCACTCTCGAACAATCTGCATACATGTATATATATATATAAATATAAAATTCGAAGTAAATGTCAACTAGTATTGCAAATGATAGCTTCAACAATCATAATAGGCATAGAAGTAGATAATTAAGTACTTAATTAAATACTAACTAAATATGTCATTATACCTGACTCTTGAATGTATTGTTTCAGCAGTTTGGATCAACTAGCTTGGCTCGATCCTTGATACGGTAAAATATACCCTACGAAAAACATAACCACGTATTAAATAACAATTGCTGTTAAATGAACTTACTCAATTGGACCTTGTAAATTTTTTTATTTGCCAAATAAATCAAAATCAAAAGTATTTTCTTTAGATTAATCATCTATCTATGTACCTTTATATTATTCCTTTCCAGGCGAATCCTCCTTTGCACCCTCTCATCGTCCCAATATGCAACCAAGGGAGGACCTGATGCCAATCCCATGTTTCCAATTGAATGTCGATGAAAATACACAATCTGTACAACGACAAATTAATTTACAAGCTCAGGTATACAATTTCTACAAATATTTAGGCATAAATGAAATATAGACAAATATGAAGCTTGTCTTTACACACTCAAGGACATAGTTTAAAATAATGTATACATACATATGAAGCTCATACACAACCTGTATTTTGTTTAAGTATGCAAACATGTTGTGCTACATACCATGAGGAAGAACAAGCAACCGCCTATGTGCCTTATCTTGTATTGCCTGGTCTTGTATATTGTGATTTGATCTACGAGCCATTCAAAAATGAATAGACTCCAATTGTACCTAGGCACATCATCAACATCAACAATTGCTCCCATTAACCTTGGACTTGGCCTAAGGTATGTTGTGGGGCAAAAAAAATCCAGACAATACATAAAGGATGAATGCCCGCTTGAATAAGGCATCGGTTGTGCCTGCTTGATCATCTCCAGGAGTATCGTTGACCCCAACGAATTCCTTCAAGACGGACTCTTGCTCTTTGGTGGCAGAAGTTGGAATCTTAAGTCCTATCATTGCATCCAAAAAATATGAAACGTTATAGTCAAAAACAATACATTGTATAATAAAGACTCAGAAAAAGATGACATCTTAAATAGAGAGATAAACCAAGAAACAACTTGGCAAATATACTAAGCCAATTTTGCTAACTACCTTATGCTAAGTGGCGTTCTCTTCATAGTTATTCGAAAGGTTACAACATTCAAAATTGACATAAGTTAGATTAATGTGCAACTCTTCACTTCCAGAAATTTTTTCCCACAACCCTAAATGCTACTTCAATAATGAGCAAAGCTTTAAATTGAAGGTTGAAATACATAATTTGAATTAAATATGTGGAATATGAAGGTTCAAATACCTTAACTGGTAGATCAAACACAAGACCAACGTCCTCATGGCTAATCCGATAGGTTGACCCTTTATATACATGGACATCGTAGTCAAGTCTATAGCACTAACTAACTCACAGCACAATCTCCTTTAGGAAGTTTTGATATGAAAAATCGAGCCAAACCCCATAGAATTCACAATTTCAATTTGCTCTTTCGTCAACAACTGCACAATCTACTAAGACGAGTCGTGAGCACCTTGTGTCAATTGCAGCCTGCATTTCACATAAATTAAAATGACTACATTCAATCCTATAACGTCACTATTGACAAAATACACTAAATATAAAATCAAAACACAGATCATAAGGGAAAAAAAATTTGCATGTTTACTTGTCTCCACCAGAACTTGCGGGCCTTTCTTCTTAGATTTAGAAAATACATTCTGATGATGCTTCGTCTTCTCACCCTAATCAAAATAAAAGCACGTAAGTAACATAACAACTAAATTTTATCTTATTTTATTGAACGCATACCTCTCTCTTATTCTTCTTAATGTTCTTCTTCTTGCGTTTATCAACATCTTTACTAGACAATAAAGGAATATCACTGAACTCCTCCGTATTATGACTTATTTCATCTGTGGCAACCAATCTTGCATGAGCACAATTTATTTTTCAAACACAAAAGATTATATTTCAACTATTCTATGCATATTGACTACTCTCACCATCGTCAACATGTGTTGGAAGAAACTCTGGGTCAGATGTATCTGCAATTGAAAATATCTCCAAGGTTAGAATACACGATCAGTAAATCTTTATACACAAAAACATGACCGTGTGTTTTTAATGTTTGGCAACATTAAAAATATAAATAAAAAAGTAATCAAACATGACATACCTTCATCATAGCTTCTAGTTTTTGCTTTCCCTCGCCCCATTTGGATCACCTATAAATTGATATTATTCACATTTAGGATATATTTACAAACAACTATACAAAAAATCATTTTAGCTCAAATAAAAAGTCCTAGCAAGCACTTTCATGTTCACATTAAACTCATATACAAATTACACATCACCCTGAATCTCTTTATAGGCCATGTCAAAAGATATAATCAGAAAATTAAGAGAGGAAATTGAAATTATGGTAAAGAAATCAGAAGCTTCCCAAATCGAAAGCTAGTAATGAAATACATTCAAAATTCCATAGACTAAATTTTATACTATTCAATAGCACAACAGTTATTACGTGATTCATAATTATAAAGTTAGAGATTAGTCAAATTTTAAAATTTGGGATAAAAAATACTCATGCAATTTTAAGGACCAAAATGAATATTAACTCAATAAACAATCACCAAAAAAGAAATACGGCTAAAGCACTAGAAAGTAGGCAAACAATTCAGGTTCAAACAAAAGAATAGACAGTTTTACAACCGGTCACAAGCTTAATATCAGATGCAATAATCAGATTGGCAATTAAGTTTAGCACCTCTAACTGAAAAATAAAATATTAAACTAATGGAGGGACAAAAGAAAGCATGCTCTAAGTTCACACAAGTATTTATGTCCTCAAATTAATGTTGCTATGAGTTGAACATCGAAAATATTGGATCAATCTAAAATCTAAATGACTAGCCTTTTTCAAATTATTCTTTGTATACATACACATGCACATACACGAAATTCTTTGCAATAGAAAGACCTTAGTGAGGCTTCTTTAGACTAATGACGCGATGATGCCCAACTTTACTCTCACTGATGCAACGCGAAGAACCTGCACAAATGCTAGAGACAAATAATAGTACACACAATTTCTCCCACAAAGTGCAAACGGCAAGAGTATACAAGGCCATGCACACACTAAGTACTCCACAACCACAAGTTTTTTGGTAGTTAAACGGTTAATGCCTCGCTATACAACAATTAACAAGAATCTAATAGAAGAAGATTGGTGAATATTCCTTGAAGGGGTGACATAACTACATTGATAGATATAAAACTCTTTGAGTTTTCAAGTAACTAACAACTTAAACTTTTTTGAGAGTTCATTTCTCATATGGTATCCGAGTTTTATAACCAAGCAATCAAAAGTGAATCCATACCTCTATCATTTTAGTAAATAAAAGTTGAATTTTAGTATAAAGGTGAATTGCTGTATTGTTCATCCTTGAAGCCTTATAAGTAATTTCATAAATTACAAATATATAGCAATTCATGAGCTTTCGCCTATGGCATGTCAAAATCGACCGACCATTAAACAGCAAAATAAACAAATCAGATCTTCTCATGCTTAAAATAGGACACTATAATGGGCCCTATACTTGAGAAGAAGTTCATTTGTTGTCAAATCCATGACATGATAACATAATACGAGCAACTCATACTGAAATCATTATCAAAAGTGAATTGTTTCACTGAGATCTTCTGTGATCTCAAGAGTCAAGAACAATCAGAACATTTTTATTTCAACAGAGCTGGAATTAGGTGAATGGAAAGCAAACAACAATCAAACCTTATCCAACGATGTTGGCAACATGAATCAAGATATCATAGTATATTATTCTAAACTATGTTTATAGTCAAACCATTAAAATATAATTAACAAATTTTCTGATTACATATTTTTATACTTCTCGTTATAGAACACCTTGGCTATAAGTCGCCGTGGATTTTCATTCAACCATGCACATTATATTGAGGGCAGAAAAGCAAGGAAATGGTATTATATCGATGTTTGGCCTCTGCCATTGGCTACCATAATGTCATTGACAACAATGATGCTAACTCACAAACTTATTTGTAATGTGTTAATCATAATGCAATGTACAATATAAATACTTTTAGAAGAAACAAAATTCCAGATTCACGTGGAACAATTTAGTATTTTTACATGTTTGCCCTGCCACTTGTTTTTCATAAAATTTATGCCCAGCTTTTATTGGGTATACTTTCCAACATTATCAATTTTTCGTCCTGTGCAAATCCCTACTCTTTTTCTTTTTCTAATTTCTAAAACTTCTGTTAATGCTAATGGATGACAGAAAATCTACAAGTGCAACAGCTTCTTCAAACAATTTAACGCAGCAAAAATTGAAGGTTCAAGGGAAAGGTTATAAGGATAAGTGGTATAAGCAAATAAGGAAGACTGTAGAAGAACGCTTTAACAACCTTCTCACTCAGATAGGTCACACGCTCTACATGCCCCCTCCTCTACCAAAAATGCAGAGACCTATGTGCTCATACCTGCACCTGCGAACTATCACTTTGGGTATATTATTATTTATGGTACTAACTTCAATTTAATTTATGGATCGGCTTATGTTTGAGGACCTGAAAGGCTTTAGAGGAAGCTCAAGCAGGAAGTTAGACTAATATGCTTTAGTTTTTTTACTTTTCATTTAACGCACTTGGGATATCAATTTTCATTTGTTCCCTTTTGCAACCTATGTGATTATTGTTTCTTATCTTATGATACATTGTTCACTAACCATGCTAATCTTTGTATGCTAGATAAATAAGATGACAATTTCTTTAGTCTAATGAATTTCCGCAATATAGTGTATGATGTGTTCAATTTTTATCTAATACTTGGTTGGGAATATGAGTTTGTTGAGGAGCCATTTTCCAATCATCCATTATTCATTCAACTTTTGATGGAGTAAAAGAGATAGATATATGTTAAAACCTCTCTAGTAATGTTTTAAAATCTCAAACCCTTACATTCAAATCACTCAAACCCTAGCCATTGAAGCAAAATAGGGAAAATATGACAAACCTTTAGTGAATAGAGCTGTCACAGGAAGAGGAAGATGAGCCGCTTTGGAGGAAGAGGATGTCACGACGCGGTGGCTCCCGCGTCTCACGAACCGAAGGGTGGAGGGAGTGCCTGCGGTGGGCGGACTTCAGAGAGAGAGGCGGAGGGAAGAAGGCGGACTTGAGGGCGACTTTGCGGACTTGAGGGGACTTGTCGTGGCTCCGTCCTGTCTCACGAAGCGAAGGGTAGAGGGAGTGCTGGCGTGGCGGACTTAAGAGTAGAGAGGACCAGAGAAGCGAGGAAGAGAGCTGGACTTGAGTTGCGTGGACTTGAGGGGGACTTGCGATGGCGGTGGCTCCGTGTCTCATGAAGTGAAGGGTGGAGGGGAGTGCTGAGCAAGAGGGCGAGGGAGAGAGGCGGGCTGACTTCGCGGACTTGAGAGCAGGAGGCGGAAGAGGCGACTTGGGGAAGACTTGGGGGGACTTCGCGGACTTCAGGGGGACTTGAGGCCGAGAGTTTGTACGTGGGAAGGGAGAGAGTGAGGAAATGGGGGAAGGACGGTGGGGTTGTGTTTGTGATGAGGGAGGGGTTTCTTTTTTTAAATTTTTCCCTAGCAACCCACCGTATTCCTCTCTATCCGGATGCATATTACAACTCCCCCTCTCCGTACCATATGCGTCGCTCCGTGCATCGAAATGGTGCGTCAACATAACATTTCCCTTTTTGCCTCAATCGCATCATTCTTTATAAAATTAGTGAAAATAGTTTCTTATTAAAAATGATTTATCATCGTTAACTTCACCACATTTATCCAAATAAGAGTATGGATAATGATTAATTGTATGAGTTAATTAATTAAAAATAAGAATTAACTTTGACAAGCATATACAACCAATTATGCACACTTAAACAACAATCAACCCCATTTTAATATAGTGTACGGATAATTAATAATTGTCTGAGTTGATTATTTAAAAATTAAAAATAACAAATATATACAAACAATTTTGCATTGATAATTGATTATTTAATAAATATATATTGAGAATTATATACGAATTGATTTACATAACTAATTATTTTATTAATTCTGATTTATGCAAAACGTTTGATAGTTTATGAGTTGTACTAATTAGTGTTTTCTCAACCAATTAATACCGATCAATAATAATTTTTATATTGTTAAATTCATGGATTCAGCAAAAATAATTCATATTAATTTAAGTAAATTAGCTAAATATTGTCTCACATATGAAATGATGTACTTTTGTGTCCAGCTCTCCCCTTTAAATCCTTGTCAAAAATTATAATATCCTAGTTCTAAATAAAAAGGTTAGAAAATTATTCTAAATTAGAATGGTATCAATTATCTTTATCTGTCATCTTAGATTCCGAATTTCACTAAAGTCTAGACCATACGCCTCTTTGAAGGGCTATATGATAGAATCCCTTTCTTGGAGTTAAAAATCCTTGTTCCCAAGATGAAAATAAATTAAAGGACGATTTTTAATGAATTTTAGAAAACGTTTAAGCTATTAATTTTTAGCCCACAAATTTATAAAATCATAGAAATTTCCTAATTTGAACTAAAACCCAAAATTTGGATTATGATTTGTTGGAAATTTAATTTTTATGATTTTTTGTTTGAATACAAATGGGGGGTACTTCTTATTTACATTTATATTTTAAAGTTAATGGAAAGTAAAATAAATGAGTAGTGAGAAAATCCCAACCCATTATAAACCAAACAAACCCACGTTCTCCTCTCCTTCCATTCCAAAATGCGACCTCTCTCTCCCACTCGCCAATCTCATATCTCCCTCTTAATTCTACTTCCAGCCTCTTGGGAGTCAAGGTTCTTGTCCCATAAAAAATGGTAGGGGTTTTCGTTTCTTTGGTACCAAGAAGAGGTCCTCTCTTGCCAACCGGTGATGGAACAGGAGCGTGAACATGAAAGAGATGATAGGCTCAATTACCGTTGATAGAACATAAAGGTATACTAGCGTTACATGATGACAAAAGTGGGCTTTTGAGACGTGGGCCACAAAGAGCTCTTAAGGGGCTTTGGTTGGATGTGTTTCTATATTTGGGTTGTTCTATAACTACCATGTGAACCAGGTTGGGTTGGTTAATGGGAATGGGTTCTCTTCCTAAAGGGTTATCCTCTTTTCTATCTGCTAGGGTGTCTTTTTTCCTCTACAAAAGGGAAGCTTCCCCATCATATCTCAAGGCTAACCTCAACTAGGGCTATAAGCCCTTGTTGGGAATCATAAGGCCTAAAAGCCTATCAGGCCACAAGTAGTTTCCAAGGCCTTAACATTAGCCATCCAAGTTTATCACATCATGGGCATCATCCCATGCACCCATACCCTTGGAGGCTTCATACTAGGACCTTTTCCTTCTTTTACCACCCTCTTGTGATTACTTTGCCTTAATTACAACCATCAAATTGATCCATAAAAGTGGATTTGGAACAAGTTGCATTTATTAGTTCAAGTACCCTTAAAATGGTTGTTTTAAGAATATGGAATGAGGCTTATTAACCATTATTTATACTTGGATAAGCACTCTACATGATTTGGTATAACTAATACAATGATATGCTTTGTTATGTTGAATATAGATTATGGAACAAGTATATTTTAGATTAATTCACGTTATGCTTAAAAGGATTTGAATAAAGTGACAATTCACTTGCATGACATGTTTGTGATTGGTAATCCCCATAAAAGAAATTGTATTAAAGAAACCTTGACAGGTGTTTGGAAACCTTTAATAAGATGAAATTGAATTGAATTTCATTAGGAATTGAATTCGAGAAATTGAATTGAATTTTTATGTTTGGAATGAACCAGGTAAATTAAAAAATTGAATTCAATTCCTTGATTTGGAATGGGTTTAAAAATGAATAAATTTAATTATTTTTATTATTTTATCCTTCATTAATAGGTTAGGAACAAAACATTATATTCAAGTAAGGTTATTTTGGTATTTCATTTATTGGAATTCAATTCTCACACCAAATCACACCCCTTTGGGTTTAATTTCAATTCCTTAGTTTTGGTGGATTTCAATTCCTATAAGAATTCAATTTATTCACTTAAGTTACTTCAAAAGCATAGAATTCAATTCAATTCCTTGATATAATTGAATTCCTAAGATTTTCAAACCTGATTTTTTTGTGATAAGAAAACATGACTTTCTTTTTAAGGAGGTATCATTGATAGAAATCGGAGCTAACGGGTGCTTCTTGTGATAGACCTCAGCTGATAGGGGTTGCTAGCCCAATATATTAGGCTAGCATACCAGTATTATTAGGCACTGGGGTTGGTTGTGAAGGCTGCCTAGATGCTTTGTAACCACTCTAGGGACGAGTGTGAGGGCCGCCTAGAAGTGATGTGAATACACTAGGATCGGTGTGAGGCCCAATTGTGGATTGATTTTGGACTTTCTTTTGACATAGAGACCTCCTTAAACTTCTTTTTATGCATTAACTCCATAATTCTATTTTATAAAAGGTTTATATGAGGATCTTTTGTTCACTTGATTTGATTTATGTTTTACACTTGTAATATTTCTTATGACTACCCCATTTTATTTGGAACTCATTTCAGTGAACTGTAAACATGTTATTCCTCATTGAGTTTTATAACTCATCTTGTGGTTGTTTCTCTATTACATATTCAAGTGTAGATTCGAGTCAAACTCCTTCCGCTAAGATTCAAGTCATTACCTTTTGGTGAGCCCATCTATGGGCCTATATTTTGTGGTTTCTTGTCTTTTACGCTTGTGACGAATCATATATGTTTAAGTGCTCTATTTTGTCACAGCAGGGGCTGATTAGTTGTGTTTAAGTTTATGATTATGTTTATAGTTATCTTTTATTTGTATTAAGTAGTATGGATAAAGAGTATGTGAACCCATAAATCATGGACTTATATATACTTACCTATTATCCTAGATGGACTGTGATCATTATATGCCACAAGTTCTGTATTTGGGAATGTTTGAAAAATATAAGAGACTCTATCCGTTTTTTGTAAAAATTGCAAGCTAAGGTTTCGGGGCAATGTGTTCCTTACCGCAGTCATGGCTAGGTTGGGTAGTGACAAAAGGTAATCCATGTTTACCTTTGACAATGAAATTCAAATAAAAGAAAAGCCAAATCAGTCGTATTTCAATGTTCATCCTATTGTCACATTGCTCAAAATTTAGCTTTTTAGTAATCTGTTGTAGGCTTGAGGTTGGGTGCAGGTGTAGTAAACCTTATTTCGTAAGTAGTTAGTTAACGTCATTTCCACCACCGTGTACTCGCATTCTCTGCCATTCTTTTCCATCCTGAGTGGTGTGATTATTTAAGCTTCTTGAGGTTTCTATTGAATTTCCAGCCCCATTCTACTTGATGCAATGGTCGGATTTAGGCAACGAGGGGAAGCCCAAACATCAGCCTCGTTTCACCAGTTTGTTGCTAATACTCAACCAATAACTCATTAGCCTTCGTCTTCGATAGCTATGAATGAGCCTTCCGATTTTGCATACTCACCATATTTCTTGGCAAGTTCACTGACGTGCCCTCTTTTAATTTTTTTAATGGTATATTTGGTTAGGGGTGAAAATTAACTGTAAATTTTTATGAAAGCTCTATGTTTCCAATCTACTGGCGACTAAAGCAAGAAAAAAAATGTCCAATCTTGAGTGTGTTGCCGTCATATAATTTTTTGGTTACAATATCATCTCATAATTATTGCACTAAACTTGAGTATCAAAAAAGCAATAGCACTAAGAACTCAAGACTTATCACATTTGTTTTTCATTTTTTTAATAGGAAATGACATTTGTTTGGGATATATATGTATATATATCTAAGAGTAGAAGAAAATACAGGGTCAAAAAAGATAAAAGGAAAAAACAAAGTCATGATGATGTCATTCGAAGGCCAAATGCGACTATGATCAACTGTCTTGCCAAGTTTTTATCGTTTAAAAGAACTTTTGTATTCAGTAAAAAAAAATTGTATTTGTTTAAAACAAAAAAAATATATTTTCCAATCTTTAATCCCCATTTATTTTTTTTTAAGGCTAATATCCTATATATGGGGTTTACAAACTTGCTGACAGTAATAATCTATGCAATAGCATATATTTTTCCATCTATTTTCCTTTGTAATTCTAGGTGATTTCCCAATTATGTGTAAAATATCATACTCTTTTTTAACTGCGACAAAGTTTATGAAGCAAAATGAAAATAAAATAGAAGTATTCGAAACATCTCTTCAGTTATCACTTGTGCTCCCTCACAGTGTTCTACATATGAGGAGTAGAGATTAATACCAAGTGGTCTTCATTTCTGTGAATTTTTTTTTTGTATCTATATTCCACTACTTAAATCTGAACTATTTCCATGTTAAGATAAACATGAATTGATTACGGATTTTTTCTTTGTTATTTGTAGTTTCTTCAAGGAAGGTTGATTGTGTTGCCTTCATTTGTTATGCAAACTCGATCACATTCTACGGTGCATATTTAGTGAACAGAAACAACATAGTAATACTCTATGGGTGTGAAATTTAGTTAAAACAAGTTGACATGGCTGTTTTGTTGTAAGTATTTATTTTTCAAATTACATTTATAACCTAAATTATTCGACAAAATATGTGTAATTAAGTATGTATAGTATTTTATTAATAAAATACCAATAAACCATACGTAGAACGTATTTTTGACTAATTAGTGATGTACATGCCCACCACTCCAACCAGTGCTTGAACCCAGCCATCACCTCCAACCTGCCTAACCATTTTTGCTTATAGGCGGTATCGCACAAGCCTTCGAGATGTGGTTGTTGGAGTTCAAGCTATGACACTATTTTTCGCATAGATATGAGGTGGTATGTGAGAGTGGTGAGATTAAAATTGTTGGGACGAGCTTAGATTATACGAGGAGTAGGGTGGGTGACTATTGCCAATTTACGATCTTTTAAATAAATACCTTAAAGCTAAACATCATTCACTCCTTAGATCCAGTAAATTAAAAATCAGTCCCCAGCCCACTTGAAAAAATTGCAGACACAAGGAGAATATTTTTAATGTTTTTTCTTTGATTTATCTCTATGTGAATGTCTGTGGGGGTGCTTAAATCATCATAAGCAGTGACCGCAAATGGGAAAAAAATTTCCAAATGCGAAAAAAATACTCTAAGGCACTGGACATAGTGATGTTGCAAACATACCCTTTTGGTCCATTATGTGTTTCGGGTCATGGCAGAGCAAACAATGACAGTGTTCTTGCATCCGATGGTAAGATGTTTGGGATGGTAAAAAAGGGATTAGGAAAGACAAATATGGAATGGTTATTATATAATTTTATAGCAAAAATAGAAGGATCATCAACTATTTCAAAAGTGATGGGGACCAAATTATTCATTAGTTAGTTACTTTGTTTGTCTAATTTCAGTGTGCACCGTATGTTAGCCTTATTATCTATACTATTAATAAAGAGAGTTCACTTCTATAATTATTTTTTTTATGTCTCCTAATTATATTTAATTTTGTTTTTGAAGTCAATCAATTCAAATCTTCTTTACATTTTTTAATTTTTCCTTTCCCTTCACTTCTTCTCTTTTTCTAAAAAAAATAACTATATCACTTTAAGCTATTTATAAAAAAAATATTAATAACATTTAACAATTTATTATTATAAAAATATTTAATTTTATTAATATTTAAAAAATAAAAAAATACAGTGCTAGTCAAACCGCTAGTACTCATAATTCATTAATGCAAAGTAAAATTAGACCGTTAGGCTCGTGATGGCATCGACCGGTAAATAAACCAAAGGTTTACCCTTATCTGAAACTCTTTTTAATTTTATATTTATTTATTGTCCTTTTTCCAATCGGTAAAGTAATGCATTGCACTCTCATTTCGGTCAATTTACCATTTTGCCCTCAAAGACGTTTCCGCTTCCCCGCTTCTTCTATATAAGCACAGCCCCACCCGGTCTTCTCCCTTCACGCCCACTTCATTTTCTTCTCCTTTGTGTTCTCTCTCTTAGGGTTAGGGTTTTTTACTTTTTAGTCTCTTCCATTTTCCTTCTTCTCTTAGAGCTATCCGTCGTTTACCATCAATGGCTCAGCAAGATGCTCAAAACGGTGGATCTGAGAAGAATGCTGCTGCTGCTGCACCTGCTTCTGTGTCGTTCCTCGCTGTGAAGCCGCAGCTGCTGGTTGAAGCTCCGAAAGCAAATGACGCCGTGCAGTTCTACAAGGCTGCGTTCGGAGCAGAGGAGGTTGGTCGTACTTTGAACCCTAAGCGCAAGGCGGAGCATGAAATTCCTCTCATACTCTCTGCTGAGATCAAGATCGGTGGTTCCTCCATTTTAGTTGCTGACTTTGTTGATGACTCTGCTTCACCGTGAGTCCCCCTTCCTTTTCTCATGCGCAATACTCTTGTTACGATCTATTGAAGTTGTTGTGTAGTTTGAGTTATTTATTTATTTATTTTATAAATTTTGAAGTTCTTCAGTTATTCGCTGATTTAGAAGGTTCATATTTCTATTTTACATTTTTTTATCATAACATTTATATAAATCTTTGTTTCGTGTTTTGTACTGTTTATAATTATTTTTGTCTGATCTGTCTTTTTGTGTACTGTTTTCGTCGATGTTCGTGATTTTCGATTGTCGCTGTTATATTTATTTAGTTCATCTAGTTTTGTTGTTTTTAACAAAGTCTTCTCTGTTTTTGTATTTTTTTTTCGTTTAGCCATTTCTGTTTATATATGCGATTGACCTTACTATAGTTCCGCAGTTTAATTTACTTTTCGATTTTACCCTTCGTGTTCAGTCGTGGAAACGTTATTTGTGGTCAGTTTTCTAGTTATTGATTTTTTTAAGTTTTTGAGGATAACTTTGTGTTTTCGTTTGCATTTGTCCGGGAACTAATAACAGAGCGAAAGTAGGGGGAAACGGCGTCGTTTTCTGCCTGGAGACGGATGATGTTGAAGGAGCCATAGCGAAGGCCGTGAACGCTGGAGCAGCTGCGGATGGAGAAGTGCAGGAAGGTGAAGGCGCGTGCTGTGGCGGGCGCGTGGGGAAGGTGAAGGATCCGTACGGTTTTGTCTGGTTGGTTTGCTCCCCCGGGAAGAGGGGCTCTGACGTGGAAGCCTGATGGTCGTCTGATCTGGGTGGTGCTTTGACAGTTCTAATTTTATAGTCTCTTTAGATGTAGCCGGGTATGTTGACCTCTATAGGTGCACTACAGACAATTTCTCTATCCTATTGGGTTTTGCCCCTTCTTATCTCAATATTTTGCTAGGCTCATTACTATGTTCTACTCTTTTGAAACCTGGCAGTGGGTTAACTTCTAGTATTATCACAAATTACTATTCGGATGTAGTTTGCATTTACTGTCATTGATCTCGTGGTATATCTCTCTCTCGGCTGGCTTTTTTTCTGTCTTGTCTAATGAATGTGGTTCTTAAGTGGTTAAAATTTCTGCACTGAAAATTTTCATTGTTGGTTACCGTCACGTGGTTATTAATAGTTTAAAATTTCGTAATAGTGAATTGCGTTATGTTATTACTATTTTTTGTATGATAATTGTGTAATAGTAAATTGGTAATTGTTGTTGATGGGGGAATATTGGCTATGTAAAAGGAGAAATGCTATTTCGATTGACTAGTTTTGGGTTATCATAGACACACTTGCATTTATTATTAGATGGGAGTGTGTGTTGATCCGTACCATCAAAAGTGAGTCAAAATAACATAATTTATGTAAAAAGTGTATGTGCATTATCATTATTTGAGTTGTTTGTTTTTAATCTTTTTATTGTAAATTCTTATATGAAGGTGATTTTCTATTCAATCCAAATAAAGTTACTATTTAAATTGTGATAGTTTTTAATTATAGTCGAGTAAAACAATTAGTTATATCAGGCAACTCTTGTCACTACTTGGGGCATTGCAATGCAGTTGATTATTATAATTGTACTTCTATTGCTATATCAGGCACACCAGGTGTAAATGAGTATAATTTTTTAGGTACTCAAATAATTTACTTAAAAATATTGTTGTGTTTATTTAACGTTGTCACTTATATGTTGTGGTATAATTTAACTTTTGTGTAGAGTAATTATATTATCTGTAAATTAATTGATTATACTTTTCTTCATAATTTAAATTAAATCCTTTGAATTAACTAATGGATTTTTATTTTTTGAATGGTTTTGCCATTTAGAACTGTAAATTGAACGATATGTTAAAAATACTGTGGTTATTTTAAAATCTCATTCTTTTTTGTTAGTTCTTTTTCAGAAGTGGTATTTATTGTCATTCAATGCATATGTTATTTTTTCGGCTTTCCGTGTCTCTCTCGGTTAAAAATTGTCGTATGTAAAGTAATATGAATAGTTTAAATATTTATTCGAGAACGAACGCAACGTCACATAAATCTGCAGAAGTAAAATTGTAATTGAAGCATAAAAAATAGAAAGATGATATATTTATCCGATTTCCAAGGTAAGTGGAATTTATTGTAATTAAATATGCTAAGAATTTATGTATAATTCAGTACGTGATGCATTAAAATATAGGACAGCTTATTTTCATCCATTTTGCAAGGTAAGTGCCTAGGTGGAGTTTATTGTAATTAAATTGCTAAGAATAATCTATAATTCAGTTTGTGATGTTAGTGGCATTATTTAGGAATTTGTATCAATATGCATAATTATTTAATTATTTTATAAAATGTTATATAATTTATTATAGTGTTATATATGATTGTGTTTAATTTTACTCTTCAGTAAATATTTTAATTTTAACTAATATTGAGTTTTATTTTAGTTCATAAATATTCATTTTCCTAAATTAAATCATGATTATGATTCTAAATAGGTAAATTAATGACAGGTTTTACTATTAGCTGAGATTAAATATCAGACAGTTGATAAAAAAACAAATCAAAACTCAAGAGCTTTGCAATATTATCAAACCAATGTTTGGGTATTGGGCAGGGTGAGAATGCATGCGGTACACAAGGGGACGGGCGCAGGTTCAAAACTTCAAGGGTCGTGTCCTCCACATGTTTTGGATTTTATCATGGTCCACCCAAAAATACTTCTAAATGACTAAAATAACCCTATCTAAATCTCAAAATTTTTAAGTTCTACCACAGCCCTTTTCTTTATTCCAGTGTTAAGCGATGTTCCTCTAATGAAGATGAGACCTATTTGATTTGTGGTCAAGCAAAAGTGTTAATTTATTTACATAAATTTCTAGACTAGATCTGTTGAGTTTTGTAAGACATTAATCCATCAAATTGAAGACACTTACTGTGGTTAAAGTGGCCGAATGGCTGCTTCGCTGATTTGTGAAAACACTGGGAAATACCATAGATCTGTTGATTTTTGGTCATATAAATCCCGGGTTAGTTCCCCGATTCCCTCAACCAGCTTTCCTTTTTTTTTTTTTACTCTTCCAAATTTCTCGAATTCCAAACAAACTCATCAACGTCTTTTTTTCTTCTTCACGGACGGTTTGAGTTAGGGGTTAGTACGGTAGCGATATGTTGCAGGACGCATTTTATGGTACGAGAACAACGACGAATGGTTGGAGCATTTGAAATTTTGGACTGTGGGAGAAATGTTTCACTTTGTGGCGTGGTCCCCTCCAATTGAGGCCTACAGTTAATTTTCTGTGGGTGGGTATGGTGGCGTTTTGTGGTATAGGGAAGGGAATGGAATCCTCGTGATGTTGAATGGATTATGTTGGTTCCTTTCTAAAATCTAAACTGTTTTTATTTTAGTCTTTTTTACATAAAAATTAGAAACGAAATGATATTCTAGTGGAGCCAACTACTTTAGAATTGTGGGTTTCTGGATTAAATATTTCCTTGCCCAACCATCCACCTTCAATTCAAGCTCTAATTTCTGACATGTAGATGGGTCCTCCTAAAACATTTTGCTCGTTCACACTCCCCTGGAATGGTGCGAGTCCTGTCAGATTTTGCGCAAAGTCAGTCTCCCCAAGGTATGAATTGAAGAGTTTTCTACTGTGCTCTAGGTTTGGTAAGATTTTATAGTATTAGTTAATACTATAAACTATAAAGTCAATTTTTACCATATATTTGGTGTCACACATATGATATTATAATATCATATGGTCAAATTATTTTTATCCTATGACTAATAAGTTATCAGATTAAAGTTCTTGATAACCCCTTATAATATTATTTTTACAAGTCAATTCCAATTTAATCACGACTTACTCTTCTATGTCAACGTCTCACCTCCACCCACCATTGGTAGTAGCTTGTCACCCATCGGTCACCACCTGCCCGCCTATCACCACCCTCTGTTGCCCGTCACGACCTTCCACCACTTGTCACGCTCGCCATTGCCATCACAACACGCACTCGTTAATCGCCCCCGCCACCTACCTCGCCCACTCGTTGCCCATTGGTCACTAGTCCTTGGCCGCCACCCTCCCTCCTATCGTCGCCTATCATCCCCCGTCCGCACCCGTCTTGTCATCTCTTGGCCCCCACCTGCGTCCTCCCCCTCGAGTCGCCACCTGCCACTCGTCCAACGCTAGTCATGTATGCACCAAACAATGGATATTATAAAACTTATACAATTGATTCTTTATACTATACTATCAGACTTTATACTATTATGTCTAATACTATTATGCTTTATCTTTTACAATGCACCAAACCAGGCCTAAGGGTTTTCGTCCCATTCTTAAAGTGGGTTTGGTAATGCTCTTGGCTAAGTGCTGAACTTGTGAAAAACATAGACTAATTTTTCTTGTTTGGTAAATAAAAAAGTTGGGGTGTTTTGCTCTTGGCTTTTAAAAGCCAGAGATGGTTTTGAGAACAGAAATGGAGATATAGCGTTTGCGTAGATGATAATCAAAATTAGTTTTGCACTTAGTTAATTAAATGGAGCGAAATAAGAGCTTGAATGGAAACTAACATCACATAACTGAATTATCATTACACATGAAATGAGTCATATTATGACATATACCATAGTGATAAGTTCTTATAAATAACAATATAAATCCTACTACTTCAGGTCTAATTCTTGAAAGGTCTAAATTTTCACGTGCTACTTCCTTCCTTAATCATAGCTCCCTTGCTTCAAGTGGATTTGTCTCTCTAGTAATGTCAATGTAAAAGAAATATAGGTGTTAGAAATATAAGATTTCTAGGAGGAGTTCTATTTTGGCACTAACTGGATCATTGTTATCACCTAAGTCACTACAGGTTTATTATAGGAAGGTGATCATATAATTGGTTCAGTTATTGAAAATTTTCGAAAACAGCTAAAGTTTGGTTACTTTTAAACTACTCATACAACATTAATTGGCATATCCATTCAATCATTCATAAAATATTCATCATATAAAATAAACAAGGCAATAATCCAAATCAAGCTACATGATATCTTAAACATTTAAAGTATAGGATTCATTCATGATTTTTCATTTCCCTTTGATTAACTTTCTTTTTAATTACTTATAAAACGCCTCCATCAGTCCTTTAGGCCAGGTTTATGGGCTCAGCTGAATTTTAGGTTGCTTATAGGATGCCTCTATTAATACCTTAGTATAGGATAATGAGCTCATATTGTGGCTTCACCATAACCTTTCGATTTTTCATTAGATTAAACCTAATGGTGTAGCGGGTTATACAATGAGCTTAAAATCAATTTTCCATAATTTACTTATTAATTCAATCATTTCCATACCATATTTCTCATATAATATTTCATTCTAAATTCTCATGTCTAAGAGTAAACATTTCATGTGAAGTCTCATGTAAAACCTCATGTAATTAGCAGTTATCTCACATACAAATCTCAAAGCTGAATAGTGGATATCTCATACAAAATCTCATAGTCGAATAGTGGACATGTCATACCAAATCTCATAACCAACAATAGATATCTCATATGAAACCTCATAACCAAACAATAGTTATATCATATAAAATCTCGTAGCTAAGCAGGAGTTATCTCATATAAAATCTCATGCTCAACATCCTAAGTCAACAAACCAAATGCCCTAGGGTTCCTAAAGATTCGTGGAAGTCTTGGTGTCAATTTGTTATGAAGCTTTTCTCATTGTTCTTAAAAATCTAAAAATCTCTTTGCTTTTAAGCCTCAATGAATCTTAAATATTCCATAAATACATTTAATACACTTGTAATATTATCCTTGATTATTTTGAGTTTCTTTATATACTTTGGAGTCCATTACAACTTTTTCCTTACAAGACTTGATTATATTATTTTTCAGATCTGACATGTTTCACAAGAAAAATCATAACTTTTAGCATACTTATCATTTTGATCACATAGTTCCAGATTCCTAGCTCATCTAACTTTCCATGAAAGGTAATTTTATTATAAAACACATTTGTGGTTTTATCATTATTGTTAGCTCCAAAGCCTTTTAGAAAGCTTTAATGAAAAATGTTTTAAGTGATAACACGACCAATTTGGAGAAAATATTTTGAAGAAAAACTAACTTATCTTGAGTTTTTTTAAGCAACAAACAAGTCGTTACGTTAGCATAACACAATTCTTAAAGTGAAAATAATTTCGCATGACATATGCAAACATGTTGAATCTCGTTTGAAGAGGTTGAGACTTAATGAAAGCAAAAAATATATCATCGAATGAACATATATATGATCAACGCATTGTAGAAAATTCTCATATACAAGAAATCAAGGCTAGATCCTCAGAAAGTGGCACACGACTTCAGAAAGTATATTTCAAGTGAATATTTCAATCTAACTTTGAAGCAAGTATGTACTACAACCTTCAATCATCATGATCATTGTAAAGCCACAATTTTTACTGTAATTTTTACTATCATTATGTAACGCCCCAATTTTTGTAATTTTTACTATCATTAGGAATTACCGAATTACCGTAGGTAAATATTATATAAAATTTGAGACCAAACAATCCTTAATAAAGGAATATAACGTTAGAAGAGAAGTTAGGAGCAATTCGTGCAAGTATTGCAAACCCCAATTTTCTGTACGTGTAAAATGACCAAAATGCCCCTGAGGTTATTTTTAGAAAATAAGGATCGTGGGCCCCACCCATCCTCAAGGGGATGTTTTGATGTTAATAAGGGATTGTTTGTGTTATGTGTGTTAATAGAGGAGAAAAATCCTAATTTTGAGCTTCGACGCGAAATGACCAAAACGCCCTTAGGCTTTTAACTCCGATTTGCATGCCGACTTAGCCCGAACCTCACTAAAATGTGTTAAAAGGTGTTTTTAAGCCATGATTAACCATTGGTTAAGCTCGGGTGGTCTCGGGCAATTTTTAAGTAAAATGACCGTTTTGCCCTCTCTTTGAGTTTTACAAATTTTGAGATTTTTGATTCGTCTAACGAAACCTAAGCAATATTAGGCTCAAATTAAAGCTTATTAAATTCTAATTACTAATCTAGAGTCAAAATTATTTATTTAGATTGATTAGAACCTAAAATTGCTTAAAACACCCAAATTGCTTAGTAATTCACTTAAACCCTTAACCGTAAATTCTCTAAATTGCATGAATACCTTGCCTACACCTAAAAAATACATGGAACACACAAAATCCTCTTCCACAAGGCTGTAATGCACGAAATTATTGAGTAATAAGTCAGAAAATTATTACACAAAAATCCAAAGAATGAAAACAAAGAATCATGAAAACATGGAAACATGATTCCATGTTTTAAGCCACCAAACAAAATGATTTTTCTTCCTTATTTTTTTCTCTAATTTTTGGTCAGATTTCTTTCCTTCCTTTGTCCATTTATGAGCTGCAAAATCTCTATAAATAGGCATGCTTGAAGATAGTTTAGATGCTTAGTTCATAACTTACACAAATTCTAGTTTTAGGAGCACCAAAAGCTCTCATTTCCTCCTCCTCTTGGCTGAATTCTTTCTTCAAGTTTTCAAGAATATTTTCTTTCATTTCACTCAAGGAAACCAAGTTCTCTTCCTTTCCTTCAAATCAGATTAGGTAGGGAGTTGTTTTTAAGTTTATTTCTATGCTTTGCTAAGTGTTGTTCTTGGTTCAAAATGATGATTTCATGGATTTTCTCTAGTTTTTCCATTTGGTTTTCTTCTTCCTTTTTCTTTGAACAATTCAGCCATATGGCCTAGGTGGGACTAAGATGATGGCTTGATGATGAGGACCTTGAGGGTGGGTTGTGAATCCATCACAAGTTAGGCCTCTAAAGCTTGAAAGTTCCACTTGATGCAAAACTTTAAAGAATAATATTTTTATGATGTTTTTATGATCTTGAGTTTAGAACTTGAAAGATGTATTTTTCACTTTGTCTTGCTAAGATATATTGGGTTGAATTTATATTTCTCTAAAGTCTTGGAGGAGCTCTAGTAAAGAAATAAAATGAACTTGCATCCATGTTTAAGTTTATGCCTTGCATAACCATGTTTACTTTCTATGTCATCACTAAATTCTCAAGAATGAATAAATGAACTTGCATCCATGTTTAAGTTTATGCCTTGCATAACCATGTTTACTTTCTATGTCATCACTAAATTCTCAAGAATGAATAAATGAACTTGCATCCATGTTTAAGTTTATGCTTTGCATAACCATGTTTACTTTTATGTCATCACTAAATTCTCAAGAATGAATAAATGAACTTGCATATTCATGTTTAAATTTCCAAGCTTGCATTTCATGTTTAAATTTCAAGTTGTCACTTAATCTCTAAAGATAATAAAGAAGTTGCATCTCATGTTTATTTTATGCTCTCACTTTATTTTATAATGGCTAAAAGAGTCAATGCATGGCATGTTTATTTTATGTCATCACCTAAAAATCCTAGAGCTCAAAGACTTGCTTATGAATCATAAGCAAAGAAATGAGATAATTGGAGTTAAAGAATTTATTCTTTAAGAAGTCTTGAGAATTGGAGCTTAAAAAAAATGTAATTCTCATCCCTCACCGGTCCTATGCGGACTACCGCTAGTTGCTTAAGATTCTCTTCTCCTCTACCTATGCGGCCCGCAGTTTCTTGCATCATGTTTATATTACAAGTTCTTGCATCATGTTTAATTTTTAAGTTATCACCTTAAATCTTAAAGATAAAGAAATAGAATTGCATATCATGTTTATAATTCCAAGCTATCACCTTATAAAGATAAGATTAAAATAAGGTTGCATAGCATGGTAATAATTCAAAGATGTCACCTAAATCTCTAAAGCTCAAGACTTGCTCCTTTTATCTTAAGTGAAAGATTTAATTATGAACATTCTTTCAAGTTATAAATCGGTCCCATGGTTAATTTAGGCCTAAAGTCCTATGACTTCTTTCAAGTTTAACAAAAGGAATTAGTTCTAAAAGAGTTTTAAAACTTTGTAAGAATTTTATGGGAAGCTAGTAATTTATGTGTACTTAAAATGTGATTTGATGCTTATTAAGAATTTGGTGTCATTGATTGATTCCCTGGTTTGTATGTTATAGTTGTTGTTGCAAACAATGAAAACTTATGCATGAAATAAAGACATATTCTGTTCCTGGAAGAAAGTGTATTATTGTAAGAGTGCAATTTGGAAAGATTCTGGCTAAGGAAAGATTTGGTATTTAAGCGTGTCCATTGTGACCCACCTCTCTTTCCTGGAATCTCCAGATGCATGATTACAGTTGGTATATATTATTTCGGCATAAGACTATAAATGAGAAAATGTTATGATGATTATGAATGAAGAATTGTATTATGATATAACATGCAAAGACTTAAAGGTGACTCAAAATATATGAGAAAATGATCCTTTGGACCCGTCAAACTATAGGCGGTGAAAAGGTGATTCTTGCCCCCTCTGTTCTCTCAAAAGGGTAGAGACGGAATTTTTACTTATCAAAAGGGATAAGTATGTGCTGGTGACGACTAGCAAGGTATGAGCTCATAACCTAGATTACTCCCAAAAGGGTGAAGTATAGGGTGGCCCAGGAAAATGATGATGAAAGTAACTTTAAGTCACCTAAGAAACTAAGTAAATGCATTATGTGAATATGATGTTCTGCTATGCATAGTATTTATGAGATGATGATGAGAAATATGATATTCTGCTATGCATAGTATTATGAAATGATGATGAGGAATATGATGTGATTTTATGCATAACTATGTTATTATATATGAAAGGAAAAGTTCATTATAAACATGACATGCTAAGTTTATGATGCATTATAAGACGCATGATTAAACGACGAACCTCGGTAAAGTATATTTTCGAACTTAATAAATCAATCTTAGCATGCTCACTATTTCATAATAACCCGAGGTTCCTGGGGACGATGATGATGACACAATGCATCATGAGGTGAGTACCCTACTGAGATTCTTTTTATAAGTTTCTCACTCCCTCTATTTTTCTTTCCATCTCGTCTTCAGAAACGAAGGAAGCGTTCGTGAATCACATTGAGGCTGGGACTGAACTTGAATCCTGCTAGTTTCACTCGTATATTTTAGATATCTATCCCTATCCCTGGAGTGTTATTACTAGGTGCCATTAATGGATGTCCTTCCATCCATATATTATTTATGTTTTATTAGATTGCCTACACTTAGTCTTATTCTGTTGGTAGGCAAAATATCTATATGATATGTAATTATGGATGCTGTATGATGGAGCCAATATATTATGATGTGATGTTTGTAAATTCCTATGTGTCTTTTAAATTTTGTTAAATCATTCACGTTAAGCGCGGCTCACGTTTTCAATTATGTTTAAAAAAAAAAATGGCTCGTAATTTCACTAAGTATTTTCAAAGCATGATTAAGGAACTGAAGCAAAGAGTAAAGTCTAGTAATTAATCATCCTGCCTAGGTGTATTGGGTTAATTATTAGGGTGTTACAATTAGGAATTACCGAATTACCGTAGGTAAATATTATATAAAATTTGAGACCAAACAATCCTTAATAAAGGAATATAACGTTAGAAGAGAAGTTAGGAGCAATTCGTGCAAGTATTGCAAACCCCAATTTTTTACGTGTAAAATGACCAAAATGCCCTGAGGTTATTTTACTCAGAAAATGAGGATCGTGGGCCCCACCCATCCTCAAGGGGATGTTTTGATGTTAATAAGGGATTGTTTGTGTTATGTGTGTTAATAGAGGAGAAGAATCCTAATTTTGAGCTCGATGCGCGAAATGACCAAAACGCCCTTACCGTTTTAACTCATTTGTGTGCCTAAGCCGAACCTCACTAAAATGTGTTAAAAGGTGTTTTTAAGCCATGATTAACCATTGGTTAAGCTCGGGTGGTCTCGGGCAATTTTTAAGTAAAATGACCGTTTTGCCCCTCTTTGTAGTTTTACAAATTTTGAGATTTTTGATTTGTCTAACGAAACCTAAGCAATATTAGGCTCAAATTAAAGCTTATTAAATTCTAATTACTAATCTAGAGTCAAAATTATTTATTTAGATTGATTAGAACCTAAAATTGCTTAAAACACCCAAATTGCTTAGTAATTCACTTAAACCCTTAACCGTAAATTCTCTAAATTGCATGAATACCTTGCCTACACCTAAAAAATACATGGAACACACAAAATCCTCTTCCACAAGGCTGTAATGCACGAAATTATTGAGTAATAAGTCAGAAAATTATTACACAAAAATCCAAAGAATGAAAACAAAGAATCATGAAAACATGGAAACATGATTCCATGTTTTAAGCCACCAAACAAAATGATTTTTCTTCCTTATTTTTTTTCCTCTAATTTTTGGTCAGATTTCTTTCCTTCCTTTGTCCATTTATGAGCTGCAAAATCTCTATAAATAGGCATGCTTGAAGATAGTTTAGATGCTTAGTTCATAACTTACACAAATTCTAGTCTTAGGAGCACCAAAAGCTTTCTTTCTTTCTTTCTCTTGGTTGAATTCTCCCTTCAGCTTTTCAAGGATATTTTGCTTCATTTCACTCAAGGAAACCAAGTTCTCTTCCTTTCTTTCAAATCAAATTAGGTAGGGAGGTGTTTCTAAGTTCATTTTATGCTAAGACAAGTTATGTTTCTAGCTCAAAAATGATGTTTTCATGAGCTTTCTTTTAAGTTTTCATTTTCAGTTTCTTCTTCCTTTCTTTTTAAAGTATTTTGGCCATATGGCCTAGCTTATGATGAGACCATGGTTTGATGATGAGATTCTTGAGTGTTGGTTGCAAAGCTTTCACAAGTTAGATCTCTAAAACTTGAAGGTTTCACTAGTTTCCAAAGCTTCTAAAATTTCAGTTTTCCTTTCCTTATTTTCCTTTCATGGTTTCGGCCAAATGGCCTAGGAAGGAATGAAATGATGGCTTGATGATGAGGACCTTGAATATGGGTTGTAAATCCATCACAAGTTAGGCCTCTAAAGCTTGAACATTCCATTTAATGCAAAACTTTAAAGAATAATGTTTTTATCTTGAGGTTTGAATATGAAATATGTATTTTTACTTTGTCTTGCTAAGATACATATATTGGGTTGAAAACATAATTCTCTTAAAGTCTTGAAGGAGCTCTAGTAAAGAGATCAAGTGAACTTGCATCCACGTTTAAGTTTATGCCTTGCACAACCATATTTATTTTATGTCATAACTAAATTCTCAAGAATAAATAAATGAACTTGCATATCTCATGTTTAAATTTCAAGCTTGCATTTCATGTTTAAATTTCAAGTTGTCACTTAATCTCTAAAGATAATAAAGAAGTTGCATCTCATGTTTATTTTATGCTCTCACTTTATTTTATAATGGCTAAAAGAGTCAATGCATGGCATGTTTATTTTATGTCATCACCTAAAAATCCTAGAGCTCAAAGACTTGCCTATGAATCATAAGCGAAGAAATGAGATAATTGGAGTTAAAGAATTTATTCTTTAAGAAGTCTTGAGAATTGGAGCTTAAAAAAAAATGTAATTCTCTTCTCCCTCACCGGTCCTGTGCGGACTACCGCTCCTTGCTTAAGATTCTCTTCTCTCTTCCTGGTCCTATGCAATTACCGCTCCAGTTTCTTGCATCATGTTTATATTACAAGTTCTTGCATCATGTTTAATTTTCAAGTTATCACCTTAAATCTTAAAGATAAAGAAATGGAATTGCATATCATGTTTATAATTCCAAGCTATCACCTTATAAAGATAAGATTAAAATAAGGTTGCATAGCATGGTAATAATTCAAAGATGTCACCTAAATCTCTAAAGCTCAAGACTTGCTCCTTTTATCTTAAGTGAAAGATTTAATTATGAACATTCTTTCAAGTTATAAATCGGTCCCATGGTTAAGTTAGGCCTAAAGTCCTATGACTTCTTTCAAGTTTAACAAAAAGAATTAGTTCTAAAAGAGTTTTAAAACTTTGTAAGAATTTTATGGGAAGCTAGTAATTTATGTGTACTTAAAATGTGATTTGATGCTTATTAAGAATTTGGTGTCATTGATTGATTCCCTGGTTTGTATGTTATAGTTGCTGTTGCAAACAATGAAAACTTATGCATGAAATAAAGACATATTCTGTTTGGAAGAAAGTGTATTCCTGTAAGAGTGCAATTTGGAAAGATTCTGGCTAAGGAAAGATTTGGTATTTAAGCGTGTCCATTGTGACCCACCTCTCTTTCCTGGAATCTCCAGATGCATGATTACAGTTGGTATATATTATTTCGGCATAAGACTATAAATGAGAAAATGTTATGATGATTATGAATGAAGAATTGTATTATGATATAACATGCAAAGACTTAAAGGTGACTCAAAATATATGAGAAAATGATCCTTTGGACCCATCAAACTATAGGCGGTGAAAAGGTGATTCTTGCCCCTAGTCTGTTCTCTCAAAAGGGTAGAGACGAAATTTTTACTTATCAAAAGGGATAAGTATGCTGGTGACGACTAGCAAGGTATGAGCTCATAACCTAGATTACTCCCAAAAGGGTGGAGTATAGGGTGGCCCAGGAAAATGATGATGAAAGTAACTTTAAGTCACCTAAGAAACTAAGTAAATGCATTATGTGAATATGATGTTCTGCTATGCATAGTATTTATGAGATGATGATGAGAAATATGATATTCTGCTATGCATAGTATTATGAAATGATGATGAGGAATATGATGTGATTTTATGCATAACTATGTTATTATATATGAAAGGAAAAGTTCATTATAAACATGACATGCTAAGTTTATGATGCATTATAAGACGCATGATTAAAACGACGAACCTCGGTAAAGTATATTTTCGAACTTAATAAATCAATCTTAGCATGCTCACTATTTCATAATAACCCGAGGTTCCTGGGGACGATGATGATGACACAATGCATCATGAGGTGAGTACCCTACTGAGATTCTTTTATAAGTTTCTCACTCCCTCTATTTTTCTTTCCATCTCGTCTTCAGAAACGGAGGAAGCGTTCGTGAATCACATTGAGGCTGTAAGGTACTGAACTTGAATCCTGCTAGTTTCACTCGTATATTTCAGATATCTATCCCTATCCCTGGAGTGTTATTACTAGGTGCCATTAATGGATGTCCTTCCATCCATATATTATTTATGTTTTATTAGATTGCCTACACTTAGTCTTATTCTGTTGGTAGGCAAAATATCTATATGATATGTAATTATGGATGCTGTATGATGGAGCCAATATATTATGATGTGATGTTTGTAAATTCCTATGTGTCTTTTAAATTTTGCTAAATCATTCACGTTAAGCGCGGCTCACGTTTTCAATTATGTTTAAAAAAAAATGGCTCGTAATTTCACTAAGTATTTTCAAAGCATGATTAAGGAACTGAAGCAAAGAGTAAAGTCTAGTAATTAATCAGACGCCTAGGTGTATTGGGTTAATTATTAGGGTGTTACAATCATAATCATATCATCATCTACAAGCTCTGATTGAAGATTGCAAGATCGAAGAAACTTTTAGAAAATAATACCGCTCTCGAAAAGCACGTTTCACGTGAAATGATGCACTTTACAGGAAATGGAGGGAAATTTAAAATTCAAATTTAAAGTCAAACCCGTCATAGACTAACGTGACATCTCTGCTAATTGGTCAATTGCCTCAACTTCTAGAAGGAAAGGTTTAGAAATCTCATTCAGAAAGTAAAAGTAGTTTTTGAAGGTGACCTTAACCTCTTTTTCCCAACACTTCTATAAGGTTAACAATGCCGAGGTACTCTTCTATACTGGATCTCCAAGGCACAAAAAGAAGATCAATACGTGTCACTTGGAAGACAGATCAAGGGCAACAACCATAAATGTAGATTATTTATAAATAGAGATGCTGTCTTGTAACAAGATGACTTGCGTTGATATAGTGCTTAACGCTAAAATTCTCCCTCATTCTTTGTAAAGTTCATTACTTATTGTAATTAGTTTTTTCCTTGTAAAAATCTTCTTTCTACGTTCTTAGTATATCACACATTCTTCTTAGGAAGAATCATAGAAAGAAGTCGTTTAAGTTTTTAGGTTCTCTATTGTACATCTTATGAAAACTTGAGTGTTGGTTAGTTTGAGTGTTCTAACCCAAACACAAACCTTTGTAACCTTGATCTGGTAGTGATCGTTGGGAGTTAGCTTGGAGAAGCTAAGTAAAGACTACTCGTAACGTGACAGGAGGAGTGAACTACTGGTCATGATGTTAGCTTAGAGAGCTGGTCAAAGACTTCTAGTGTTGTGAGGAGGAATGAACTACTAGTCACGTGTTAGCTTGGAGAGGCTTGTCAAGACTACTCAGGTGTGATAATATAGTGAGTTACTGGTCACTAGTAAAAGCTTGGGAAGGCTACCGTAAAGATTATCCAACTTTCTCGGTTGAGAAAAGTTTTTAGTGGAACTCAATGGTGGTTGAGAACTTAATGTAAATTGACTAGTATAAAAATACCTAGTATCTTCTTCTCCTTTATCTTTCTTTTGTTTTACTATTTTGTGCCTATTATATTGTGACTTTTGATAAACGGCTTACACTCGTTTTATTATACTTGTTAGAGTTTAGAAAGTTACTTTCTATATCGCTAACACTTTTCATTGCACTTCAAGTTTTATACTTGATAGTTATTGTTTAAGCTTTTTTAGAAAAAAAAAAGAGAAGAAAGTGAAGCACGATTCAACCTCCCCTTCTCGTGCACTTTTCTACCCAAGTTATACCCTTACAAAGTTACTCCTTCCAGATTCTCTTAGCATACTAATTCGTGAATTTATTTCCCAAACTATTTTAGCATGGTTCAAACTAGTGTATGAGACATACATGGATGTGTTCCAGTATGTGCTAGTTTTCTAAAAACATTTATTTCACTCAGTTGCATTTTGTAGCTTGAGTTATACCTATTTTACTCCTGAAGGTCAGGTTTGAAGTTTCAGTTTTTACTCCATTTGATTTAGTTTTGGACAATTAATTGGGGAGTTACGGCTCCCATGCCATTGCATTTCTTTTATGCGTGGGATTTTATGGAATATTTCGTGAGACCAACCTCTTGATCTCTAGCAATTGATTTAAGTCCATTATGTTCATGCTTTGGATTATGATGCCCTTATAATTGAATTGATTGAAATTTGTTGGAATGAGATGTCATGAGAGTGGGAAGTGTGATGAGGACTATGAAGCATAACTTAGCCCATTTTATTGAAAAGTGAGGATTGGAGCAACAAAATGAGAAAAGAATATGTCTCATGAGTCATGGAACACAAACCAAGATGAGATATGTGAATTTCTTGAGCTCTAGTGTTGGAAGTGACAAATGAGATTTTATATGTAAGCTTTACATCTCATAAATGTGCAGAAGATTGCCTATTCATACTCCATGTCTCATATAATGCATGGGTGATAAGAGGCATTGATGCCACTTATCTTGCTACCAAACCTTAGCTTTTTGCATGAGTTTTATTGAGTTATTAATTCAATTAATAAGGATTTTGATTTACTCCTCATTGTGTGATTTAAATAGAAATATTGACTTTTGCATTGATTTTGGAATAAACTATAATTATACCCTGTTGCATTTGACTTATCTCTTTGAGTATGGTTTTGTGTCCAGGAGTTTTTGATCAAGTGCAAAATGTCAAGAACAAGGTTCCTGATGTTTTGATGCTGTCCAACTTGACCTCTAGTTAGTGTTTTCACAATATCTAGAGCTACAGATGTCCGATTGAGGTGATTTTGGTGGCGTTAAAAAGCTTATTCAAAGGGCTACAATTGCTATTCCTAGTGCCAAGGACAGATTCAGATGTTTAATGGACCAAAATGACCAAATACTTGAAAATATCAATGCTGTCCAGCACTGCGCTGCTAATAGGACCCTGAAAAGTGGTTTTTATCAGCATAGCTCACTGGTGAGCGCCAGTACTTGTGCGATGACGCAGAATAGCTCATTAAATCAGTTTTGGGCCCACTTTGGCCTAATTTTAGAGAGCAATATTTAAGGAATTGTTATACACTTTTACCCTAGCTTTTCACTCAGTTCAGGCTCACTTTAGTTGCTATTATTCTCTCTCTACATCTCTCTCTCTCTCTCTCCTCTCTCTAAGTGTTCAATTGGTGAAGGTGTTTTGTCTTGGGGATTGTAACAACGATTGTTGCTATTATTTTCAGGTTCTCTCTTATCTTCATTGTTGTAATCCTCAAGAGATAGAGGAGTAGATTTCTTTATTAGTGTAAGGATTTCCAGATGGATTGGGATGACGTTTGAGACCATTTGTTTATATTGAATGTATTGGTTTTCTTAATGTTCTGCAGTTTCTATTCCTTTAATTATTGTGGTAATTGCTATAATCTTTATTAGGATAACTAAATTGGAGATCGTCGTTTAGGGAAATCCTTTGGGCATAAATTGATAGATCTGTTGGTTTATGTTTGAGGGAGAACATTAGAATTAACTTTCCAATTGACGGTTAGGCTATAGCAATTGGCTCATTAAATTGATGTGATTTCTAAATAAATTGGTGATCGTCGTTTATTAGCTATTTACATTGATCAAATTCTAGAGGTCGATTGATCATTAGTAGAATTGCCAGTAATTTATTACCAATAGCCACCAATAGGTTTAATATTTGGTCAATGATAATTAATTTTCAATCCTAGGAATATCTTGCACTAGTGCCTTCTCTATTGTTGCTATTATCTTTCAATTTAAATTACTTGCTTTAATTCTCAAAACCTCCAAATCTTTCCAACTAAATATTGAAGCTTCCTTGAGAGACGATCTAGGTTGTGCCCTTTACTACATTTTTTGTGCAACTTAGCACTTTATAAATTTTAATTTATTTGTGAGTTGCAACAGCTTGCATAAATGGGATTTTCCTATGTCAAGTGTTAATAAGCATGAAAGGTATGTTAAGAAAGGAAGCATATATCTTTAGTTTGAGCATCCTTTGTAGACTATGTGTTTATGTGTTGTAAGATGATTTATGATTTGTATTGCACAATACCATGAGCATGCATTTATTTATGGATTATGTTACATCACCATGGTTATAAGGTAGAATGAATTCATGTACAAAGATCATGAATACAAGAAATGCTCAATTCAAATCTAAAGTTTTTCTAAACCAAAAAATGAACCTTGATGTATCTACCCTACTGAGAAATCTAGTATTTGTCACTCTTTATTTTTAGTGTCATCTTTAGAGGAAGCATAGGAAGATATTGTGTTGAAAGAATAGAGGATTACTCCAAGTTTGCATTAGACTCTTAAGTTTAATTTGATTTAGTTATATTTAATTCACACACTTTTCGATTCAAGATTATGTGCACTTAATTAGTGACCAAGACTTCCAATTGGTTTACTATCTTTGCTATATATATATACCTTATTTAAATACTTTATGTGGTGTATGTTTTCTGTGTAACATCCCTCCTTTATGAATTGCCATTGTCCCACAAACTAACACGAGTCTTTTCAGCATGCTTTGTCCTCACTTACATGCTTCCTGGAAAAATTCCCAAGAGGTCACCCATCCCAAAATTACCCCAAGTCAAGCACGCTAACTGGAGTTCTTTTGTGATGGGCTACGAAAGAAATATGCATCTTTGTGGCATAGGTAGTACCAATTAATTCATATAAGCTCTCCTTAACTGTATAGTCCCATACCTATACATACTTAGGATCCCTCTCATTCGGGTGTGTAATCGGTTCATTCATGTACCCCTCCGCTGGAGGCAGGAGCCATTCCTTGTCGTGCCTTTTGCGACGATCACCTCTACCTCATCCCAGGCGTTACAAATAGTATAAGAGCCTACCTCTCCAAGTATGGTGTGGTTTGGGGACGAACCAAGTGGAAGATGGTGGGCATGTAAGCAGGGGACGAGGTGGGAAGTGATAGGTGCAAGAAGGGGTACATGAATAAACCGATTACACACCCGAATGAGGGATCCTAAGTCTGCATAGGTATGAGACTATACAGTTAAGGAGGGCTTATATGAATTAATTGATGCTACCTACGCCACAAAGATGCATCTTTCTTTCAGGAGCCAATCACAAAAGAACTCCAAGTTAAGCGTGCTTTGGGTAATTTGGGATGGGTACCTCCTGGAAGTTTTCCCAGGAAGCATGTAAGTGAGGACAAAGCATGCTGAAAAGACCTGTGTTGGTTTGTAGGGACAATCGGATCCATAAAGCGCAGAGGATGTTACATTCTGATTGACTAGATGTTTGATGCTTGTCTATTATGACCAAGGTATGCTTTTATGGATTGTGATGCTTTGACATGTATGAATAAATTATGTTTGCTTTTGATACCCTACAAATTACAATTAACAGGTGTAATTAGTTATTATGCCTAATATGTGCTTTAGCAGAATGTAATGACTAAAGGTTAATCTTAATATGAATCGAGCGTAAAGGGATTAAAATTTAGGGTGTTATAGTACTCACTATCTTAGCATTTGTGTACCTCTTTGTGTAACATCCTATCTTTTAACCTAATGCGCTTGTGTCGCATCGTGGTTAATTATTAGTTGTTATACCTTTGTCTTAGAACTTAACTTGTTTTTCTTTAAAAATAATAATAAAAATATGGCACTTTTTTTAAAAATTTTAAAACCAAAATTGAGACAAATAGAAATGAACAAAAAGGTAACAAGAACCCTACTTTGACGGCTTTAGTGATTTTGGCTCCAAGAGATGATCTAACGATGGCTTTTCTTCACTTCAAGGCTTCCATACCAATACCAAATCCTCCCTTAGACAGTAAAGGATGATCTCTCAAGGTGGGAAAGGATGGTGGATTCAAATTCTAATCGGTTAGTTTGGTAGATCTTGATAAGGGGAGTAAGTTTTGTGAAGAAGTCTTGTGATTTTATCAAGTTTAAGCTATGATTTTTGAGGATTTAAAACTTGTTAATGGAGGTTTGGAAAAGGAAAATTGAAGGCCGGTTCTTCTTTCTCCTTGGCCGGATATCATGGCTTCAACGATAAGTTTGGTAGCTTTTAAATGCTCTTGGATAAGGTTGTGTAATAATTTATGTAATGTTTGATTTTTCTTTCTTTTCCAAACAAAAGGAATGGCTAGAATTTAATCTTGTTATCAAGATTAAATCTTAGTGTTACACTTGGTCTTAAAGGATAGACATTATCCATTTATAGAGATTAAATTATCTTTCATGTTAGAAATCGCACACCAAAATTTTATTGAATAGGTAAAACACCATACCTGGGTAATCAAACATTGCCCAAAAATTAATTCTAGGTATAAAATCCTCATTTCTAACTATTTCTAACCTTAACCCTACCTTTTCTGAGTCTCAGGCATCTCTTGGTCCTGAATTTTCGCGGTTCTGAATTTAGGGTTTCGGGTTAACGGGCTATAGGGCCCGTAAGATTACTATTCACTCTCGGCTCGGAGTTTTTAACACGTCTGTAACATCCTAATATTTAACCTAACACGCCTAATATGCATTCCAGTTAATTATTAGTTATTACTCCTTTGTTTCAGTTCTTACTTTAAACTCTTGAAAATACCTTATAGAAAATATGGGTAACATTTTTTTTTGTACTTTAAAAGCAAATTGTAACGACCAGCTTTTTAGTATTATTGTGATAAAATGATTAATTGTGAATAATCTATAGGGATTTAAAAATTTTGACAGACATAGTTATGATCATAATAATATGAGGAGTTTATAAAAAATGAAAATTAATTTAATATTATTAAAAATTTAATATAATAATATTTTAATCGGGGATATAGACTAGACCCTATAATTGGTATAAGGACATAGATAAAATAAGGATAACGGTAAATAGATATTTTAACCCGGTAAGTTTCTTTTATGTCAATCGGGTATCGAATAGTAATAATCGGATACACAAAATGGTAATAACCATACACCAAACACTGAAACTGGTACAAATAATGGATATTATCAAATCTCATATAATTTTTACTCAGGGCAATCAAATATATATAGACATTTCTAGTACAATATAAGGCAAATTGATCCGACGATAAACATACAACTTACTTTCTCTCCAAGTAAGTTTTTCTATATAAAGAAAAAATGGAAAAAGGTGGCATTGCTTTCCTTCTTGGCAGCAACTTCACGTTGCTTTCTCCTTCCGTTCACCATCTCCATGTTTCACTTCTTGAAACTCCATGCAAGCTTTCAATTCTTGAAGGTTATGCTTAGGAAAACACTTAAACTAGTTCAAGAACACTTCCTCTACATTATACTCATGTCAAAACCTTGTTTTTCCCTTCAAATCTGCCCAAAAATAGCATATATAGGGCTAGAAAGTGGGTTTGAGGCTTGGATTAGAGAAAAAAGCTAGAGAAAATTTAACAAAAAGCTTGGAAGAAAGGTAGGAAAGATTCTAGTTTATTGCTTTGTAATTGTTTGACTATTTTTGCTAATATAAAATCTTGAGACATGCTTGGAATTATGTTTATGAAATCTGAAATTTATTTTCAAGATTCATATATATGAGTTTTTAGAGGTAATTGATACAATAGGTATGTCTTTTATAGTTTAAGAACACTTGTAGATTGATTGAATTAATATAAGAGATTTATTAAATAAGTGAAGAGATTTTGATTCATAGAAAAAAAGTTTGAAGTTCACCCAAGAAACTTGATTTCTTTTCCTTGAAAGTTACAAGAATTATCACGTAAGTGGTTTTACAAGTTTCTAATGATATAAAATCTCATAAAAAATTAGCAGATTTTCAGAAATCTCGTCATAGTTCCACAGATTTTATAGAAACATCTCATCACAGTTAGCAGATTTTATAGAAATTTTTATTTCTAATTTCTTTTTATTAGTGCTACTACCGCGGCCTCTCCACAAACAGATAGAGCACTGAGACTTCTCCGACTTCAGGTTTTGACAATGTCGGAGGGCTTGCCAAGTATTGCTCAAAAGATATCCAGATGATTCTAGGGATCCATGGCACCAACATGGAGCTTAATGTTGCTCGGGGGCTTGAACCAGAGTGGAAGGGCGTACCTCATGATCTTATTGGAGAACGAGGATCTCATATCTTCATTTTCTCTTACCTCAGTCCTTGTGTTTTGATTTATGTGGTTTTCTCTTGCTACCTCAGCCTGGAGCTTTCTTCATTACTCTGACTTGAGTCTGTCATTGTTACAACATTGGCTACTGGAAGGATGTCTTTTAGCTGCCTCTCTATGCATTTCATCGTCCCTCTTATACTTTCTTAAGGATGAGATGTCTCTATGCACCTCTCGATGTGGGCAGCTCCCTGCATAATTCGTGCACCTGATCCGCCTCCTTAAGGGCTTTGAGGCACTCCTCGAGACTTCTTGCTTGTTCTTCTTCACGTCGGAGCCACACCTCTGGCTCCGGGCTTTAGATCGCTCGTGAGCCAACTGATCGTCATTCTATCTCCTTCTTTCGAGCTCGTTTTCTAGTGCTTGCATACAGATTGTTTAGTCATGCATCATGTGAAAAATGTCTGTCATTATGGGCTCGGTGGTTGACCTCCTACCATGATGCCCTTGATGCTCTGGGTTCCTAGTTGTGTGGGTGCGTTCTTACTGGTGTTTCGGCTAAAGTGGTGGCTAGGGTGGCTATTCTACTACATGCATTTCTAGCCATTGGACAATGGAGCGCACCCATTGTTGGCTTTCCAGGCCATGCCAATCTGTCCAGAATGTTAATTCCAATGATGTTGTCCTACCGTCCTAAGGAGGCTCTGGGTTTGGAGAGAAGTCATCATAAGGGATTGGTCTCCCCATAGTTTTGGTTCTGCCATGGTTCTCCTACATGTAAGTGAAAAGGTGAAGAACTATCATATCTTCGAAGCAATATGGTAGGAGGTTACTTGGGGGATTTGAGAACTCCATGAAATCACTTTCTTCTTTCTGGTAGAGTTTTACACACTGGGATGGGGGTGGGGTGTAACACCTTAAAAATTATTTAAAAATTAATTTGAGCTTTATTAGTCATAATTTCAAAAATATGACAGTTTAGCAATGATGAGGATTGCCCAATGGATATATATAAAAAAAAAATAGGGCGGGGGTGAATAGTAACCTTGTGGGCCCCGGCCCCAGGCTCATCGGAAGTTGAAACCCCAGAATCCGAGGAAATGCTCGAGACTAGAAAAGAGAGGGTTAAGGATAAAAATGGTAAGGAATGAAAAGTTATACTTAGAATTAATTTTTGGGTAATGTTTGATTACCCGAGTATTTTACCCGTTCAGGAGAGTTTTGATGTGCGGTGTTTAACATTACACTCCCTCATTATGTGTCCTGGCTTTCTACAACGATAGCATACATTCTGCCCAGCCAAGTAAGGTCTACCCCCATGGTTCTTCCCACATTTTGGACAATCTTGGCTCATGATTGGCCGTTGTTGTTATTTTCATCCATGGCTCTAAACGACTTCCTTTGGGGTGGGGCCTCCTCATCATCTTGGTCTTCAGGTGCCAGTCTCTTATTAGAAGTATTCTTAGCAGATTGGATGATTGCCAACTTTTTGTTGGAGTCCTCTGCACGCCTACACTTGTTTACCGAGTCGCATAATCCCTGATCTCCAAAAGACTCACAGCTGCCTCAATATCTTCACGTAACCCTCCTTCATACTTCATGCACTTCCAAGCTTCATCAGGATTACGTTGATAGATGGTGAAAAATTTGCAGAGCTCTTCGAACTTTGCTGTGTACTTGCTATACTCATGGACCCTTGTTTGAGTGCCATGAATTCCAGCTCCTTTGCATTTCTCACCGAAGCGGGAAGTACTTGTGGTAGAAAGCTTCCTTGAAGATCTCCCAAGTGACTTCAGCCTAGAAGCTTCGAACAACCCTGGGTGCCAACCCACCAAAACTGCATCCGCTTCCATCATGTAAGTAGCAAAGGCCACTTTTTGGATTTCTGTACATGGAAGAACCGAGAAAATCTTCTCCATAGCTTTAATCCATTCTTCCGCTTTGTTTGGATTGAAAGCTCCTCGAAACGGCGGAGGGTTTGCTTTCCTAACTCGCGAACTTTTGGTATTCCATGTCCACTCCTACTCTTCCAGGATTCCCAATTGGATTTCCTTCAGCATGCCGATCCAACCTTTCCATCATCCTATTGGCTGCTAGCTTGTTCTATCATAGCTGTCGCCATCTCACGAAAGGTGTTCATCATATTAGCCTCGTCTCTAGCACCGTTCCTATTACGCCGATTTGAAGTCATCGATTCCTATCACACCAAACAAGAATTATTGAGTTGATCAGGCTCAATACCAAGCTAAGTGTGGCAGCAACCCACAACATCCCAAATCAAGTCACACATATATATAAAATTATAATGCATGACATTTACTAGGGAAGCATAGCTAGTCCATTCCTCAAGGTCCTACAAGGATGACTCTCTATACCATAATGTAACATCCTCCTTAGCACAACCTTATCTTTAAATAATATCTTTAAATCATGGCATCGTGCTTGAGAAATGTTACTTATTAATTTAGCGGACCTTTCTTAAATATCTATGGCAAGTTCGACTAACTCGTGTAATACCTACACGTAATCTAATAAAACATATGACAAAGATACACAACCTTTATTGAATACATAGTTAAGTACAAAAGGAAGCTCTACTATGAGCTTTAATACATATCCATTCCCTATTACATCTGCATACATATTCATTCCACTAAGTATAGCATAATGAAAGCACTAACTACTACACTAATGAAATTTCGATTCCTGTTGCATGGCAGCCTCATAGTCCTGGTTCAACCTGGAGACGATCCAGAAACACAAACACATAGGGGTGAGAATTATACAATTCTCAGTAGGGTATTTCCCAAATACACAATTCACAACGTCATCGTTATCAAAGGTTCATTTTTAAGTTCAAAAGTCATTCTTCCGAAGTGGGTTTATTTTAATACTCAATCACTAGCATAGCTATGTCATACTACTCAATATCATAATAATTTATTTTTCAACTTTGCGTGCCTCGGTACATCGAAGGGACCTTTTCGTGCCCTTTACACATTCAGGGGACCTCTCCCGTGCCCTTTACACACTAAAGGCGACCTTCCCCATGCCCTTTACACACTAAAGGGGACCTATTCTTCACTTGGTACATACATCATCCTCAAGCTCACCTTACTATATACATTAGCATAGTTTCTGAATTTCATAATGTCTCAAACATATATATACCGTCAATCACAAGTGACTCTCATTCATTTCTCATAAACCAAACTTTAAAGTCACTATCATGCATTCATATATCATAGACTTGGAATAGATATCAAACTATCATAAATTTCCAGCCATTCTCACATTCCAGCACCTTGGTAGAATTACTGTTCTGGGTACAACATTTAATTGCCATATCAAACGACTATCTCAAGAGCCATGAAAATTCTGTATGACACTTTAATGTGTCTAGGATAACCTGTAAAAATTTCAGGACAAACAGAGCTCTATAGCTACTTCAGTAAAATATACAATTCTAGTGGTCAGGGGCCACCAATTCACAGACCAGATCCGGGTTCCCTTAATTTTTAATCCTAGAAATTGATGGAACCAATGTACAAGAAAATTTACAGTTATACTTCAACATGTTATTAACTTCGTGTAAAATTTTCAAGGGCTAATTCAATCATTTTTTATGATAATAAAATCGGGCAACTTTAGTGCTTCAGTTTCAACATTTCAGGCAGCATCAGTCTCATTTCGGTTTCTGATTTTTTGGAGATAGTAAACATTAAAATCAACACCCAAGAAAATTCATGTAAATATTTTAAGATGTTAACTCCAACATATAATTTTCATGGCTTATGAAACCACCCACAAAATTTCCAGAAAATTCATGAAGAGTTCTGATTACAGAACAGGAATTAGTCCAGCAACCTAGTTCCAATTTCACTTGAGAGAAAACCCATTTTAAAACCAGCCAAACACAACACAAAAATTCATACATCAATATCAATATGTTAATCATGAATATCATCAAAATTTTTGGAATGAGGGCAAGCTAAAACAGAATTGAAAAATTTCACAAGAAAGGCGCAGAAACCCTACTTTGAGTGGCCTATTGGCTCCTTAGCTTCAAGATCAACCAAGCTTGATTCCTTTTCCTCCCAAGCTCCCAATCCAACTTCAAACCCCTCTAATATCAGTGAGGTGTGGGGCACAAGACAAGGTTTTGATGGAATGAAAATTTTGTTCGGTTAGATTTGTAGGGATTGAGGTGTAGAACAAGTTTAGTGAAGAGAGTTTGTGGTTTTAGTGACTTTGAGCTAGGGTTTTGCAAGCTTGAAGCTTGTTAATGGAGTTTGAGAGGAAGAACAATGGAGGAGAGGTTCTTGGAGTGTGCTGGCCGAAATTTTCATGAAGGAAATGATAAGATATTGATTTTATGAGTTTATGACAAAATGCATAGAATTTTCAAGTCCAAAATGTTTTCTTTTCTTAAAGATAAATGTAGTAATTTTTTGTAAGCATCCTATTGGTCCTAATAAAGTGGCAATGGTGTGGCTTCTTCTAAGCCACACACTTGTCTAGATGGGTGGCAAACTTTCACTGGAAGTTTCATTTGTAAGAAACTCACGGAAATCTCACGAGCGGGTAAACACCGTACCCATTGAACCGATATTGCCCGAAAATTAATTTTAAGTATAAAATTATCAATCCCACCTATTTCTAACCTTATTCCCATGTTTTCCTAATTTCGGGCACCTCGGGCTCAAAAGGTTTCAGCTGGGGCTTGGGCAGGTTACTATTCACCAGCCCAATTTTTTTTTTGAGGTCCATTGGGCCACCCTCATCATCATTGTCCTGTTAGATTTCTAAAATTATGAATAACAAAGCTCAAATTAATTTTTAAATGATTTCGGGGTGTTACACTCCTCGAGCTAAAGTGAGCCACTTATTTTGAGCCAAGTGGATGACCAAGATTTATTCTTTGACTACCAAACTAAACCCTATCCATTCATTTTACTATCTTTCTTTAAGAATTTTCCTTTTATATTATAAAAACCAAGCTTTCCTTACAAGCTTCCTTACAAGATGACTACAAAACCATTCTTCTCCATTAAGCCACCCTTATTTCGGCCAAGAGGAAGGAAAAATAGCCACCATTGTTCTTCTTCAAGAACATCAAAGAAACTTGATTCAAACCTCTATTTTCCTAGCCTAGACTTGATAAAACCATAAACTTCCTTCACCAAACTTGTTCTACTCGTCATAACTTACAAATCCAACCGATTGAAATTTCAAATCCTCACCATTTCTCACCTTGACACCTCATCTATTTCTGCCTAAGGAAGGGTTTGGTGTTGGTTTGGAGGCCTTGAAGGGAGCAAAATCCTTCTTGGATCACCCTTGGAGCCAAGATCCCTAAAGTCACTAAAGTAGGGTTTTCTTTGGCCTTTCCTTTCCAAATTTATTTTGAACATTTTTGAATGATCTTGGTCCAAAGTTTCTAGTTATATTGGTTTATAATATGTTGATATTGATGTATTAATTTTGGTGGAGTGTTTGGATGATGTTAGAAAACCCATTTTGGCAAAACAAGTTTTGAAGCATGTGCTGGAATTCTGGATTTGTCCTGATAGGTTATGAATCATGAATTTTCTGATATATTTGTAGATGTTTTCATGAGCTAAAAAAAATATATGTTGAAGCTAGGCTAGTTCTACAAATTTCTTAAGCCTTGTTTTGGACTCCTACTGCTTGAAAAAAAAATCATGAAATGAGACTATATAGATGCTCCCTAAATTTCGGATCTGAAGCTATGCATTTGTCTAATTTTTTAACATAGCAAATGATTGAATTTTCTTTTGAAATTTTTATAGCATGTTTACAACATCTCTAAGTGTAATTATAATTTTTTTCCCTGAATTGATTCAATCATTTGCTAGGGTTAAAAATTAGGAATTGGTTTCTAGCTAAGGTTAAGTGGCTTATGAGCATCGAAATTGTCTAATTTTGTTAACATAGTTAGAGAACTCTTTTTGCTCTGAAATTTTTATGGAATCTTGTGGACACATTGAAGTATCATTGGGAATTTTTATAGCCTTGGATTTGATGGTTTGGAATGTAGAATAAATTGTGCTATGAATATGTGAAATATGCCGTTGTGCTGAAAATGAATTGATGTTTTGAATTGATAATGTAATGGCATTTTTTGTTCTAGTATGACATGAATACTTGATGTTAACTATTTGTCCATGTGACTTCTGACATATAAATGCATGCTAAAGGAAGTAAAGAGTGGTTTACGAGGCATGATTAAAATTGTATTGTGAATGAATGCCTACATGTGCTTTATACATGCATTTGGAAAAAGAAAAGAGAATGTATAAATTTCAATTGTGCATGTTCTGATATATGGACAAAACAGAAACAAGACTTAGGTTAAATGAGGGGAAGGCAAAAAAAGGAACTTCCCTAGGATATATATGGGAAGGCAAAAAAAGGAACTTCCCCAAAGATATTTTGAGTTGGTAGCTATCGGCTAGGAATAGATCTATGTGTGATTCGAAAATGGAAAAAAAAAAAGTCTGATGATCACGTATAGGAATAAGCTCAGTGATAGCGTCTATTTTCCTTGTATGGTATGATCAACTTTAAATACCATTTGGTATAAACTATCTATTGTGGAGTTAAGTAGATACCTGTTGGGTATAAACTAAGTCTTTCCTATGTCGATAAAAAAAGAAAAATGCACTGATTTGATTTATATGGCTACAAGTGAAACTAGGTTACTTTGGGATAATTTCACTGCATTTAGCATATGCATAATAATTTCATATGTAATATCTTGATTAGAATTACTTACTATGTATTTTAGCTTCATGATATATGTGCACTAAGTGATTGATTGTTAAAAGCTACCCACTTCGAAGGGACAATTTTAGAACTTTAAAATGAATCTTTAGTTTATATTGCATGATCACATTTTCTTAATAAACTGAAGTGCTTGGGGCAATGACGATGACATTATGATTGTGTAACTAGGGAGTTGCCCTAGAATTGTATAATTCTCACCCCTATATGTTTGTGTTTCTGTGTTGTCTCCAGTTTAAGCCAGAGGACTATGATACCGCTACACACAACTTGGAATTACCATAATGTAGTAGTTAATGCTTTTATTATGTTGTATTTAGTGAAATGAATATGTATGTAATTATATTAGAGAACAAAGGTGTATTCAAGCTCATAGAAGAGCTTCCTTTTATACTTAACTATGTACTCAATAAATGTTATGTTTCTTTGTTATATATATATTTCAATAGAATTGCGCTTAGTTATTACATACATTAATCGAGCTTACTATAGATATTTAAAAAAATGATAATTAATAAGTAATGACTCTCGAGTACTATGTCATGACTTAAGGATGAGGTTGTACTTAGAAGGATATTACATGGGTACTTGCAAGCACTCCACCAAGGGTATCATGTTGGTTTAGGTTATAGAGTGTTAAGGATTGAATGAGTACCTATTCTTTGTTAATACCCTTAAATAGGAGTCAATATACCCGTTACCACTATTCCCATATCTCGGACGTGGTTAGTAGAGCTACAATATGGATCCATGTTATGAGATCGTGGCGTACGTGGGCTCTAAGTCGTATGAGCTTGGACACGGCCTTAAGGCAACCCCCAAGTTGAAAGACGTTGGGTTCGCGTGGCACATGATGTTTTCCGGTTTACAGCCTCTAGCCCTTTGTTGGGATCCATTGTAGGCTTGGGTGCATGGCGTGGGCTAGCCCAATGGAGTCTATGAGGGCTTGGCCCACATTCGAATGTCATAACAATCTACATAATAATTATTTATTTACTTTGCTTTCATTAAAAAATTACTTAAACATATTAAAACACAAAACTATTTCTTAATAAAAAAGATTTTTAATTAAAATAATGACATATAAATGACAGTATATAAATAGCTTTACACAATCAATTAATAGAATTTTACAAAAATGATATGTAATAGTTGTAATAGTGGATAATTATTCTCTATAATTTGTAACTTTGGTAAATTTATATTGATTGATAGTGCAAAGTCAATATATGAAAATTAAATTCTTAAAATAGTTTAATTCTAATACATTATTAATATAATTTTACCATATTATAATTCGAGCTTGTATTATTTTGTCAATAAAATTAGAGAAAAATTTCACTTAACCTCCTGAATTATTGTTCTTGTGCATTTTACCCTAAAACTTTAAAAATATGCAAATAAACCTCCCTAGTATTTCCTGAATGTACAATTCATCCTTGAGTTTAATTTGTGTGCCCTGATAGGTAAAACTTTTTTACACTGTCATCTAAGCATACATTGATATATTAGTAAAAGTGATTAAGTTTTATACCTGCTACTTAAAAATTAATGTCATGCAAATGGAGTGATTTGATTAGGTGAAAGCGTAAAAAAATTTTACACAATCAGTGCATATAAATTAAACTCTTGATCCTTTGGTGACTTTTTATTTATTGTTAACAAGAATAGCAGATATTCAAACAAGTTTAAGGTATCAAATTGCACAATATTTATTAGTTTAGGGTGTTTGATTGCAACTTATCTCAATTTTGAGCAATGCACTTATTTTTTGTTAATAATAAGCGATAATTTAACAAAAGGACTAAAATAATCATTAGAAAATATTAGGGGTTCGATTTACACATTTTCAAAGTTTTATAAGTAAAATGCAAAAGAACTATAATTCAAAGAAATAAAGTATAATTTTTCCTTAAAACTATTTACATTTTAGTAAACTATTTCAAATATTATATTTATTATAAGGTGATTATTTTGGTACTCATGTTAAATCGGCAATACCAAAATGTACCATGACATAATCAATTTTATTGATTCGTTTTTTCTACGAAGCATGGACACACCGACTTGGTGGTATGTCCATGTAAATAATTTTGGACACGATATTTATATAACACCTACACAACACGTGTTAGACACGTGTCCATATGTATTCAATTGAAAAAATAATTTTTTTGAACTCGAACATGAACTGGACACAAAAAACTAGTTGGATCTTTTTGAAAATTCTTCAATTAAATACAAGAAAACAAAAAGAAGAATTAATTAGATAAAATGAATTATACAAATACGATAAAAAAATTAGACAAAAAATGACAAAAAAATACAATTATATATATATATGCGTGTCGTAATCTGTAATTTTTGAGTTTAGTGTATCTTTATATTCATATCCGTGTCCATGTTATGTCCTATGCTATGTCAATGTCCGTGCTTCGAATGCTTTTTCTTGATAAGCGTCTAGTAACATTCACTCAGTAAAAATTTAAATTTTTAAACTTAAAGGTATATTTGTGAGTTTGGATTTTGAGAAAAAGAGAATGAAGAGGAAGGAATGACTTATAATTTAATTTTCACTATAAATTTTCTCTCTTTCACTTTCCTTTAAAATCAAAGTCACAAACATATAAACAAAAAATCACCATTTGCCCGCACTTTATCCGAATTTAAGGAGTCGGTATATACGTCAGCATTGGGGCTCCCTTGAGAAAAGGTCCGCGCATAAAGGGTCTCGGTGAGTGGGATAGAAACGGAAAGGGAGAAGAAGAAGAGAGGTGCAAAAAAAAATAAAAAATAAAAATGGCATCATGGAATTCAGTTCCACTTCAAGTCTTCTACGAAGTTCTGGGTTGGTTCGCCTTCGTTGCCTGGTCCATCAGCTTCTACCCTCAAGTCATCTTGAATTTCCGCAGGAAGAGGTCCCTTCACCCTTTCTTTCCTTCTTCAATCTTCATCCTTCTCCTTTCTTTTTTTTTTTCGTTCTTTTCTTATTCACCCTTCTTTCATTTTTTTCTTAATTTTTAAATTTTTTTTGTTGTTGTTGAATTTAGTGTTGTGGGGCTGAACTTCGATTTCGTGGTGTTGAACCTGACCAAGCACAGTTCCTATCTGATATACAACGCTTCTCTCTACTTCAGCTCTGCAATTCAGAAGCAATACTTCGAGAAATACGGTTATGGGGAGGTTCGTTCCGTCCCTGATATCCAATCATCAAAGTGACTTGAATAAGTTTTCACTTTTCAATGAAAAAGCATGGAATAGGCAATTTTCTTCCTGAAATTCTTTCCTTTCCTTTCTTATGACTAACTCTTCCAGGAATCCTTGTATTTTCCTGTATGGGAGGAATAATTGTCGTCTCAAATTTCTTTTTTATTTGTTAAATTTTCTATCTTTTTTCCCCTGTTTGATTATTGATTTTGTCTAGCGAAAGTAAAGTCTGTTCTGATGTACATTAAAATTATAAACGTGGTTGTAGCAGCGATTGGCATCATAGGATTTGGTCAACTTAGGACATCGGACTTATGACGACTTTGATGCAGAGGGTTTTACTTAACAATCTTATTGTTTTGATTTTACCTGTTTCAGATGATACCTGTGGCAGCAAATGATGTTGCTTTCTCAATCCATGCTGTTCTACTGACAGCAATTACTTTGTTCCAGATCGTGATCTATGAAGTAAGACAGATATTACTTCTCATTGAGAGTATTGTTCTTTTTTTAGATCTATTAACTGAATTCTTGTTTTTTTGGCTGAACTTAGTACTTTTTATTTTTATTGTAGCGTGGTAGTCAGAAAGTCTCCAAAGTTTCTATTGGAATTGTCTCTGTCGCGTGGCTAACTGCTGCAGTTTGTTTCTTTATTGCTTTACCTAGTCATTCCTGGCTCTGGCTTCTCTCCATCTTCAAGTATGTTTCTGCAGTTTCTTGCACAATTTCCTGCTCTTTGACCTTCAACTGAACTCTATAGAATATATGCATGGATGTATTTTTAGTTTTATATCAGATTTAGTTTATTTTTAAACTGGAGATTTGATATTGTTGAATCTTAATTAGTTTGTTACCAATTTAAGAGATTGTGAATGACATAATTGTTGATGCACTCTTGAGACCATCCTGGTTCACCTCTAACTGGAATCCTGGTTGCGCATTAGGAGAAAGATTATTTCTCATTTTCAATAATTTAGGCAACAGTGTGCTCAGTCTGAGCAAATAATTTCTGTTGGATCTGTATATAGTTGATCAGCACTTAGTTATAAAGAGCAGCATATGAAATTGATGTTTTAACTGAAAATATTTCAATTCTAATGTGAGAGTCCTACATAATTATTGATCTTATATGAGCCTCCTAGTGATAGTTGGCCTTACATCTCAGAGCATTTGGTGATTAATGTTTTCAGAATAGTTCTTTTTATATTTGGGTATAAGCTTGTTTTTTATCTAGGCTTTTCTACAAACATGGTCTACAACAGGAGACAATGGCATAGTTTGATCTATATAGCCAAGCTCATCTAATTGAAAAAGGCTCTGTTGTTGTTGTTGTTGAAGTATAATCCATTTTCACTCCTTTATTTTTTATTTTGTGACCAAACTGCAGCCAGCGGGCAATTGCTTGATGTTTTGTGTTGGCCTCCCTAGTTGCTACCACTATGATACTCTTGTTTATTTATCATTCTATCTTAGTGCAAAAGCTTAGAGTCTTCTCTATTTCAACAACTGCAGACCCATCCTTGCTGTAGTGCTGTTGTCTATGTTTGGTATCTTAGAAAATTTCGGCTTTCCTTAGCCTGTGGAAGTGCATTTGTTCTCCCGTCGACCAGTTACTGTTACTATGGTTTCACCATGCTTTGACATATGGATGTGATTTAGTTTTTTTTCCTAACTTTTTCTTTAAATTGGTTATGTTGCAGCGGAATTCAAGTACTTATGACAGTTATAAAATACATTCCCCAGGTAAGGATTTCTTTCAAATTTAATTATGTGTTGCTCTTCTCTATATGATTGTAGAAATAATGTCTTCTTCTTTAAAAAACTATAAGTTGTTAGCAGAGCCTAATTTATTTATTATGCTCCAAAATGCAGATGAAACTAATTCCATTTTTTTTCCAGACACCCTTGTAGTCATTGTCTCAAGAGACTAAATTTATTTTACAGCTTCTAGCCATCCATTTCCTGTTAATAATTCATGTTGTGAATGTAGGCAATCTTCAACTTCCTAAGAAAAAGTACCGATGGCTTCAGCATTGGTAACATTCTACTAGATTTTTCTGGAGGGATAGCAAACTATGCACAGATGGTTGTGCAATCAATAGATCAAGGTCTGTCATCTCTGCTATTGCTATCTCTTGACATTTGATTCTGTATTTTCACAGTAACATTTTTAAATGCCATCTTTCCAGATTCATGGGTCAACTTCTATGGGAATATAGGAAAAGTGTTGCTATCTCTGGTATGCAAAATTCTCTTGAGGAGTACTGGACTCCATTCTTTAGTTGTAGTTGTTTGTTTTCTCCATTTCCTATCCATATATTTTGCATGCAGTACTGGTTCTATTACTTATTCTGGTTTTGATTTCATATAATCTTAGACTTAGTAATACTATTCTAAGTTGTTCAAAGCAAAAAATTAGTGGTACAAGGACTACAGAGTACCACTCATACAGAATAGTAGGAGCAGTATTGAGAATATAATTATGCATCATGCATAGATGCAGGATGTTGCTTGTGCTTGGTAGATTATATTTTTTCAATTAGTTCAGTAAGTCACCACTGCTTGAGGCCCTTATGTTGTTTTTGATGGGATACACCACTGCAGATATCAGTACTCTTTGACATTGTTTTCATCTGTCAACATTATGTGCTGTATCCTGCTGCTAGAAAAGCCTCCAAACTGGTAACCTCTCCTGAACAAGATGATCAAATCACGGAGCACCTTGTCAGCTCTTCTGATCAAGCATCACCAGAGAATGTGTAGAACATGATCTTGTTCATACTTCACAATGTAAATTAATCTTCCCATTGATAGATATTGGTATCAAAACAAAACTAGGATATGTTTCTTATCCCATACGCCAGGAGCACCATTTAATATGGCGCTCCAATAATCTTTGTTGCATAATTTTTAGAATTGTAGCCTCACATTCTTTATATAGTAATTTGTATCCTGAATTTTTATTTGATCAAGTGGCTTGCTATATATTGTCAAGCAGCAGAATTCCTTGGTGGATGTGGCAAAAAGCATAATTAAATTACAAAGAGTAATGCTAGACAGTGAAAGAAAAAAATAGCTACAATTTCCAAGGAAAAAAAACAACTAAATTCAGCTAGTTGATGGATGGAATAAACTATGAAGGAAATATTGCTACAAAGAAAGGTAACATGGCTCTTTATCCACACAAATCAGCAGTAAGGCTATTCATCGACAAAAATCAGTCACTATTATAAATAACTTGTTTGAAAACTCTGGTGGTAGAGTTTCTTGCAAAATTTTAACTAAAAACATAAGGCGAATCGCCAAAGAATAAAAATGTTAACCCTGTGGCGCCATGAGTAGTGAATTGGTTGAACTATTTCGTCGACGAGATTACGACAACATCCAAGATCAGATTGTGTATAAAAAAAATCCAAGATAAGAAGATATATAATTTAGAATAATCATCTGAAACTTGACCCAAAAAAACAAAAAAAAAAAAAATTCAAACAACAGCGTTGATTAATGCAAAAATGCAATTCGTGCTTTTCTTTTTCTCCTTTTTTAACGAATTCAAAAGGTGAAAATCATTATCTCTAACTTCCTTTATATGATTTTGTTTAACTATACTTTTTGTTTAAAATAAAATTCTTATCAAATTTGTAACACTTTCCTTCGAATTAAATAATGGGACTCATTTTCAAATTATTTTTATAATACTTCTCAAGTAATATAATTTTTTTCTTTATATATATAGATTTTAAATATGTATTAATGTAATTAAAAGGTAAAGGTAATAGAAAATGAGAATTATTTTCTATAATTTGTGAGAGGAATTCATTAAGGTACCTTAGCCCTGCAGAATGAATGTAGCCGGGATTATATTGGCTTTCTAATAATTAAATCAAGGCTCTCTAACACGCAGTTAGGTACCAACCTCCTTGATTTTAGCTACCCTTATAAGTGTGTGGGTACCTTCATGAAAAGTGAGGCGAAAGGCATTTAGCCAAATTGTTGAAATGTGGGAGAAAATTACATTGAATTTAACTATTACACCACACTATTTATCTACACCTTTTGCCAAGGTACACCATCGCACCTGCGTTTAATGAGTATTGCCATTTGCCCTTTTTACGGTTAAAATATAGTTTTGATGCTTATATGCGTGAATAATTTTGAATTTAGTTATTGTACGCAAAAGATTTTTAAAACGATATCTAATAATGCTATCTTTTGTAAATTAACTCTTTACTTGTCGGTATAATACGTTACTTGCCGCAATAGTCAATTAAGAAAGTGAAATGGTCAATTAAGCGATGTCAATTGGAGATATAACTTCATTATTTATTTATTCGGATTTGATTAACTGCGTATGATCCATTTATTTTATTTTTTAATTAATTATATGATAAATGATATAATACATCTTTTTAATGGTAGGTCTTGTATTCAACTCTTCGTTCCTCTTTTCCTAATCCCTTGTGAAAAATTATTAGATATAAGGCTTTTGTGAAAAAAATTAGAGACTTATTTAGAAAGAATGTTTAAAAACTTTGTAGAGATTTTTAAAATTTTTTTGGGTAAGAATTAAATTTAAAATTAATAAAATTAATAAGAATAAAAATTACATATGAACGTTTTTTTTTTCATTTGGGGTCAACATTGATATTGACATTTACTGCCGTGCAACGAAACAAAGAACGAACAATGAATGGGCTGGCTTATTTATTGGCAATGGTTCTACAGTTTCCTAATGAACCTAGCGGCTTTTCCTGACCAAGTGCATGGCAACCCCACCAAAAGAAAAAAATAAAATAAAATTGGATAAGGCGAGTGCTACGCCTACAATGCACCGCACGCACGGCACTTCCAGTATTGGGGTACCTTTCGAACATAGTGTACCTTGTATTCTAAAGGTTATGATCATAATTCATTAGGTGTATCACATGTAATTATTTTTATTTTAATTATATTTTTTTAAAAATGTCTAAATATAATTTTAAAGTGATCAAATTTGATTTGTATGATCCTAAATTTAAATAAGAGGGATGATACACAACTATCAAAATACATTAATCAAATATATCCATTACGCTAAACGATAAATTTTACATATGGAGATGTATGGGATATGGATGGGTAGATTGGGCAAGTGATACACAATGTAAAGAAAAGAAAAAAAAATAGAAATGTGCACGTGTGGCAGTCTTGGGAGCAAAAAGGAGGGAAAAGGCTCATTTTCACCAACCCCTTCGAAGGCCTTCCATTTGTATTTCTGTGCTTTTCTTGTTCATTTCTCCCACCAACTCATAGCTCTCATTCGTTGTGTTGTACAGGGAGGAAGAAGAAGAGCATAAAACTAGCTTATGTTTGCAGTGCACAAAGCCATGCGTAACTATGAGCACAACCACTCATTTCATTCGTGTTTTTCTATCAATTTTTTGAGGAAATGCAAAAGAGGGAACTTAAAAATGATATCTTTGACAATTGTTCAAGATTTGTGAAGGAGTTTTTGTTTGTATTGTAAGGTATGTGTGTTTATCATTTCCAGTATGATTGTTCATGTGTGGAAGAAGTTAAACTGGTGGTAAATTGTTCTAAACTCAAGAGCAAAAAGTAGCAAACCTTTTTAAAATTAAGGTGTAAACCTTTTCAAGCATGGAAAATACATGGACAGAAGTTGTAAACCATGAAAAAAGTTGCAAACCTTTTTAAAAATGTTGTAAACTCATATTATGAATGGGAAATATATATATATATATAATTTTTTATTCAGAGTTTTTTAGCAACAAAACAAACTGGGAATGACTTTATTAGAAGGTGGTAGCTAACGTTAAGAGTGGAAACGTGAGGTGTAAATGCGTGGATTGAAGTTGGAAACCAAGCTGCAAAATATTGTAAACCCATGAGCAAAAAGTCGTAAACCTTTTTACAAATGTTGTAAACTCCTGTAATGCATGTAAATTTTTCTTTTTTTATGTATTTTTTATTAGAGTCTTTTTAACAACAAAACAACTGGGAATGACTTTGTTAGAAGGTGGCAGCTAACATTAATAGTGGAAACGTGAGGTATAAATGCATGGAAGAAAGTTGTAAATCATTGGTAAAATGTTATAAACCCATGAGTAAAAAGTTGTAAACTTTTTTAAAAATGCTGTAAACTTTGGTTATGCATGGAAATTTTTATTTTATTTTATTTTTATCAGAGTCTTTTCAGTAACAAAACAAACTGTAAATGGGTCTGTTAGTTGGTAGGTAGTGTTAATAGTGGAAGGCTAAGGTGTAAATGTGTGGATGGAAGTTGGAAACGAGTGGTAAAATGTTGTAAACCAATGAGGAAAAAGTTGTAAACCGTTTTACAAAAGTTGTAAACTCATGTTATGCGTGAGAATTTTTTTTATTTTTTTTATCATAGTCTTTCAGCAAAAAAACAAAATGTGAATTGCTCCATTAGAAGTTTGAAATCAGTGCAGCAAAAAATTGTAAACTAGTTTGTGAAGTTGTGGAAAAAAATTATAAAGTGCTTTAGTTTTTGTTCAGGTTTATTGTTAGAAAATATTGTACAAAATGGAGAATTTAGTGAATGTTGATGCTGATGTTGATGTTGAAGTCTAGATGAAGCATGCTAAAGTGAATCATGAGATGGAGGTGCTTGTTGGGATGGTATTCAATTAGATGAAGAAGTGAGAGCATTTTACAAAAATTATGCAAGCAATATAGGTTTTGAGTTCAAAGTAAAAAATTCAAGGAAGGATTTGAATGGAAAATTAAATTACATGTTACTTTCGTTCATGGGCAAAAAGACGTGCATAAAAAATCCCTAGAGCATTGAGGGTGCGGCCTATTAAGCAAACATAATGTGATGTGAAGATTACAGTAAGCAAGGCAGCAAATGGTAGATGATGCATTAATAAAGTTGTGCTTGATCACAACCATGTTGTTAGCCTAATGAAGTCAAGGATGCTGAATGCGAACAAAAGCTTAAACCTCCATGTCAAGAAGGCTATTGAGTTGAGCGATTGTGCAGGGATGAGGATCATGAAGACATTTCAAACTCTTGTCAAAGAGTCTGGTGGATATGAAAACTTACCATTTGGTGAAAGGGAAGTGCAGAACTACATCCACAAATAGAGGCATACGATTGGCAAAGGAGGTGATGCAAAAGCCTTGATTGAGTATTTTTCAAAGAAGGCAAAGAATGCTAATTTCTATTATGAGATAGACCTAGATGATAGGTTTCGGGTAAGAAATATATTGGGCAGATGCAAGGGCAGAGGCTTTACGAGTATTTGGGGATGTTGTTAGCTTCGACACAACATACCTAATAAATAAGTATGACATGCCGTTTGTTGCTTTCGTGGGAGTCAATCACCATGGGCAATCATTCTCTTGGATATGGGCTAGTGTTAGATGAGGATATTGACTCCTTCGTCTAGTTATTTCAGAAGTTGGATTACATGCATGTTTTGTAAGCCACCCATTGGTATTGTGATTGGTCAGTAGGGCGATGGAGAAGGGATAGAGATCGCTATGCCACACACCCGGCATAGGTGGTGTTTATGGAATATAATGAAAAAGGTTCCTAAAAAGCTGAAAGCATATGGTGAATATCACAATATCAAAAGGGGTTTGCAGGAAGCTATGTATGAAACTTTGGGAGAGCAAGAATTTGAAGATAAATAGGCTACATTTGTAAGAGAGTATGAGCTTGAGAGCAATGAATGGTTAGGTGGCCTATTGACATCGACATAAGTGGGTGCCCATCTACTTGAAGAAGGATTTTTGGACCGGGCTTTCCACTACACAAAGAAGTGAGAGCATACACTTCTTTTATGGGTATGTTAACTGAACACTAGCCTCAGCAATTTGTAAATCAATATGATAATGTTTTGAGGAGTAGGGTTGAGAAAGAGGTTGAAGCTGATTTTAAATCCATTAACACAATCATCCTTTGTGGCTCAAGCTCCCTATTGAACAACAATTCCAGAGGAGTATACCCAGTGTTGCAAAATGAATTGTGTTCCAAGTTTGAAAACATTGTGTGGTGCAATTGGGACTTTTGAGGTGATGAAGGAAGTGACATTATTTGGTAGACCTTCGGAGGTAATTTGTGAGGTTCTCTTTAATCGTGACAACCATGATGTCAGCTACCAATGCTTGTTATTTCATTTAGGGGGTCATGTGTAGACATTCCCTTTGTGTCCTTTCTTTTGAAAGGATAAAAGAGGTGCCAGTTAAGTACATTCTTTCAAGATGGAGCAAAAGGATAAAAAGGAGGCACGCATACATAAAGATTAGTAACAATTCTCTGGAGTTTAAGCCCACCATGGAGAGGTATGATAAATTGGTTAGGTATTTCTATAAAGTGGCAAAATTGGTTGCAACTTTTAAGGCTAGGAGCAATTATGTTCATTGCACTCTTGACAAGTTATATGCTTATTTGCAATTAATTCTTTCTTTGCCTGGTTGAACACTGCAAAAGATGATGGCATTGGTGGTAATATTAGCTTGGGGTGTACAAATCAAATCCATAGTCATGTGCGTAAAAGACATAAAGGAAGGCCACCATCGAAGAGAAAAGTTTCTGAACTAGAAAAAATGATGTAGAATTATAGCAAAAAAGGAATCCTGACATAGAATAAGTTGCAAATCAAGGTGTGTTGCATATCTTCTCATGCCTTGCTTGCTGTGATTTTTAATATTATATATATGGACTCATGTGTTATGTTTAATGTACTCTTTCCATTCAATTATGTAGGAATCATTTGAGGCCATGCTTTCCAAGCCCTTTGAGCAACTTCTTTGTGGATTCATATGTTGAGGTTAGAGATAGTGGCAATGTATCTGATGAAAGGATGTGGTGTGTGTTCACACTAAACTTACTTTTAATTTGCAAGTTTGATTGAGGGTTTTATGACATTCTTATGCACTCATCATAGTAGCCTTCAATAATGAAACCCTATATTAATTTGTATTCATGAATTTTCCATGCCTTCTCACGACTATTGAATGTAAATTACCATTCCTTAGTGGTTATCGTGTACTCCAATTGAAGTTGACTTCATATTATGTTGTTCATGTCTTCGGTAGAACTCATTATAGTATTGGTAAGACTATTTCTTTCATGTTGTATATGCCTAGTATTTACAGGTTGTATTGTTGGTGCTGTTGTTTTTTATTTATTATATAGCTTAAGGGCATTGGCTTTAACACAAGTGTTGCGAATGGCAACAATGAGAGCAACTTTCTAGTGTTGCATGGTTCAGAGCAACAACATGGTGGATTTCTATAGGTGCTTGAATCATATAGTCAAGATCTCTGTCTAGATGATATGACATGAGTAGTGTGCCTCTTAGTGGGGATTCAAGTGCAATACCAATGTAGTCAAGTGATCTACCTAGAAAGCTCCTTTTACAAAGCATTTACCCAACTTTGATTAACTCAAAGCTTCTTTACAACATTTAGGCTCAATGGTATAGATGAAAGCACATATTGATATATATTTAAGGGATGACCTGGTTCTCATACCCTTGAAAGGCTCTTCATGAACTTTGTCTTGAGAGGTTGACTTTAGGTTAGAAACTCACTTATAGTTTTTGTATCATTGAGATTCCTCAGCTTCTTTTTTATCTTTAGTTTGCTCATCTTCATGTCCAAAAATATTACTTTTTGATTGCTTTGAGCTTCTAAGCATGCTTTCTGAAGAGATGATGTTCTAGAGCTTATTTTATGAAGATATTGCTTTCATCTAGCTGCTTTCAGAAGCATCCTTGAGACACATTTTCTAAGGACATTACCCTAGTTCTTTTGAAAACATTAGCGAAGATTTCTTTAAGCTCATTCATCATCTAGCTTAAGTCATTTGAGGGTCTTAGGTTTTGAGCTTCTGATTCACTTCTTGGTTCAGGATAAGTATATGGTGTAGTCAAGGTCCTTGGCATTTTAACTAGTTGACCCTTTCACCTCCAATAGGAATAGTTTTCGATTTTGGTACCCTGACTTTATTGGGTCCTTTTTGGTTAGATTTCAATGGAGAGGTTTCCATCCTTTCTAAAAGATTCCTTTCTCAAGAATCATTTGTCAGTGGGTGTTCCTTCCTATAGAGAAAACAAACAAAAAATAGAAATCTTTGAATGAGGTTGTATTGCTTCTTCCCTTAGATATCCTTTTCATATCTTAACCATATTTTCTAAAAATATAGCTTTTGATCTCCCATAATAAGTTCAAGGATTTTGAACTATTTCCTGCTTATTCTTGGTCATATTTCAGAAGCCATGAAGTCTTTTCACAAGAGAAATAAACTTTCTGACTTCTTTTGCATTTCTTTTTGAAGACTTCAGTTTCTAAGGTGACCTACTAAGTTCTCTTTATAGGTTGAGATTTTAAAGGAAAGAGCTTGAGAATCTTCTAGCAACTCATCATACCATGCAGTAACTAAGTAATATGAAAGGTTGAGTTCAGATACCCTTACCTTACATCCCTCTGTTGAAGTGTCCATAGTCATGAAGGATAAATATGCAACTTCTTCTTGCTAGTCATGGCTTTCTGACCCATCTTTTCTTCTTCAGAGTCATTCCAGGTACCTAGCATGCCTTTTCTTGAGGTTGGAACTTTTTTGTGATGCTTTGCGCTTAGAGTTCTTGATTCAAGATGGTCTTAGCTCTTTTTATCTTTTTTGAGAATGATGTCTCTTTCCTTTTAAGCTTAGCCTTCTTAGGATTTTGACAATTTTCATAGACATAAAGAATTCATCTCCATTTTCAATCTCAGATTCTTTATTAGATCCTTCCTCTTCACTTGAGGTTTCAAAAATTTTTATTGCTTTAGCTTTGTGCTGCTTCTGACAAGATAACTTTAGGGTAGAAGACTTTTGAGATGGGTTAAGTTCTTCAGTAGCATCCACAGTCTATCCCATATTTCCTTTCACATGTCACAAGCCATAAATATGTCATATTTATATGCTTAGTGCACATATGAGCAGGAGCTTGGCTTAAGGATTTCAAGTGAACTCTTTCTTTTTGTTGTTATTATCAACCTACTCCTTGGGACTCCTTTTGACATGACTATGCTTTGATAGGTTCTGGAACAATATCAAAAAGACGATCAGAATGATAGAGTGACCTTTACAATAAGTGTTCATGCTGTTCTTGTCCTTTTGGATCTTTGTCCTCTGAAATCATTGGGTTGCTCAACCTCAGAGGCCTGGCTCTGATACCACTTGTAGGTATAAAAGTGCACAAGAAGGGGGGTTGAATCATACTTTGCCTCTTTTAACATATGAAACATTTAACAGAAGAACTATTAAGCATTAAGCTTAAAGTGCAGCGGAAATAGGATTAGTCATTTCAGAAAGTAAATTTCTGAAGCTTTCAGTATATAATAGAAATGCTAAATGGATATATGAGCAATAAAATAGCATAGTAAATAAAGTAAAGAAGATCAGAAAGAAGAAGATGTGGCACAGGCAGATGTTATCCTGGTACGGCCAAAACTGCCTACATCCAGGTACTCAACACATGGTGAGGTTCCACTAAACATTTTCTCAAACTAGAGAAAGAACATGGATAGTCTTTACATTAGCCTTCCCAACCTCTCATGTGACCAGTAGACAATCCCTCCTGTCACAACCTAAGTAGTTATTCACCAATCTTTTAAACTAACCTACACTTAAGTTTTGGTAAGATTTACAAAGAAAGTTCTGGAAACACTTGAATGACTTCTTTGTAAATGTTCTTTCTAGGAAGAACATATGAACACTAAAGGAATGTAGAAAGAAGATTTTTACTACCAAAGGAAATGATTACTAGATGTAATGAACTTCAAGCAGAATGAGGAGAAATTTTTTAGAGTTTTTCTCTTTGTCCATGTCAATCTTGCTTCTTTGAAAGCACAACATCTCTATTTGTAGAAGGTTTTCCTTGTGATCATTGCCTTTAATCAAATCTCCAAGTGACACATGTTGATCATCCATATGTGTCTTGGAAAAGCAATCTAAAAGAGTAATGTCTGTTTGTCAGGACTTGTAGAAGCCGTTGCAAGATTGAGGTTTCTGATGCTACTTCAGAAATTACTCTTACTTTCTAAATATGGTTTTTGAACTCTTTTCTTCTAGAAGCTGAGGTTGTTGACCAAGTTAGCAGAGAAGATGACTCACCAAGTTTGAACTGGGTTTGACTTTAAATTTGAATTTCAAAAATTCAAATTTCCCTCTTTTCCAGTAACATTCAATGCTCCACATTGAAGTGAGATTTCTAATGTGCGATATTAGTTCCCTGATTAATCTTTGGCTTTTTATCTTCAATCCAAACTTTATGATGATGAAAGATTTACAATCATGATGGTTGAAGATTGTGTAACACGTTGTTCTAAGAGTTTGCTTGATATCTTCATTTTGAATATACTTTCTGATGTCTAATGTTACTTTCTGAAGTCTCATGCCTTAGTTTCTTGCCCTTGTTTTGATTTATGTTCATCCGTAAGGCATGTATACGGACTTTGCATGATATAGCGTTCACTTTCTATTAAGTTCAATCTCTTTATATGAGATAAATCATGTTTCATGCAAAGTGAAATTATTCTCGTTTCAAGTTGATGTTATGCAATCCGAAATATATGTATGCTATGTCAAGAAACTCAAGGTAGACATTAGTCATTCTTCAAAATATTTTCTTTAAATTAGTTTTGTTGTCACTCAAAACATATTGCTTTGAAGCTTTATGAAGGGTTATGGAGCTAACACTTAGTGCTCAAATATCTTAGTATAAGCGTGTTATGTATAGATGGCATAAACCTTTCCTTTTGGGAGATTCCTTTCACACTACTTTACTCTGTTGATAAGATATTTGATTGCATGGGTCTGTGTGGGTTTTAGAAAAGAATGTGTTCAAATATGATATGCACCCTGAAAAGTGCTTCTCTATGCGAAACATCCGCACATATGAGCAAGAATGGTCGTATGGTTCAAGGAGAATAATAGGCTAAGGATCGAGTTGATTACCAGTTACCAAAGAATCCCAAAGTGTCATTTCATTACTATAATCAGAGATAGCCCATTTATGTTAGAAAAGACGGTTAATTTGATTTGACACGAGAAGAACCAATGCAAATTCAGGCTGAATAAAAAAAATGCCATTGATTCTGCTAGGGTAGAAGTGCATTTGATGGCTCTAAAATGACGCGTCTTTTGGAGGCCATAGAAACTAGCTCGAACTATGCTACTGATAGTGATTTGTTTGATGAAGATCGCTACTAAATAATAAGATCAATGCTCACTCAATAAAAAATTATTGCATGGCATTATGTTTAGTACATTTGTAGCCCTTTCAGGGTATTTGCTATTTTATAATAATAGATTTCATCTCCATATAATTAGTCATAGAAAAACATGCAACTGAATAGTATTCCCCAAATAAAACATCCTTTTACATGCATCTGTCACTTATGAATAAAATCATAATTATAAGTTCCTTCTTATGTAAACCAAAAGATCAATAATCCTAGTTTAGTTACTCCCACGGCAGCATCATGGGCCGTCAAGATTCTGGTTGGTACCAGTTGAACAAAGAGCATGGCCCTTTTGATGATTCCTCAACAGACATGCCATGAGCCATGTAAACACCTTTCCTTTCATTCAAAAGGTAAGGTGTATCCTTTTTTCTAGTTTACATGCTCATGCCATGTTCGTTTTGTGCGTTGTCCACTATTGCCATAAGGAGTAACTGTATGTACTTTGTAAACTAAAATGGCATGTAAGTATTCCATTTCGTTAATAAGGTAAGGTGTATCATCTTTCATCTTGTTACATGCTCATGCCACGATTTAGGTGTGCATGCATCATGAGCTATTAATTGGAAATCACACAACTTAACACCGCTTGCCTTTTATCTTTAGCATTCCTAAACCTCCACTTGAGTGTGTATTTAGAGTGATTGCGTATGACAACTGAGAATGTGGGGAGGGGCTGAGCATTGTGGCCAAATTGGTAGGGGAGAGGGGGAAAACCTTGCTTAAATATATAAGAGTCAAGTCTTGGTATTTTGTTCAAGTCTTGTAAACACACCAGTACACTTCCCAAGCCTTAAAGAAACAACATTATCCTTCATCCCCTTTTCCAACGCTAGACCAGCCATACATTAGCTTCATGGTTGGTGTTTGATTTGTGATAAAAGGTTTACATCTTTTTTGTTAGAGGTTTACACCTTTTTAAAGAGAGGTTTACAACTATTTTGTAAGAGATTTACAACTTTTTAACTTAGAGTTTACAACATTTTATTATGAGATTTACAACTTTGTATTATGAGGTTTATACCTTTTTAAACGAGGTTTACACCTTTTAAACAGGTTTACAACCTTTTTGTAAAAGGTTTATAACTTTTTACTCAGAGGTTTATAACATTTTATTTTGAGATTTACAACTTTGTGTAATACCCTAACTTTCACCTAATACGCTCGAGTCGCATTTGGCTAGTTATTAGCGGTTACATCTTCGTTTCAGAACTTGACTTGACTTTCTTTAAAATATGAGTACAAAAAATATGACTAAATTATTCTTTCTGAACTTAAGACTTAAAATGCGAGCGCGCATGCGCATAGGGACCAACTTCTAAACAAGAAACATAACAACTAGGTATACATCACCATAACCATCATAAATAAACCATAAAATAAACACAACATAACTTGTAGTATTATATTATAATCATAAGAAAACAACGATGCCCTTATAAATATAAGGACACCTCAAGATACTAGATACATCAAGCAAGGTTAATTAACGCTAAACATAATTATAACAGGCTAGACTAGTCTTCAAGCTTCCATTGCACCCTCTAATCCGATGTGCGTAACTCCTATGCTCGCGCTTCAAGGAAAATCACGAACATCTGCATCAATCCCGTCTGGAGACGACACGGGAGGGAAAAACAAAAGGGGTGAGAATAGTTATACAAGATTCTCAGGAGGGCTCCGACTTTAACACAAGTGTCATCATCGTCCCCAGCCACTTCGGGTTTCATTATGAAAGAGGTATACATGCATAGGTTCAATTTTAATTTCTCAAATCCTATTATCCGAAGTGGGTTCCTTTTAGCATGAGTCTTCATGGTATGAATGCAGCGGATATTTTATGTATGCATGGCAATACTTGAGATGACAGGACACGTAGATAACATATGCATATGCGTTTTTTACTTTTTCATACTTGAACTCCGTGAGTTCCTTTCATAACTTTTTTCCACCCTCATCATGGTCACCAAAATCCACCCAACATGCGGCCCGCGATTTTAACATGGTCACCAAAACTCCTAATCACCCATGGCCTAGGAATGAGCTCAAACCTAACTAGCCATCGCTAGATTCATATGTGGTAAAAGAGGGGAAACATATCTCTTTCCTTGGATCAACTCTACAACCCTTAACTCGGGAAGTCATAATGGGATCATTTCCTCTTTATCATATCTTGTATGAATGCAACATGAGCATGCAACCATAGAACCTCATATGACATATCATATATTCTCATGCATTGTAAACATAGCATACCACATCATCATAGCAACATGCCACAAATACACATAAAGTCTCATGCTCATGATATTAACATATTCACATCATTGTGAGTATACCCACTCGATCTCATGCTTACATCACACCTCCTATCTCATGGTGTCTTATGCTTTGGCCCTCACGGGTTTTAAACTTGTGTTCTAATTATCCTAACCTTCAATATGGATTTTTATAACACCTAGGGGATCATTACCTATAATTTTCCCTAATGTTTATGAATTATAACATAACCAAACAGCTCTATGTCTCTTTGGGCAGAATTTTACCTTATGATTACGGGGTCCTAGAATCTTCGTTTTGACCCTTTCTAAGTTCTGTCTTCGCCTAAGGCTCTATAATTAACTCCTAAACCAATTATGAGGCATTCCTACACATATCCACCAATTATGAACCATTTTCCTTAAGTCCAATTATGCTGGAACAGAATTACAAGTTTGTGCATTCTAAGTGTTCTAGAATTCACATTTTAAGTCCTTTTTAGTTACTTGATCTTTCCTAACTCCCCTAAATCGTTCCTTGCTTCACTCAAACATAATTTTACACATTTTAACACCTTAGAACAGAATTCATATAGTAGCCAATCACCAAGGGCAGAACCGAAATCATAGTCATCATATAATCATATAATCTCATGATTTAAATACATATAAGTTGCTAGTTTCTCTTGGAATCATATTAGGAACTCAAAACTCTTTTAGAAACCAATTAATCTCATTGAAATCACATGAATATGTGCTAGGTCAGTAGCTAAATTATTTATCTCAAGGAATAGATTTAAAACATAAAACCTTGTTCATAAAGTTTCTTGAGTACATCTAAGCTTAGAAAAATTCCAAGACTTAGACTATGTGCACTTGTGATTAGATGAACTTTTCCAAGTCCATCATCATCATCACAAGGCCGAAATGACATCCTTGAAATACCTCCATTGTCTAAAACTTTATGTAAGATATTTGGGCAAGTCTTTGAGCTCTAGAATATTGAAGTGATGGCATAAACTTAAACATGCTATGCACTTATTTTACTCTTCATTAGAAAATAAAGTGAGTGCATAAAATAAATATGAGATGCAACCTCATTATTATCTTTAAAGATTAAGTGATGACTTGAAATATAAACATGAAATGTAAGCTTGGGAATTTAAACATGATAATGCAAGTTCATTTAGTTATTCTTGAGAGTTTAGTGATGACATCAAAATAAACATGCTATGCAAGGCATAAACATAAACATGAATGCAATTTCATTTTATCTTAACTAGAGCTCTTACAAGACTTTAAAGGAACATCACAACCTCAACCCAAATATGTACCTTAACAAACATAAAGTGAGCTTTAGAGTTCTTAGCACCAAGACTTCAAAGAAGTCTTTGGTTTTGAACTTCATCATCAAGCTCAAGAAAATAGACACAAAGCTCAACACTTTGTCTAAACAAAATACAAGAACTAAGTCATATTCTTCATTTTATTGCTCATGGGCTTCAATCTAGAGTAAAACTCTTAGAACGGCCGACCAACTTTAAGGTTGGCAAGGGTAAGCTTAGAGCTCTTTGAAAACATAGGATTAATTTTCTTTAACAAAAATTTTGTGATCTACTTAACATTTTTAGTAAACTTTGTTCAAACCAAGGGAGAGAAACCGAAATCTTTAAAGGGAAAAAGGAAGAGAAAACCAAATCCTTTGAGAAAGAAAAGAAAGGAAACCGAAACCTAAACAAGAAAGTGAAAAAGGAAAACTCAAGCATATATGGTCCAAGACCAAGTTGTTTCAAGCTTTAGAGGTTTCTCACAGACATCAACAAGTCATTATCTTGAAACCTTATCATCAAGCTAAAGTTTCTCTTGAAAAGACTCCAAGGCTGAAAACAAAAAGGAAGAAAGAAAGCTTTAAAAACCAAGAGAAATCTAGAACTTTTCTCAAAGAAAGTAAAGAAAACTTGAAGATAAAACCCCTACCAATTGATGTCTTGAGAGATATGAAAGAAAGCTTGAGTTTGACGAAATGGAGAAGGAAAATCCTCTTGAAACTTGAAGGAAGAAATTGGCCAAGTTGAGGGAATTTGAGAGGAAATGAGAGAAAATGCAAGAATGCTTGAACTTGGCAAATGATCCAAAGAGCAACCAAGTCTTCAAAGGCTTGGTACTTATAGAAAAATGAAACATGTTGATTGATTTGGGAGGGAGGCCTTGACCTCATGTTCCATGAAGTGAGGGAATTGTTTCTGGAAGTATGGTGAGGCATGGTCTTTGAGTGAAACAAACTCACCATGTGCTACACATGGGAGGGATGAATTTCGGCCAGATTTGGGCAGCCAAGGGGAGGAGAAATTGCTCATGTAATTGTGGTTTAGTGATGTGTTTAGGTGTTTCTTTGATTAAGGTTTTGGTTAGGAGTTTGTAAGCAAGTGTTTAGGTGAGGTAATTGGCTAATTAAGGTTGTCAAGACTTGATTAGAAGGGTAATCTTGCTAGATTAATAATTTAAAATCATTCTTTTGGTCAAATGAGGTATGAGCACAATTCCTTAATTTAAGGAATTGGAGAGAGAAAATACTATTCAAATTCCATGACTAGGAATCTTGAATTAAAGAATGCAATTAGAGTTTAACTAAGCAATCTTAGGTTCTAATTAACCTTAATAAATTATTTTGACTCTAGATTAATTATCGAAATAAATTAATCTTCGATTAGAGCCTAATATTGCTTAGGTTTGCTTAATTGCGTCATTAGGCTCACTGTATACTATTCTAGGGGCAAAATGGTAATTTTGCACTAAAACTAGCCGGGACTTATCGGGCCCAACTAAACATCAAATATCACTCATAAACATCATTTAAAATCTTTTTGGTAAAGTTTGGGCTCACGGCACATAAAACGATAACAAACACCACATGGGCGTTTTGGTAATTTCGCTTGTCGAAACTCAAAATGAGATTCTTCTCTATTACCACACATAACACATATAATCCCCTATCAACATCAAAACATCCCCTTGAGGATGGACGGCGATCACTTTCCGGGTAAAATGACCTCAGGGGCATTTCCTTATTTGTACACGGGAAAATGGACGTTACACTTTGTATTCTGAGGCTTACACCTTTCTAATCAGAGGTTTACATCTTTTTAAACAGAGGTTTACAACTTTTAAATGAGGTTTACAATTTTTTATTCTAAGGTTCATAACTTTTTCAATAGAGGTTTACAACTTTCTGCAAGAGGTTTACAACTTTACAATAAGAGGTTTATAACTTTTTAGTTAGATGATTACAATTTTTTCATGCAAGATTTACAACATGTTTTTCTAATCACATTGACTAGGAGGTTTAGGAGGAATTATATTTTCCACATAGGTTTAAAGCAAGAAGGTGCGGTTTATGTAACACCCTAAAAATTATTTAAAAATTAATTTAAGCTTTATTAGTCAAAATTTCAAAACTCTGCAGTTTAGCAATGATGAGGATGGCCCAAACCTTAAAAAAAAAAAATTTCGGGCTGAGATGAATAGTAACTTTGCGGGCCCCACGGGGTAAACCGAAACCATAGAATTAGGACTTGGAGATGCCCAAAATTGAGAAAAGAGAGGGTTGAGGTTAGAAATAGTTAGGAATGAGAATTTATACCTATAATTAATTTTCAGGCAATGTTTGATTATCCTACGTATTTTACCCGTTTGGTAAAATTTCTTGGTGTGATTTCTAACATCGAAAGATAGTTTAATCTTTACAAAAGGATAATGTCTATCCATTTAAATCAAATGAATGGCTAAGATTCAATCTTGAATAACAAGATAAATCCTAGCCATCCATTATTTTATTTAGAAAGAAACTATGCATTTTACCTAAATACTACATTTATGACAAGATAACTACAAAAGCCACCAAACTTGCCAAATCATCTCATCATTCTCAACCAAACACAAAGGGAACCAGCATCCTCCATTGCCAAGAGCTCAAACTTTCATTCAAAGCCCAAAAACACTAGCCTAGAGTTGTTAAAGCTTCAAAGTTCCTTTACTAAACTTGTTCCACTCATCAATATCTACCAAACTAACCGATTAGAATTTGAATCCATCAACCTTTTCTACTTTGAGTGCTCACCATCTGCTGTTTAGGGAAGGGTTTAATGTTGATTTGGTGGCCTTGAAGTCAGCAAGATCACTCTTGGAACATCCTTTAAGCCAAGATCCTTAAAGCCACCAAAGTAGGACATTTTAAACCTCTTTTGCTTTCAAATTCATTTTTCTATTTTAACTATTGATTTATTTTATGTTTTTTGTTGTATTGGTTGATAATATATTGATATTGATGTGTTAATTTTGGTGGAGTGTTTGGATGATATTAGAAGTCATTTTTGTAAAAAGAGATTTTGAGTCATGCTGCTAGATTTTCGATTTTTACATAGGTAGCCACTGACCTTGAATTTTCTAGTACTATTGTGGGAATTTTCATAAGCTAGAAAAAATATATGTTGAAGCTAACATCCTAGACTAGTTCCACAAATTTTCTTGGGCTCTGATTTTGATTCCTAATGCCTTAAAAAAATCAAGAACTGAAATGGTACCCATGCTGTTTGGATTATTGGAACTGAAGCTATAAACTTTGCTAATTTTATTACCACACCAAATAATTTAATTATACTTGAAATTTTTACAGGGCATTGAGGACATATTTAAGTCCAATTGTGAATTTTTGATGTGATATGTTCATTTGATTAGGTAATAAAATTGGGAACTATGGTGTTATGTAAATAGGGGGTTTTTGACCTGAATTTGTCTAATTTTATTAGCATAGTTAGAGAACTTGTTTTACTCTAAAATTTTTATGGAGTATTATGGATACATTGAAGTATCTTAGATAATTTTTATAGCCTCTGAATTGATTGTTTGATGAGCAAATAAATTTTTGCTACAATAGTGTGAAATCTTCCCTTGTGTTGGAAATGAAATAATGCTTTGAATTGATGAAATAATGGCATTTTTGGTTCTAGTATGACATGAATACTTGTTGTTAAATATTGGGCCATGTAACACCCTAATATTTAACTCAACACGCCTAGGACATATTAAGATTAATTATTAGTTATTACTTCCTTTTAAACTCGTTTGTAAAATTACTTAGCGGAAAATAGGTAAATTTTTTTTTTTGAAATATGTAAAACAAAATGCGAGCCGTTGTGTACTATCATGAGCGAAACGTGAAGCGCAAAGTACTAAGACATACAATTAAAAGCAATCAAGAACACATCCATCAATAGAAGCAAATATCATAGTATTAGATATCATAGTTGAACACATGTTCCTAAATACACCAACTGAAATAAAGACTAAATAAAGTCATACCCATATAAAGTGGGCAGAGCTTGCGATACATAGAACAAGAAAATACATAGACAGAGAGTAAACATAAACGACAAGTAGGGGAGCCCAAAAGATCAAACCCCAGCTATAGCCATCCCTCCCTCAAAACCTCCTGACGCTCTTCATCCCTAGAAGGTATGTACCTAATGAACTGGCGAGCTCCTCGAGTGCATGCAAGCAGAATGGGGGACGGACGTGATTTCCTCGATGTGGGCGCATCTGGGCGTCGAGCTAACCTCCTGTGTCACCGTGTCCTCACTCCTTTCCCAATGTCCATGGGGGCCATAGGGCAGATCCCCGAATAGATGTGGGTGGGGGAGTCATGGGTCGGTCTTTGAACGCCTCGAGCGAGGAACATTCTCGGGGTAGTCATGCCCGAAGCTGAAGGGCGAGCATGACGACTCTCGTCGCGGGGTCGAGCCCTCTCGAAGATCAGGTCGTCGGCATATGGTGAGGTAGGAGTGAAGCGAAAGCTAGAAACTGGATGTGCAACGGACACATTGACCCTTGAAATGATACGACTGATGCTCGGGTTAAAGTGTACCTCCCAAATCGGCGTGTCAATGAAGACCATGAACGATGCCATCGAGATCTCAAGACGTAACGGGAAAAAGAAATAGAGGGTGAGAATCATACTAAAGAATCTCAATAGGAATCCTCTTATCCTAATGTCATCGTTTACGTCCCAGGAGCCTTGGGTTTACTATGAAAAGGTTTAACATGCAACGGTCTATTATGAGGTTTTATAAAAGTAATTATCCAAGGTCTGTGTCTTTTATGATGAATCTTAATGCATGTATGCAGCATAGTGAAGCATGAATGCATGGCAATACTTTATGCAAACAAATCAATAAAACATGTCATCAGTAATTTATCATCAAATAAGTGGCATATAGTTTCTCATGAACAACTTTTCTTTTTCCCAAACTTGTGACATAAAGGTATCAAACTTAGTATCAACGCCACCCTAAACACTAGGCTATGAGCTCATACCTCAACTAGTCGTCACTAGTTCTTACTTATCCTCTTGATAAGCGTAAAATAATCACAATCATAATAATCTCGACTCCAGAGTATGGGTAGGGGGCCTAAGGATCACCCATCATGGGATTGTTTCCTTATTCGAAATGCATCAACTGGTTAAGACTAGTGATTTTGTCTGCTTTGGCAGGCTAATGTCGATGCCCTCACGGTTACCTTCTCCTCACCATAGCAGGAGAAGTACGTCTGGTCTGTGAAACGCATTAACTGGTTAAGACTAGTGACATTGTCCGCTTCGGTATGGCTCCACAACCATACCCCCCACGGGTTTACTTTCTCCTCACTGTAGGAGGAGAAATGCATCGGCATGTCACATTGAAAATCTTACTTTCAAAAACTTCTTTAAGTCTCTCAAATTTGACGGAAATTCGATAGCGTAACGATTGTACAACGAATTTCCTCAAATTTGAGTTATGCCACATAACTCACCGAACACATATTTTCTCATGCAATATCTTAGTTAAGCAAATCTTTTAAAGTCATATAAACATATTCCTCCATTTCATCATCATCTTATATCTTTATGCATCACAATCACAGCATGCCGCATTATCATAACAATCACGTCATAAATTCACATATTCTCATACACATAACATGAATACTATCATATGCTCTCAACATAACATAAATATATGTTCTCTTGATCACTTACTTACGTTATGTCTCCTATCTTATAGTATCTTATGTTTTGGCCCTTACGGGTTTTAAACTTGTGTTCTAGTTGTCCTAATGCCCATTATAGATCATTGATACACCTAGAGGATCACTACTTGTAATTCTTTCTAATATTTATGCTCACTAACTCTTCCAAATAGCATTGCATAAATCAAGCGGATAGTATAATTCGATTACGGGGTTCTAGATTCTACATCTTTGACCCTTTCTAAGTTTTGTCTTCGCCTAAGGCTTTATATTCAATTCCTAAACCAATTATTAGGGATTCCTACACATATCCACTAATTATAAACCATTTTCCTTAAGCTCAATTATGCTAAAACAGAATTTACATTTCTTGTGTCTAAGTGTTCTAGAATTCTCATTTTAAGTCATTTCTAATTACTTATTCTTTCCTAACTTCCCTAAATCGGTCCTAGCTTCACTCAAACATAATTTTACACATTTTGACTCCATAAAACAGAATTAATACAGTGGCCAAAGGAGCAAGGCAAAAACCGAAATGTATATCACACATAATCACATAAATTCATGTGTTAAGTGCACATAAGTTGCTAGTTTTCTCTTGGAATAATTTTAGGAACTCAAAACTCTTTTAGAAACTAATTTATCTCATTAAAATCATGTAAATATAGGTGAGGTCAGTAGCTAAATCATTTTGTTCAAGAAATAGATTTAAAACATAAAATCATGTTCATAATACTCCTAAGTTCACCTAAGCTTAGAAAATTCCAAGACATAGGCTATTGACACTTATGATTAGATGAACTCATATCAAGTCCATCATCATCATCACAAGGCCGAAATGGCACTCATGGAAAGCTCCCATTTTCTAAAACTTTACTTATGATACTTGGGCAAGTCTTTGAGCTCTAGAGTATTTAGGTGATGACATAAATATAAACATGCTATGCACTTTATTTTGCTCTTTATTATAAAGTAAAGTGAGGGCATAAAATAAATATGAGATGCAACCTCATTATTATCTTTAAAGATTAAATGATAACTTGAAATATAAACATGAAGTGCAAGCTTGGAAATTTAAACATGAAATGCAAGTTCATTTATTTATTTTCGAGAGCTTAGTGATGGCATCAAAAGTAAACATGATATGCAAGACATAAACTTAAACATGAATGCAACTTATTTATATCTTAACTAGAGTTCATGCAAGACTTTAGAGGAACATCAATAGCCTTAACCCAACATGTATCTGACAATATAAAGTGAGCTTTAGAGTTCTTAGCACCAAGTCTTCAAAGAAGTCTTTGGTTTGAACTTCATCATCAAGCTCAAGAAAATGGATTAAGAGATAAACATCAACACTTATCAAGGCAAACATAAGAAGAACTACTCATATTCTTCATTTTATTGCTCATGGGATTCAATCTAGAGTAAACTCTAGAACGGCCGACCAACTTTAAGGTTGGCAAGGGTAAGCTTAGAGCTCTTTGAAAACATATGATTAATTTTCTTAAACAAAACCTTTAGTGAGCTACTTAACATTTTTATCAAACTTTGTGCAAATAAAGGAATGAAAACCGAAATCATAGAAGGGAAAAGGAAATAAGAACCAAAATCTTGAGTAAGGAAAAGAAAAGGAAACTGAAATCATATATGATCCAAGACCAAGTTTTCAAGCTTTAGAGGTTTCTCACATGGCATCATAAGACATTATCTTGAAACCTCATCATCAAGCCAAAGTTTTTCTCATCACAAGGCTCTAAGGCCGAAATGAAAGAGGAAAAGGAAGAGCTTTGAAAACCAAGAGGAAACTATTACTTTTCTTAAAGAAAGCAAACAAAACTTTAAAAATAAACCCCTACCAAATGAAGTCTTGGATGAGATGAAAGAAAGCTTGAGTTTTTGATGAAGTGAGAAGACAAAATCTTCTCTTTGATGGTGATGATGATACGGCCAAGCTGGAAGCATAAGGAAGATGAATTTTCCTTGAAAGTGTGAGCTTGGAAGTGGAAGGGTTTAGTGTTGGAGAGGTGATTTGAGGTGGGGGAGTGGTGGTTCAAGGTTGTTTGTGGTGGTGGAAAGGTTTCTTTGGTGGTGAAGGAAGAAGAACAAGATGAAGAGAATTTGAGAGGAAAAAGAAAGAATTGCAAGAAAACTTGAACTTGGCAAAGTTTTTAAAGTATAACCAAGTTCTCTAAGGCTTGGTATTTGTAGAAAAAAATGCAACCATGGGGCTACAAAGGGGAAGAAGGCCTGTAATCCCGAAAATTATTTAAAAATTAATTTGAGCTTTGTTATTCGTAATTTCAAAAATCTAATAGTATAGCAATGATAAGGGTGGCCCAATGGACTTGTAAAAAAAAAAAAAATTTAGGCCGGTGAATAGTAACCTTATGAGCCCACGGCCGCGAGACGGTCGAAATCTTAGATTTGGACAGGAAATGCTGAGATTATGAAAAGAGAGGGTTAAGGTTAGAAATAGTTAGAAATAAGAATTTTATACCTAAATTTAATTTTTGGGTAATATTGGTCTAATAAGATGTGCGTTTTCCTATTCGGTAAAATTTTGGTGTGCGATTTTTTAACACGAAAGATATTTCCATCACCACCAATGGATAATATCCATCTAGTTAGGACATGTGGAAGGCCAAGATTTAATCTTGGAATCCAAGATTATATCTTAGCCATCCATTTTGCTTTATCACAAAATATCTTTATACATCCATTATAAGATCAACACATGTTCTAATCTTCTTCAAGAAGCCAAATCCTCCTTCATTAAGCTTCATTTTCGTGTAGCCTTCAACGAGAGAAGAACCAGCCACCATTTTCATCCTCTTGAGCTTCACTTTGAGTTCTAGGTCCATAAATCCTAAGCTAGGGTTGTTAAAGTTTCAAGATTCTTTTACTAAACTTCATCTACACCTCAAGCCCTACAAATCTAACCGATTAGAATCCTTGCTCCTCACCAAACCCTACCTTGCTACCTCACTCTCACTGTGTTAGAGAAGAGTTGGGTTTGATTTAGAGAGCTTTGGAGTGGAAGGAAGCTATCTTAAAGCATCTTGGGGCCAAGGAGCCATTAAGACACTCCAAGTAGGGTTTTTGTTGCCTTTCTTTGTCAAATTTCTCTGATCTGTTTTGGGTTGAGATAGGTCCAAAATTTCTAGTTGTATTGATTGATATTATGTTGATATTGATGTATTAATTTTGGTGTTGTGTTTGGATGGTGTTAGAAAATGGTTTTTATCAAAAGAAGTTTGGACTGGTCTAGATTTTCGGTTTCCTCAGGAGCAGTGGTGCACGAATTTTCTGGTATATTTGTAGGTGTTTTCATGAGCTATAAAAATTATATGTTGGAGCTAATATTTAAATTAACTACATGAATTTTCTTGGATGTTGAATTTAAGGTTTACTACCTCAAAAAAATCAGAAACCAAAATGACCTGATGCTACCTGAAATGTTGAAGCTGAAGCAATAAAGTTGCTCGATTTTATTACCATAGCAAATGATTGAATTAGCCCTTGAAATTTTTAAAGGAAGTTAATAACATGTTGAAGTATAACTGTAAATTTTTTTGTGCATTGATTCAATCATTTGCTAGGGTTAAGAATGATGAGAACTCTAGTTCTTGTGAATTGGTGGTCCTTGACCACCAAATTTGTACAATTTATTGAGGGAGCTAGAGACCTCCATTTGTGTTGAAATTTTTATGGGACTTGGGGACACATTGAAGTTTTCTTGAGAATTTTTATAGCCTCGGAATTAATTGTTTGATATGAAAATAAATTGTGCTATGAACATGTGAAAATGCCATTATGCTGAGAATACAACAATGCTTTGAATGGATGAAGTAATGACATTTTGGTATGACATGAATACTTAATGCTAAATTTTTGGCTATATGACTTGTAACATATGAAGGCATGCTAGACAATTTAAAAGATTGATTTATGAGATACAAATGAGAATTGTACTGTGAATGAGTTCCTGTACATGCTTTATGCATGCATTGGAAAAAGAAAAGTGAATGATATGTTGAACTAAGTTCTATAGCCATGAGAAACATGAGATCCTCTTTGACTTGTCAAGGGTAAATAAAGAAACATGAGATCTTCTTCAACTTGTCAACGGCAAATAGAGAGGGATGAGATCCTTTGACTTGTCGAAGGCAAATAGGGAGCGGTGAGATCCTTTTGACTTGTCGAGGGCAAATAGAGAGGGAGGAGATCCTTTCGACTTGTCGAGGGCAAATAGAGAGTGATGAGATCTTGTTCGACTTGTTAAGGGAAAATAGAGATAGATGAGGTCCTCTTCAATTTATCAAGGGCAATGAAAGATAATTTCCCTATATTCGATATATTCATATTTGTATCATATCGAATCATTTTAATTGACATTATTTACTATGAATTTGAGCTTATGGTAAATATGTACAAAGTGATTGAGTCATAAAAACAACCCACTTTGGAAGTATGATTTGAAACTTTAAAAAATGAACCGTTAATACATATTGCATGACATTTTTCTAATAAACCAAAGTGGCTTGGGGCGATGACGATGACATTATAAGTGTGTAACTTGGGAGTTGCCCTACTGAGAATTGTATAATTCTCATCCCTATGTATTTGTGTTTAGTGTCGCCTCCAGGTTAAGCCAGGACTACGATGCTTGCTATGCAAAGAACTCGAATGGCGATAGTGTAGTAGTTAATGTTTTTATTATGTTCTACTTAGTAGAATAGATGCCTATGCAAATGTATTAGAGAGATATGTACTAAAGCTCCTCTGAGCTTCCTTTTGTACTTAAATATGTATTCAATAAATGTTGTGTTTTCTTTGTAATATGTTTTATTAGAATTGCGCTTAGTTATTATACACGTTAATCGAGCTTGCTATAGATACTTAAGAAAGGTCCGCTAATTAATAAGTAACGACTCTCAAGTATGATGTCATGGCTTAAGGATGAAGTTGTGCTAGGGAGGATGTTACAAGGTCGACAGTTTCTTTTGCCTTTGGGGGAGGAAAATATCTTCAAACTTTAGTCATTCAAAGGTATGGGTGGAGGTATGGTCAAGTATGGTCCAAAGCATGGCTTGAGGTATGGTTCTTTGAGTGAAACAAAATCAACATGTGGCACAATTTAGAGGGTATGTATTCTAGGCATTTCACCAAGGGGAGGAGAGATTTTGTTCATCTAATTGTGGTTTAATGATGTGTTTACGTGTTTTTTTTATTAAGGTTTTGATTAGGAGTTTGTAAGAAAGTGTTTAAGTGAGGTAATGGTTAATTAAGGTTGTCAAGACTTGATTTAGGGGTGATCTTGCTAGATTAACAAATTAAAAAATCTTTTCAAATCAAAGTAAATCATAGACACAATTCCTTAATTTAAGAAATTGGAGAGAGAATTTACTATTTAAAATTTCATGACTAGAAATCTTGAATCAAAGAATGAGATTAGAGTTTAACTAAGTAATTTTAGGTTCTAATTAACCTTAATAAATTATTTTGACTCTAGATTAATTATTGAAATTAAATAATCTTTGATTAGAGCCTAACATTGCTTAGGTTTGGTTAATTTCATCATTAGGCTCATTGTACACTGTTCTAGGGGCAAAATGGTAATTTTGCACTAAAACTGCTGGGACCTTTAGGCCGACTAACCATTATGGTCCACTCATAAACATCATTCTAACTTCCTAAAACATTAGGCTGAAACGACACTTTTACCACGTAAACGCTATAGGGGTATTTTGGTCATTTTGAGCTCAAAGTTCGAAAACGAGATTTCACCTCGAATATCAAATATTACAGCTATAACCCCCTTCAAACATTGAGTTGACCCATTGAGGACTGGCTCGACTATCCTGAATTCGGGTAAAAATGATTCTAGGGGCATTTTGGTCATTTATACTCAAAAAAAATGGGCATTATAGGCCATGTGACTTATGACATATAAATGCATGCTAGAGGAAATAAAGAGTGGTTTATGAGACATGATTGAAATTATATTGTGAATGAATGCCTATATGTGCTTTATGCATGCATTTGGAAAAAGAAAGAGAATGTATAAACTTCAATCATGCATATTATGACATATGGACAAAATAGAAACAAGACGTAGATTGAATAAGGGGAAGGCGAAAAGAGAAACTTCCCTAGATATATTATAGGGGAAGGAAAAAGAGGAACTTCCCCAAAGATATTTTGAGTCGGTAGACATATCGGCTAGGAATAAACCTATGTGATTCAAAATGGAAAAAAAATGAAGTCTGATGATTACGTATAGGAATGAGCTTAGTCTTGGTAAGCATCTACTTTCGTTGTATGGTGTGATCCACTATAAATAACATTTGGTATAAACTATCTATTGTGGAGTTGGCCATAGTAGATACTCGTTAGGTATAAACTAAGTCTTTCCTATGTTGATAAAAAGAGAAAATGCATTGATTTGATTTCTATAGGTATAAGTGAAACTAGGTTCCTTCGGATAATTTCACTGCAATTATCATATGCATACTCATGTTATTTTGAATTGTCTGCTGGGATGATTTACTATTCAATGAAACATTATGATATTTGTGCACTAAGTGATTGATTATTAAAAGCTACCCATTTCGAAGGGATGATTTTAGAACTTTAAAATGAATCTTTAATATGTATTGCATGATCACATTTTCTTGATAAACCGAAGTGGCTGGGGTGATGACGATGATATTATGATTGTGTAACTGGGGAGTTGCCCTCCTGAGAATTGTATAATTCTCACCCCTATATGTTTGTGTTTCCGTGTCGCCTCCAAGTTGATCTAGAGAACAATAGGCTGCTACGTGAAGAGCTTGGGATTGTAGTAGCTTAGTAGTTAATACTTTTATTTTCCTACTTAGTTGGAGTTATATGTATGTAACCATAATAGGGGACATATATGTATTAAAGCTCATAGAAGAGCTTCCTATTGTACTTAACTATGTATTCAATAAATGTTGTGTTTCCTTGTTATATATTTTAATAGAATTGTGCTTAGTTATTACACACGTTAATCGAGTTTGCTATAGATATTTAAAAAACGTCCGCTAATTAATAAGTAACGTTCTCGACTATGATGTCATGACTTAAGGGTGAGGTTTTACTTGGGAGGATGTTGCAGTTTACAACTTATATGCGAGGTTTACAGCATTGTAATCATTGCTTTACAACTTTTTTCACATACCATTGTTCCCTGTACACAAATTGTCATCTATGTACGTATTAGTTTCCCTATACACAACATATCAACATATGGTGATCCCATCTACAAATGTATAGTATACTAAGCCTTAAGTATATACATGCGTGCAAAGAATGGTGGAAAAGTCCAAACAAATATATACCTAAGTGCTATCCCATCTACAAATACAAATGATGCGATGATTATATACATGGCTACAAAGAATAGTGGAAATATCCAGACAAATATATACGTAAACCCAAAATTTACATAGAAATCAATCAGCATGCCGATCTTCTCCTTGTCCTGGGCCTAGCATGTGATGTGGTATATAGGGTAGTTAGCTAACGACCAGGTCACCTAGTCCTCTTGTGCGAATACGCCTTTTCTCCGATTGAGTGGGTTTGCTCCTTTTGCACTACCTTCAATAGTAAGACAATTAGTACCTATAGGAACAAAGCCTGTATCCCTTAATTGGGGTTCAACTACTGAAATTACTTGATCTCTAAATTTGTTCTCCTTGTCTATCACCTACCCAACCAATAAGTCATGCCAAACGGGAGCTAGTTGAACCTATGGTAATAGACAACAACAATTATCCATACAGGATTGCTTAATAGATATTTAAGGGAAACCAAATAAAAAACATGCAACTTACCACATCCCATCCAGGCATGGTCACCCCTCATATGTAGTGATGACGTCCTACATCTCCATGTACTTCATCATATATATACCACAATCATCTCTGCATGGAATGTGAGAAATAAAGTTTATACAAGAAAGACAACATGTATTGGTAATGGAGGCAAATGTTAGGGTTTATGATAACTCACTTGTTTGGTTGTATAGGGAAGGGCTCTATCTTTAGGCCAAGCTTGAATGCTAGGTCCATATTTGGGTTGACCCATGCCAGCAACTTTTTGAACCGTAACTGCCAAATTGAATCACCATCAGTGTGAATTGCATCATATAATCAGAATCCAAGAACTCAAAAGGGATGCATAAATAAATTTATCCACATAATTAACATACAATGAGAGAGTCAGGACATCTTTTTGCAGTTTTCTTTTTCGGCTTCAGCGAAATCATCATTTTCATGTCAAGTGTGTAACACCCTAATATTTAACCCAACACGCCTAGGAAGAATTAAGATTAATTATTAGTTATTACTTCCTTTTAAACTCATTTGTAAAATTAATTACGAAAATACAGTTAAATGTTTTTTTTTTGAAATCTGTGAAACAAAATGCGAAAGCGTCGTGTACTATCATGAGCAAAACGTGAAGCAATAATGGACTAAAACATACAATTAAGAGCAATCAAGAACACATCCATCCATAGAAGCAAATATCAGTATTAGATATCATAGTTGAACACATGTTCCTAAATACACTAACTAAAATAAAGTCATACCGATATAAAGTGGGAGAGCTTGCAATACATAGAATAAGAAAATACATAAACAAAAAGTAAAACATAAACAACAAGTACAAGGAAGCCCCAAAAGATCAAACCCTAGCTATAGCTACCCCTCCCTCAAAACCTCCTGGTGACGCTGATCCTCTAGCAATGGGGAAATGTATCCACGAACTACTTGAGCTCCTCGGTTGTGGTCCAACGAAGAAGGGGCGTGGGCATGTCGAGCGGGGGAACAACATGGTTTCCTCGACGCGGGTGCCCTCAGGCTCGACAGATTCACCTCGTTAGCCTTGGCTACGTGACAGTGTCCTCGCCCCTACCCATGTCCATGGGCCGAGGGAGCAGAACCCTCTGAGTAGACATAGGCAGGAGTCCTAGACAAGTTGACACCAGTACGTGGTATGAGCGGACGTACTGGGTAGTCTCTAACATGAGGATGATGGACAGGCACGGCAGCTGCTCGTCGTGGGTCGGGTCCTCTCGAAGATCAGGTCATCGCCATATGGTGAGGTAAGAGTGAAGCGAAAGCTGGAGACTGGATGCGTGAACGGGCGTCCCATGTACACAAAAATACGGACATCACATCGACCCTCGAAATGATAAGACTAATGCTTCGGGTCATAGTGCACCTCCCAGATCGGCGTGTCAATGAAGACCACGAACGACACCATCGAGATCTGAAGACGTAACGGAAGAGAGAAAAGAGGGTGAGAATCTTACTAAAGAATCTCAATAGGGAACCTTCCTATCCTAATGTCATCGTTTACGTCCCAGGAACCTTGGGTTTATTATGAAAAGATTTAACATGCAAAGGTCTATTATGAGGTTTTATAAAAGTAATTATCCAAGGTTCGTGTTTTTAGGGTGAATCTTAATGCATGTATGCCGCATAGCAAAATATGAATGCATGGCAATACGTTATACATGTAAACAATTAAAACATGACATCAATAATTTATCATCACATAAGTGGCATGTAACTTCTCATGAAAACCTTTCTCTTCATAAGTATGGAACTTCACATCCTTTCTTTTTTTCAAACTTGTGACATAAAGGTATCAAACCTATAATCATTGCCACCCTAAACTAGGCTATGAGCTCATACCTTAACTAGTCATCACTAGTTCTTACTTATCCTCTTGATAAGTGTAACATAATCACAATCATAATAATCCTAACTCCCAAAGTACCTGTAGGGGGCCTAAGGATCACCCATCATGGACTTTTTCCTTCCTCGAAATGCATCAATTGGTTAAGACCAGTAACTTTGTTTGCTTTAAGGCCAATGTCGATGCCCTCACGGTTTTACCTTCTCTCACCGTCAGGAGAAGTACGTCTCGGTCTACGAACGCATCAACGGTTAAGACCAGTGACATTGTCCGCTTCAGGCTCCAGGACCACCCCACGGGTTTACTTTCTCCTCATCGTCAGGAGAAATGTAACATCCTCTGCTACTTTATGGATTGATGACTGTCCCCACAAACCAACATGGGTCTTTTCAACGTGCTTTGTCCTCAGTCACACGCTTCCTAGGAAAACTTCCTAGGAGGTAGCCATCCCAAAATTACCCCAAGTCAAGCACGCTTAACTGAAGTTCTTTTCGTGATGGGTTACCGAAAAGAAAGATGCATCTTTTGTCATAGGTAGTACCAATCAATTCATATAAGCCCTCCTTAATTGTATAGTGTCATACCTATATAGACTAAGATCCCTCTCATTCGGGTGTGTAATTGGTTCATTCATGTACCCCTCGCTTGGAGGCAGGGCCGCTCCTTGTTCGTGCCTTCTCACACCGATAACTCCCCCTCGTCCGGGCATTACAAGATGCGTCTCGACATGTCACCTTTTAAATCTCACTTTCAAAAACTTTCTAAGTCTCAAATTTGACAAAAATTTGAAGGCACAATGGCTCACACAATTTTCTCAAATTTGAGTCATGCCACATAACTCATATAACACATGCTTTCTCATGCAATATCTCAATTAAGCAAATCTTTTAAAGTCATATAAACATATTCCTCCACTTCATCATCATTTTATATCCTTATGCATTTCAATCACAGCATGCTGCATTATCATAACAATCACGTCATAGATTTACATATTCTCATACACATAACATGAATACTCTCACATGCTCTCAACATAACATAAATATATGTTCACTTGATCACTTACTTACGTTATATCTCTTATCTTATAGTATCTTATGCTTTGGCCCTTATGGGTCTTAAAACTTGTGTTCTAATTATCTTAATGCCCATTATAGATCATTGATACACCTAGGGATCGCTACTTGTAATTCTTTATAATATTTATGCTCACTAACTCTTCCAAACAGTATTGCATAAATTAGGTAGTATAATTCGATTACGGGTTCTAGATTCTACGTCTTTGATCCTTTCTAAGTTCCGTTTTCGCCTAAGGCTCCATATTCAATTCCTAAACCAATTATTAGGGATTCCTACACATATCCACTAATTATAAACCATTTTCCTTAAGTTCAATTATGAAACAGAATTTACATTTCTTGTGCCTAAGTGTTCTAGAATTCTCATTTTAAGTCCTTTCTAGTTACTTGTTCTTTCCTACCATTCCTAAATCAGTCCTTGCTTCACTCAAACACAATTTTACACATTTTAACTCCATAAAATAGAATTAATACAGTGGCCAAAGGAACAAGGCAGAAACCAAAATGTATATCACACATAATCACATAAATTCATGTTTTAAGTGCATATAAGTTGCTAGTTTTCTCTTGGAATAATTTTAGGAACTCAAAACTCTTTTAGAAACTAATTTATCTCATTAAAATCATGTAAACACGAGTAAGGTTAGTAGCTAATTTATTTTTCCCATAAAAAGGATTTAAAACATAGAATCATATTCATAATGCTTTCTAAGTTCACTTAAGCTTAGAAAAATTCCAAGACATAGGCTATTGGCACTTATGATTAGATGAACTCATATCAAGTCCATCATCATCATCACAAGGCCGAAATGGCACTCATGGAAAGCTTCCATTTTCTAAAACTTTACTTGTAACACCCGATTTCTACGTTTAAGTACAAATGACCAAAATGCCCCTAAGGTCATTTTTACCTGAATTAAAGGCAGTTGCCCTGGAAGTCCTCGAATGGGTCAACTCAATGCTTGAAGGGTTTATAATTGTTATGTTTGATATCAGAGGTGAAAAATCTCGTTTTCAAACTTTTGGCTCAAAATGACCAAAATACCCTCCTGTTCTACACGGGTAAAAGGTGCCATTTGAGCCCGAACTTTTCCAGGAAGTTTGGAATGATGTTTATGAGTAACATTTGTTATCTAGTTAGGCCCGGTTGGTCTCGGACGTTTTAGTGTAAAATTACCATTTTGCCCCTAGAAGTGTATAGTGAGCCTAATGACGCAATTAAGCAAACCTAAGCAATATTAGGCTCTAATCGAAGATTAATTTATTTCGATAATTAATCTAGAGTCAAAATAATTTATTAAGGTTAATTAGAACCTAAGATTGCTTAGATAAACTCTAATTGCATTCTTTAATTCAAGATTCCTAGTCATGGAATCTTGAATAGTGTTTTCTCTCTCCAATTCCTTAAATTAAGGAATTGTGCCATACCTCATTTGACTAAGAAAATGAATTTAATTTGTTAATCTAGTATGACCACTCCCTAATCAAGTCTTGATACTCCTAATTACCCAATTACCTCACCTAAACACTTTTTCACAACTCCTAACCAAAACCTTAATCAAAGAAACACCTAAACACATCACTTAAACACAATTACATGAGCAAATTAATTCCCCCTTTTGCTGCCCAATCTGGCCGAATACATGGCCTAAGAGAAGTGCCACATGTTGTTTAATTTCTCACTCAAGAGCCATGCCTAGGCCATACCTCAAACCATACCTCACCATGCTTTGCCCATGCCTTGCCCATACCAATCAAAGAGATATTTTCCTCACTCTTTCTTCTCTTTGGCCGTCGGCCATACACCCAAGGAAGCCTCCATGTTGCCAATTTTCTATAAATACCAAGCTTGGAAGAACCTTGATACACTTTAGATCATTTGCTAAGTCTAGTTGTCTTGCACTTTCTTGCTTTTCTCTCAAATTTCTCTTCATCTTCTTCTTCCTCTCAAAGAACCTTGCCACCACCACAAACAACCATAAACCACCACTACTTCACCTCAAACCATCTCTTAAATACTCAAACTTTCTATTCCTAAGCTTAGAAACTCAAGGAAAAATCATCTCCCTTGAGTTCCCTCTGGCCGAATCCATTTTCACATTCAAGAGGAGATTTTGTCTTCTCAACTCTTCAAGAACTCAAGCTTTCTTTCATTTCTTCAAAGACTTCCTTAGGTAGGGGTTTTGTTTTCAAGTTTTTACTTTTTTTTTTCAAGAAAAGTTCTAGTTTTCTCTTGATTCAAACTCTTTTCTTTCCTTCTTTTCATTTCGGCCAAGAGGCCTTTTTATGAAGAGAACATGAGCTTGATGATGAGGTTGATGAGGTTTCAAGATAATGATTTGTTGTTGTCATGTGAGAAACCTCTAAAGCTTGAAACAACTTGGTCTTGGACCATACATGCTTGTGTTTCTTTCTTTTCCTTGCTTACATTTTCGGTTTCTTTTTCCTTTATTTCTTAAATGGTTTGATTTCCTTTCCCTTTTCCTTTGTAAGATTTCGGTTTCCTTTGCCTTGGTTTGAACAAAGTTTGCTAAAAATGTTGAGTAGATCACAAAAGTTTTGTTAAAGAAAATTAATCACATGATTTCAAGGAGCTCTAAGCTTACCCTTGCCAACCTTAAAGTTGGTCGGCCGTTCTAAGAGTTTTACTCTAGATTGAAGCCCATGAGCAATAAAATAAAGAATATGACTTAGTTCTTAGTGTTTTGTTTGGACAAAGTGTTAAACTTTGTGTTTATTTCTTGAGCTTGATGATGAAGTTCAAACCTTAAGACTTCCTTGAAGTCTAGGTGCTAAGAACTCTAAAGCTTGCCTTATGATACATAATGGGTTAAGGTTTTATGTTCCTTTAAAGTCTTGCAAAAGCTCTAGCTAAGATCTAAAATAAGATGCATTCATATTTACTTTAATGCTTTGCATAGCATGTTTATTTTCAAGTCATCACTAAACAAGTTAAAGATTAAAACAAGAATGTGCATCCTCACTTAATAAATCTCAAATCCTACCTATGTCAACCTTAAAGTTGATTGTTGATTTGGGTAAATACCTCAAGGGGCCGAGAGCACTAAAATAAAGAATTGAACCTTGCATCCCATGTTTACTTTCTTGTCTAGCATATTTATAATTCTATGCCATCACTTAAACTCTAACGATAATAAATGAGTGCATCCCATGTTTATTTTATGCTCTCACTTTATTTTCTAATGAAGAACAAAAATGAGGTGCATAACATGTTTATGTTTATGTCATCACTTTAAGGATCTAAAGCTCAAAGACTTGCCCAAGTATCTTATGTAAGGTTTTAAGAAAATGTTGGTTTTTCAAAGAAGCCATTCGGCCTTGTGTTGATGATGATGGACTTAGTGTGAGTTCCTCTAATCACAAGTGTCCATAGTTCATGTTTTGTAATTTTTCTAAGCTTAGGAGCACCTAAGCAACATTATGAATGAAAGTATACACTTAAAATCTATTTTATGAGCAAGTTAATTTAGCTACTGACCTCATGTGTAATTACATGATTTTAATGTAAGGATTTGAGTTCTAAAAGAGTTTTGAGTTTCTAGAATTATTCCAAGAGAAAACTAGCAACTTGTATGCATTTTAATTCATGATTTATGTGACTTATGAGCTTATGTTTTCGGTTCTGCCCTTGATGTTTGGCCACTGTACTAAATCTGTTTTATGGTGTGGAAATGTGTAAAATTATGTTTGAGTGAAGTAAGGAACATTTTAGAGAAGTTAGAAAAGATTAAGTAACTAAAAAGTGTTCAAATTTAGAATTCTAGAACACCTAACTATGGAAAATGCAAACATGTTCCAGCATGATTAATTCAAGGATAAATGGTTCATAATCAGTAAAACATGTATAAAAAAACCCTTCATAAATGATTAGATATTAATTACAAAGCTTAAGGTAATGATAAGGACTTAAAATGAGAATTCTAGCACACTTAGACATGGTAATAAGCAATTCTGTTCCAGCATAGTTAGATTGAGGAAAAATGACTTATAACTTAGTAAACATGCCTAGGAATCCCTCATAATTGGTTTAGGAATTGATTATGGAGCCTTAGGCGAAGACGGATCTTAAAGAGGGTCACGAACGAGGATTCTAGAGCTCCATAGGCGTATGATATTCTGCCCTTAAATGCATAATGCTGTTTGGAATTTTTAGTAAGCCTAAATCTTAGTGAAAATTATAAGTGATGATCTCTTGGGTGTAATAAAGATGTAATATGGGTATTAGAATAATTAGAACATAAGTTTAAGACCGTAAGGGCCAAAGCATAAAACGATATAAGATAGGAAGTGTGATGTGAGAATGAGATCGTGCGTATATGCTTGTGTTATGTATGAACGTGTTAATGAGTATGAGAACATGAGGATTCATGGTGTGATGTGATGATGTTTTGATACATTGTGAGCATAATGCATGAGACTATGTGATACAAATGAATTAAAGAAAGTATGTCATTATGATTGAAAGGTTTATTGGATTTGAGGAATTTATGAGACAACATGCATTATGTGGGTTATGTGCCATGACTCAAATTTGAGGAAATTCGGGGTTGCAGTCGTTATGCTCCGATTTCCATCAAATTTGAGAGACTTAAGAAAGTTTTGAAAAATAAGATGTTTAATGTGACACATTGAGATGTACTTCTCCTGCGGTGAGGAGAAGGCAAAACCGTGAGGGCATCGACATTAGCTTGCCAAAGCGGACAAAGTCACTGGTCTTAACCAGTCGATGCGTTTCGAAGAAGGAAAAAGTTCCATGATGGGTGATCCTTAGGCCCCTTACCCGTACTCTAGGAGTCGGGATTATGATGATTATGATTATATTTATGATTCGTTTATCAAGAGGATAAGTAAGAACTAGTGACGACTAGTTAAGGTATGAGCTCATAGCCTAGTTTTAGGGTGCAGTTACTATTATGATGCTTAATGTCACAAGTTTGAAGAGAAGGAATGATGTTCAAGAGAAGTTACATGCCACCCCTATGTTGATTGATTATGGTTTAGTTTGCCTAAAGTCCTGCCATGCATTCATGTTCTGCTATGCTTCATACATGCATTAAGATTCATCATAAAAGACACGGACCTTGGATAATTATCTGATGAAAACCTCATAATGAACCTTTGCATGTTTAACCTTTTCATAATAAACCCAAGGTTCCTGGGACGTAAACGATGACACTAGGATAGAGGTTTTCCCTCCTGAGATTCTTTAGCGAGATTCTCACCGCTTTCTCTGTTTCTTTCCGTTACGTCTTCAGACATCAATGGCATCGTTCGTGATTTTCATTGACCCGTCCACTTGGGAGGTGCACTATGACCCTGAGCATCAATCTTACCACTTCAGGGTCATTGTGAGGTGCGCATTTTGTGTACGTGGACGCCCGTTTGCTTTCCCCGTCTATAGCTATTGCTTCAATCTGACTTCACCTTTTGGCGATGACCTGATCTTTGAGAGGACGCTACCCCGAGATGAGCAAACCCGTCGTGCCCGTCCTTCTTCATCGGTGGCACGCGGATACCCCAAGTATGTTCCCTGTCCTAACGGAGGCTGATCCTTGGAGGGCTCTTCCCCTTCGTTCCCTATGGATCTCGGTGGGGGTAGTGAGGACATTGTCACCCAGTCGAGCCATGCGAGGCATGTGCGACAGCCCGAGAAGTGACCTTGTCGTAGAGGCCACGCTGTTCCCTCGATTCCCATGCCTAGATCTCCACTTCGTTGGGCTACATCCGAGGAGCTCCGTCATTCGCATGCTACATCTCCCCATTCGAGATGAGCGTCATCATTGGCGTGGAGGGTGAGGGTAGTGATAGTTGGGGGTCTTATCTTTTGGGGATTAACCATGTACTTGCTTTTATTTTCCTTCTGTTTATGTATTTCCAGTTTCTATGTACTACAAGCTCTGTCCACTTATATGGGTAAGACTTTATGCTTCCTTTTATGTTTCAGTGATTATGTATTAAATTATGTTTATTAATGTTATGATGGATGTTTTCATAATTGAGGTGTTCTTTATTGTTTTATCTCGTATGATTTGTTTGCTCTTCCACTTACATTTCATTTATGTCATACGCGAAGGCTCGCACTTTGATTTACATATTCCATTTCAAAAAAAAAAAAAATTACCGTATTTTTTGCTAAGTAATTTCACAAAATGAGTTTAAAGGAAGTAATAACTAATAATTAATCTTAATACGTCCTAGGCGTGTTGGGTTAAATATTTGGGTGTTACATTACTTGTGATACTTGGGCAAGTCTTTGAGCTCTAGAGTATTTAGGTGATGACATAAACATAAACATGCTATGCACTTTATTTTACTCTTCATTATAAAGTAAAGTGAGAGCATAAAATAAATATGAGATGCAACCTCATTATTATCTTTAAAGATTAAGTGATAACTTGAAATATAAACATGAAGTGCAAGCTTGGAAATTTAAACATGAAATGCAAGTTCATTTATTTATTCTTGAGAGCTTAGTGATGACATCAAAAGTAAACATGATATGCAAGGCATAAACTTAAATATGAATGCAACTTATTTTATCTTAACTAGAGCTTATGCAAGACTTTAGAGGAACATCAATAGCCTTAGCCTAACATGTACCTAACAATATAAAGTGAGCTTTAGAGTTCTTAGTACCAAGTCTTCAAAGAAGTCTTATGGTTTGAACATCATCATCAAGCTCAAGAAAACGGACTAAGAGATAAACATCAACAATTATCAAGGCAAACATAAAAAGAACTACTCATATTCTTCATTTTATTGCTCATGGGCTTCAATCTAGAGTAAACTCTAGCAACTGACCAACTTTAAGGTTAGCAAGGGTAAGCTTAGAGCTCTTTGAAAACATATGATTAATTTTCTTAAATAAAACCTTTAGTGAGTTACTTAACATTTTTATCAAACTTTGTGCAAATAAAGGAATGAAAACCGAAATCATAAGGGGAAAAGTAAAAGAGAACCAAAATCTTGAGTAAGAAAAAGAAAAGGAAACTAAAGTCATATATGGTCCAAGACCAAGTTTTCAAACTTTAGAGGTTTTTCACATGGCAACCACAAGACCATTATCTTGAAACCTCATCATCAAGCTAAGGTTTTTCTCATCATATGGCTCTAAGGCCAAAATGAAAAGAGGAAAAGGAAGAGCTTTGAAAACCAAGAGAAAACTAGACTTTTCTTAAAGAAAGTAAGCAAAAGTTGGAAAATAAACCTCTACCAAATGAAGTATTGTATGAGATGGAAGAAAGCTTGAGTTTTTGATGAAGTGAGAAGACAAAATCTTCTCTTTGATGGTGATAATGATTCGGCCAAGGTGGAAGCACAAGGAAGATGAATTTTCCTTGAAAGTGTGAGCTTGGAAGTGGAAAGGTTTAATGTTTGAGAAGTGGTTTGAGGTAGGGGAGTGGTGGTTCAAGGTTGTTTGTGATGGTTTGTGGTGGTGGAAAGGTTTCTTTGGTGGTGGAGGAAGAAGAACAAGATGAAGAGAATTTGAGAGAAAAGTGAGGGAATTGCAAGAAAGCTTGAACTTGGCAAGGTTTCTAAAGTGTAACCAAGTTCTCTAAGGCTTGGTATTTATAGAAAAAATGCAACCATGGGGTTGATAAGGGAGGAAGGCCGACGGTCGTCATGGCCTTTGGGGAGAAAATATCTTAAAAAATTTATCATTCAAAGGCATGGTTGGAAGTATGGCCAAGTATGGTGCAAGGTTTGGCTTGAGGTATAGTCTTTGAGTGAAACAAAATCAACATGTGACACAATTGGAGGGGTATGAATTCGGCCAGCATTTCAGCCAAGGGGAGGAGAGATTTTGTTCATCTAATTGTGGTTTAATAATGTGTTTAGGTGTTTCTTTGATTAAGGTTTTGATTAAGAGTTTGTAAGAAAGTGTTTAGGTGAGGTAATGGTAATTAAGGTTGTCAAGACTTGATTTAGAGAGTGATCTTGCTAGATTAATAAATTAAAAATCATTTTCTTGTCAAATTAAATCATAGACACAATTCCTTAATTTAAGGAATTGAGAGAGAATTTATTATTCAAGATTCCATGACTAGGAATCTTGAATCAAAGAATGAGATTAGAGTTTAACTAAGCAATCTTTAGTTCTAATAAACCTTAATAAATTATTTTGACTCTAGATTAATTATTGAAATTAATTAATCTTCGATTAGAGCCTAATATTGCTTAAGTTTGGTTAATTACATCATTAGGCTCACTGTAACTGTTCTAAGGGCAAAATGGTAATTTTGTAAAAACTAAGGACCTCCCGGGCTCGACTAACCATCATAAACCACTCATAAACACCATTCTGAACTTCCTGGAAAAGTTCTGGGCTCAAACGACACCTTTACCCGCATAAAACGTTCAGGGTATTTGGTCATTTTGAGCCGAAAGTTCGAAAAACAAGATTTTCACCTCGAATATCAAACATTACAGTTATAATCCCCTTCAAACATTGAGTTAACCCATTCGAGGACGCCTGGTTGGCTACCCTCAAATTCCGAGTAAAAATGACCTTAGGAGCATTTTGGTCATTTGTACTCAAAGAGAAAATCGAGGCATCCAAAATAGACACTTTTTGGCTTCACGATTGAGGACATAGCACCACCAATGCTCTTTATACATGCAAGGAGCAAATATCTTAACACCGTTTAATAACAACGCATTGCCATTCATGAAACTTTATCCTTCAAAATTAAATATGGCAAATGACCTTACCATCGAATTCGAAAAATACCACATACCAGATTGTAGGCTAAGGATCCCTATCAAAATATGCCTTCTGTAGTCCAGGGTCTAATATGGGGGCCTCCCCTCCTTGTGCTTATCAACATTGCGAGAATTTTTCCTACAGGAACATATAAAAAAACATTGATATCCATAACCCAAAACACATAAGTTCACCAACATAATTTATTAACATGAAATGCTAAAAGAGATCACTACATCCTGCAAACCAAGAAGTCAGATAGAATCTGCCAGGGTTCACCTTTTTATTCTCATAAAAATTAAGGTACTCGACATGGAAGGAAATAACCTACAAGCAAAGGAAAAGATAAGTGGTCACAAGCGGCTCAACATAATCATAAAGATAAACATGGTCATATACATATTCTATGCAAAGTTGCTAATCCATTCTCTCTGTAGAGTTTGAACCTCGTCGCGGTGGAGGAAATGTCCATCAACATGACAATTTCCCTAAGTAATGAAAAAGAGAAGGTTAATAAATGAAAAGTTGTAAACTATCCCATGCAAAGTTGTAAACCAGGACATAGAAACAGTTGTAAACCACCATACAAGAAGTTGAAAACTAGCATAAAAAAGGTTGCAAACCAACCTAGAATAAAATGTTGTAAACCTCTTATTAAAAAGTTGTAAACCTCTTACTAATAAGTTATAAACCTTTGACTAAAAAGTTGTAAACCTCGGAATACAAAGTTGTAAACCTCTTACTAAAAAGTTGTAAATCTCTTACAAAAAAGTTGTAAACCTCTTACCAAAAAGTTGTAAACCTCTTAATAAAAAGTCATAAACCTTTTACAAAAAAGTTGTAAACCTCTTAATAAAAAGTTATAAACCTCTGTTTAAAAAGTTGTAAATCTCTGAATAAAATGTTATAAACCTTTTACAAAAAGTTGTAAACTAGAACATAATAAGTTGTAAACTAACCCAACCAATGTTTTCAACCATAATAATAAAACATGTAAACTAATTCCAAACACCTTTTAAACATGTTCAATAAAGCATGTAAAAACATATGCAAAAAAAACATAAACACTACAAAAAGTTGCAAACCAGAAAAAAAAATTGTAAACCATCCCACAGAAAAAATGGTAACCGTAATCATTAAACATCTAAACCAACTCAAACCATCGTAACGTACATAAAGATTGGACTTACTCATCTTTTCGACTGAATTCTTTCATTTCTTGCCTTTCTTTCGCCTACTATGGTTCTTCGTGTAGTAAGCATACACCGCATTGGCCATTGGCTGGAACATGGATGGCAACTGATTGTTTGAGAAGTTGAAGCTGAAGCTGTCGTGCCCTATCCATAGATAATGGACTAAATCAATGCAAGCATATCCTAAACAAGCACACAATATATCATTAAGCAATGGTTGTACACATCATGTGCAACACAGGCCACACAAAACATGTGAAAAAACCAACCCTCACAACCATTATAAAAATTACCAATTACCTCATATGGAAGCTCAATGCTCCTAGGGAAAAGGCAACATCCTTGGGCATGACCATCAATTGAACTTGGGGGGGACCATCTTCCACATCTCCATGTTCCTCCAAGTATGTCTCCTGTTTAATTTCATACCATAACATGAAAATATGATAAACTCCAACCCATGACATGCTATCCACTTTCATCGAATAAAATTAACATAAACAAAATAAGAACATAATGTACACTTATGGAATGACCCTCAAGGTAGAAGTGCTCCTTCAAGCAACTGAACCCTTACTCAAAGTACCTCCAATGCCTCAGCTATATCAGCGGACTAAATTGGAGGAGTAGTACTACGAGCCTCAAGTGGAATCATCATCGGCAGAAGCTCCTATTGGGCCTTCTTTGGTGGAGGGATGACTAACTTGTGCAACATGCACCTTCTTTGCTAAAGAAGAAACCTTTTTTAGGTTAGAAGGAGCCTTTTGTGACAAAGAGGTCACCTGCCCTCCCTCTTCTCTCTTTATTGCTTCAATGCCATCTTAATGAACCCATTGACCATTTCCTTGAGGTCCTACATAGAGAATTCAATGGGTTCATTTAGATTTAAACCATTGGTATGTAAGAACAAATTCTCCAAATAAAAATATACACAACTATCTCCTTCAAGCAAATCCAAATATCTCATACTCGAAGTGGATGTTAAGAAACTCCTTCAAGCGCCATCAACATTGTACTTATTAGGGTTGAGGAGACCCTCTAAAAAAAGGGTTAAATTTCATTCAGTACTTGTCCTAGTTACCTTCTTAATTACCAACAAGCGCTACAATACACAAAGGTTAGCACCAATGTACCTCCTCGACCCTCCTCTGATCATCAAAGCGAGATTGGCCAGCCTCTTTCATCTAGTGTTTGATAAGTGGAGGGCATTATCTCCTGAAGTCGAGCCAAATGTCAGTGGAGGCACCAAACCTGTTCAAAGGCAACATAAATTTAATTAATTAAATTGTCCTTTAGCCACTAATTATACACATAAACTTGTATCAATGAGACATACCATCAGGAAGAAGACACACCTTCCAATAGACCTCACCTCCCATTTTCCTACCTTGTATTCTTTCACGCTTCAGGGTGTCAACTACGAGTTTACCCCAATTGTATTTTATGGGGTCATCAACATCAACCACATGGGCTATAAACTTCAAAGTTGTTGAACCTTTCATAGTCAGCAAAGGAATGTGTAGAGGATATAAAGGATGAAAGCTCTTTTAAACCTATCATCTGTTATGCCTTCCTGAATGATCATCTCCAACTCCCTGTTAGTTTTCTTCTTGGAACTCTTCCATAACTACCATATCCTCCTTTGATGCATTTTTCCTGACTTCCTCACCTTTACATAGAAAAAATTTTCATGTAATCATAACGTACCAACTCCCTACATTTGAAAACATAAAAAAAAATGAAACATTGGTTAGAAGTTAGTTAACTTACCAAAACAAGAAAGCCCGAGCACTAAACCCACAAAATCCTCCATCATAGGTATCAACATCCTTGAAGCGGATGCACCGCTGGACATGATCGAATTCATTTATCACCTCCAAGATGAAGATCCTATTTTTTACCTTCATTTTCAGTTCAAAAAGGCCTCCAAAACCCATGGCCTTAACTACCTCCTTTTGAGGGGCACTTAAGATCTTATCCCACAACTCAACAAGCATTATAGGAGCATCATAATAAGGTTGTACCTCACATTAAACACAACCAAAAAATTCACTCACACAATATCACCATTAATTATGCCCAAGCCAACAAACTAACATAAACAACATTGTATGCAACATTGATAAATCATCTAATTATAGTACACTTACACGTCTTTTCCTACTACTACCCTCGCAACTTCAACTCTCTTGCGAGGAGCCATTTATAATATATAGCTGAAAAAAAAGATAAAATTGAACTGTTATATCAATAATTTTAAACCACGAACAAACTTCAAGGTAAAAGTTGTTAACTAGTGGACAAAAAGTTGTAAACCAATTAACAAAAACTTGTAAATCGATGTACAAAAAGTTATAAACCAATGCACAGAATGTTGTAAATCGATGCACAAAAAGTTGTAAACCAATGCACAAAATATTGTAAACCTATGCACAAAATGTTGTAAACCAATGGACAAAGTTGTAAACCAATGCACAAAATGTTGTAAACCCATGCACAAAAAGTAGGGGTGAGAATTATAAAATTCTCAGTAGGGCATCCCAAAACATATAATGAAACTCATGCCATCGTTATTGTCTCAGCCACTTCGGTTTATTAGTAAAATTATGAGCATGCAACATGTATCAAAGGTTCATTTTAAAGTTCAAAAGTCATTCTTCCGAAGTGGATTTATTTTAATTACTCAATCACTCTACATATGTCATACTACTCAACATCATAATAATTCATTTTCAACTTTACGTGCCTTCAATACATCGAAAAAGACCTTTTCTTGCCTTTTGGACTAAAGAGGACCTTTCCTGTGCCCTTTACACATTCAGTGACCTTTTCCATGCCCTTTACACATTCAGGGGACCTTCCCGTGCCCTTTATAGACTGAAGGGGACCTTTGCATGCCCTTTTCGAACTAAAGGGGACTTCATTCTTTACTTAGTATATACATCATCCTCAAGCTCATATTACTATATGCGTTAGCATAGTTTCTGAATGTCATAATGTTTCCAATATATATATATATCATTCATTTATCATGTTTCTTTTTTTTTTTACCATTGTAAGCTTAAAGCTTATATATACAATCAATCACAAGTAATTCTCATTCATTTCTCATAACCAATCTTTAATGTCACTAGCATGCATTCATGTACATCATACTTGAAGCAAAGATCCTTTGACTTTTAAATCAAGAGTTTAATTCATTTCCAAGTACAAAGACAGCATTTGAGAAATTTAGATTTACGGAGCATGATTTATTTCAAAAATTAAACAATCAATTTAAAGGCTATGAAAATTCCCTGAGATACTTCAATATGTCCACAAGGTTCCATAAAAATTTTCAGGTAAAAAGAGTTCTTGACTATGATAATAAAATTCAACAATTTTAGTGGTCAGAGACCCTTCATATCTAGAACTAGATTCTCACAATTTTTAACCCTAGCAAATGATTGAATCAGTTCAAAAGAAAAAACATGGATATACTTCGAGATGTTGAAAATATCCTGTAAAAATTTTAAAGGATAATTCAATCATTTTCTATGTTAATAAAATTATACAAATTCACAGCTTCAGTTCCACTAATCCATATAGCACAGAAACCACTTTGGTTCTTGATTTTTTTAGAGCATTAGGAGTCACAATCAGAGCCTAAGAAAATTTGTGAAACTAGCTTAGGATGTTGGCTTCAAATATATTTTTTTCTAGCTCATGAAAATACCCAAAAACATACCAGAAAATTGAGTTCAATGGCTGCCTATGTAAAAACTGAAAATCCAGCAGCATAGACCAAATTTCCTTTTGACAAAAATGATTTTTAACATCATCCAAACACCCCACCAAAATTCATTCATCAATATCAACATAACATCAACCAATATAACAAGAAATTTCAGACCTAGCTCAATCAAATCACACCAAAATAAATTTGAAAAGAAAAGGCAAGAAAACCCTACTCTTGGAAACTAGTGGATCCTTGGCTCCAAGATTGATCCCTTCCACTTCATAGCTCCCAAATCACACCCAAACCCTTAGTAAATCAGTGAGGAAGCAAGGTATCAAGGTGAGGATTGATGAAGATTTGAGATTTTAATAAGTTGGATTGATAGATCATGAGGAGTAGGACAAGTTTTGTGAAATGATCTTGGTGTTTTAGTGACTTTGAGCTAGGGTTTTAGGGGTTTTGAAACAAGATTAAAGCTTTGAGAGAAGAAAAAATGGAGGGCTGTCTTGGGGGCTTGATGCACGAAAATGATGATGGTGGAGTGACAAGGTTGGTGGCTTATATTTATCTTGGTGTAATTGTAGTCAAAGTGTATAATTGTTTCTTTTTAAAAGGATATAATGAGATGGATGGCTAGAATTTAATCTTGATTTACAAGATTAAATCTTAGCCTTACACTTAGCTTAAATGGATATACATTATCTATTTATAATGATTAAAATATCTTTCGGTGTTAAAAATCGCACATTGAAACTTTACCGAACGGGTAAACGCCGTACTGATTAAACCGATATTATCCGAAAATTAATTCTAAATATAAAATTATCATTCCCACCTATTTCTAACCTTATTACCATGTTTTCCTAATTTCGGACACCTAGGGGCCGAATCTAGGGTTTCGGCTATCTCGGAGGCTCTGGGCCCGCAAAGTTATTATTCACCCGGCCCAAATTTTTTTTTTTTGTATAGGTCTGTTGGGCCATCCTCGTCATTGCTAAAATGTTAGATTTTTAAAATTATGACTACTAAAGTTTAAATTAATTTTTAAATAAATTTCAGGGTGTTACAACAAGGGTTCGAACGTAGGAGAGGTAAGGTTATAGTGGTTTCTTTTGAGGAGAAATGGAGGGGGACCGCCAAAAGTGCACGTATGGTGGTTTTTGACCGTTTTGTTTCTTTTCTCTTTTCTTTGCGATGTACATCACTTGCCCAATAGCCCTCCGTATCCCATACATCTCTATACGCAAAATTTGTTGTTTAGCGCGGTGGATGTATTTGGTGAATGTATTTTGATGGTTGTGTATCATTCCTCTTTAAATAAAGTGTTCTAAAGTAGAATGATGTTAGTATAGATTGGAACTCACGATAAGTCTTATGCATGCTAATATATTAACCATTCAAAATGTGCTTACCTAAAAGTGGAGGTAAAGCTGGAGGTGTCTCTAGCATCCGTGTAAGTAAGAGGTGGAATACCTGCAAAGACACTTTGATGCTCAAGTCAGGAATGAATGAGGCGTAGAGATTTTAAGAGTATAATGAGGATTAGAAATGCATACCTAAGGGGTATTGAGAAGTGACCCTGATAAATCTTGGTGGCAATCTTCCTTGAATAAGGGAGATTTTCCTAAGATTTAGTATAGATTAGATATATTCGGTATTTAGTGGGAGATATGATCTTATATAGAATATATAGTGTGATAATAGGAGATTTCATAAGATAATAGGAGATCTTATACCTCGAAGCCAATATCACAGGCTAAACTAGGAGAGAATCTCTAGGAGGTGATTATGTCACATGGATGATCTTTGGAGCCCTTGTCTAAGCTATATAACTAGGCTGAGGTCTTCGGTCCATATTTCTAGTCCAATACATAGCCCCTAAGTTTGGTAGTAGGCCGAGTAGTTGATGCCAAGGTGTCATGACTGTGGTATGTGGCTCGGGCTTCTGTCTAGCTTGAATGAGTTGACTTGTCATGCAGGTTGGTGTGCCTTTTAGTTGATAAAGTTAATTTTATAGGGAACGTGTGATGACACATGTCATACCTTAGATGGCGAGCAATCATGTCTCATTAAATAGAGATCATGGGGTTGCATGCAAGCCGTTGGATTAAAATGACTAATTTCTACTGTTGTATAAGTTGAATGCTTCATATATGTTTCTAAGTGGAGGGAAACATTTTCAGCCATTAGATGAACTCAGGTTAATTGAAAATGAGAAAGAGGAAAAACAAAGTCATTTCTCATAAATTTTCTTTTTGCACTCACTTTTCTTTGCTTCATTGACACTCATTTGAGCATAGTCCAAGCTTTTGGACTCAATTTTCTTCATATTTCAATTTGAGAGTTTGTTTCTCCTGTTCTTCCTCTATCATCTAATCAGTTTATTTTTGCCTAAACTTTAGGGTAGATGATTTTTCTCTCTCCTTTTCTAGGCTTGTTTCCTCTTCTTGAGCCCTTTTTTTTCCTTTTGCTCTGTTCTAGGTTATTTATCAATGGCCAAAGGAAAGGGTGCATCTACTTTTGGGAAAGGGAAAGTTGTCATGGATGACACGAAATACGACCCTGGTTAGGTTAGCCACAAGGTTAAGGAAGTGGCCTCAATCTTTTATGACAACGAGAGTGTGAGGTTGAGGGAGTGTTGTTTTATGTCATCCTATGGGGAGAGGAAAATCAAGTATCTTCCTTATATTCCTAAGGATAGTGTGTCTTACTACAAGTCAAGGGAGGATGAGGCCGACTTTATTTATATGTACATTGATTTCTTTGAGAAATTGGATGTGAGGGTTTACTTAACCTGTTTTGAGGAGGCCTACCTTAATAAGGTAAATGTAGCTCGTTCTTAGCTACACCTGAATCTGGGCTTTCATTCGAGCATTTGAGATTCTATTTGAAGTGCTTGGCTAGGAGCCTAGTGTTGAAGTCCCTTTTTATTTCTTTCAAGTTAAGGGGGTTTGACAAAGGGACTTGAGTATCCTTCAATAGTGTTCCTAGGAAAACGTTGTTTGCCTTGTTAAACTCTAAGAAGTTTAAGCATAGCTTTCTAAAGGTAAGGTCAGTGGAATCGAGTTCCCATTTTTCCTAGACAAGTATGGGCTGGAGAAGTTCTCCTTGTACTAACAGGCATAACCGTGCCAGATTTTGAGGGTGGAGTATGGCTCTTTTCCTTTTCCTTCTCTTCTTCTCTTTCTCTCTTCTTCAACTTTCTCTACTTTCTTAATTCTAATTTTGGAGTCATATCTATTTACTCTGGTTTTTACTAGCACAATTTTTGATCTCTTAATGGTTTTGAAGGAGATCATGGTGTACTCTATACCCACCATGTATTCAAACCATTCTTCGGCCAAAGGATAGGGTATTGGAAGATTTTTGTTAACAACATCCTATAGAAACAGCTGGTATTTTCCTTTTGTCTTGGTGATGGCATGGTTCACCATTTTCTTGGCCATAAGACAATATAACAGCATACAATCCATACGTATAAGCACATCTATGCTTCCTAATCTAGTTAGGATTGAGAACTAGACAACCATGAACACTTTTCTAGCCTTTGAGCTTAGTATACCAGTGGTTATTTCATAGGGTTTGTGAATTATGGAATCAATAAGATACCTAGAAACATCTCTTTCATTTACTCCCAAAGAGCGAATCCAATTGCTTTGAGAGCTGCAAATGTTCCCTTTGTAGGGAGCTCTAACAACATGTGATAAGCTTGTAGGGCCAATCTCTAGAGAAAATCTCTTATGAAGGCTTTCAGAAAGGTGTTAGTGGTTAAAGATAAGGCTTTTTATGTAAGATGTGAGGTATGGGAAGTTATTAATTTGATGTGACTAAAGGTCTGGAAATTGACACGATGTGGAGAAAGAAACTTAAAAGGTGGAATTATCTCGCCATTAAAAATTCTTCAAAAATTGTAAGTAGTATTTGAGCTTGAGTTATAGTTTCTAAGTCTTCAACCCACCTTCTGAGATATCTTCAAAATATTCTTCCATATTCTGAGCCCATGTATCTTTCTGACCCATATTCTAAACATCTAACTTTCTGATCTTGCAAAATGACTCACTACAAAAAATTATGTTTATAATGGCGTTTTTATTACGGCGATTCTCTTTAATTGCCACAATATCCAATATGTAACACCCTAATATTTAACCCAAACACGCCTAGGACGTATTAAGATTAATTATTAGTTATTTCCTCCTTTTAAATTCATTTGCAAAACTACTTAGCGAAAATTATGGGTAAATTTTTTTTTGAAATGGAATACGTAAAACAAAGAGCGAGCCATTGTATACAACGTAAATGAAACGTAAAGTGGAAGAACAAATAAATCATGCAATATAAAGCAAGCAAGAACACCTCAATCATAAAATCACACATCATAACTGAATAATAACATAAAGTCATACCCATATAAGAATGGGCAGAGCTTGTAGTCAGAGACATAACATACAGGAAACGTAAATAGAAAAATACATGGAAAAGCCCTCAAAAGATACTACTAGCTAAAAGCAACCTTCCCCTCTAAAAGCCTCCAGAAGATGCTACTCCTCGGACGAGAAGATGTAGCCCGCAAACTGCCGAAGCTCCTCGGATGTGGCCCAACGAAGAGGGGGCATGGGCATGCGGATCGGCGAGCGACGTGGCCTCCTCGGCAAGGGCGCTTCTAGGCTGACGTACACGCCTCATAGGCCTCGGCGAGAGACCGTGTCTTCGCTACCCCTACCGGCGGCCAAAGGCACCGAAGGGGCGGAATCCTCCGAATAGGGATTCACTAGTGAGTCCTCCAGAGTCCCTCCCGCAATGACGTATGAAGGGCACATACTCGGACAGTCACGCATCGCTGAAGATGATGGTCGGGCATGGGTTTGCTCATCACGGGGTCGCGTCCTCTCAAAAATCAAATCATCACCGAAAGGAGAGGTCGGGGTGAAATGAAAGCTGGAGACCAGAAAGGCAAACGGGCATCCCATGTATGCAAAAATGTGCACGACACAACGACCCTCGAAATGGTAGGACTGATGATTCGGGTCGTAGTGCACCTCCCATATCGGGGTGTAAATGAAAATCACGAACGATGCCATCGGAATCTGAAGACGTAACAAAAAAGATAGAAAGGGTGAGAATCTTGCTAAAGAATCTCAATAGGGAAACCTCCTATCCTAGTGTCATCGTTCACATCCCCAGGAACCTTGGGTTTATTACAAAAAGGTTAGACATGCAAAGGTTCATTATGAGGTTTTCATAAAAGATAATTATCCAAGATCCGTGTCTTTTATGATGAATCTCAATGCATGTATGCAGCATAGTAGAACATGAATGCATGGCAATACATAGTAACAATAAAACACATCATCAACAATTAAATCACATATATGTGGCATGTAACTTCTCATGATCAACATTTCACTTTCATAAGCAAGATACTTCTCATCTTTTCTTGTTTCTCAAACTTGTGACATCATGATCTTTAAAATAATAGTAACCGACCCCTGATACTAGGCTATGAGCTCATACCTTAAGTAATTGTCACTAGTTCTTACTTACCTTCTTGATAAGCGAATCATAATCATAAAAATAACAAATCTCGACTCCCAGAGTACGGCAGGGGACCTAAGGAATCACCCATCATGGGACTTTCTTCCTTCTCTGAAACGCATCAGCTGGTTAGACAAGTGACTTTGTTTGCTTTGGAGGCTAATGTCGATGCCCTCAGCTTTACCTTCTCCTTACCGTAGCATGAGAAGTACGTCTCAGTCTACGAAACGCATCATCTGATTAACTGGTGACATTGTCCACTTCGGTATGGCCCCCACGACCATACCCTCCACAGGTTTCTTTTCTCCTCACCGTCAGGAGAAATGCGTCTCGGCATGTCACATATAAAATCTTTCTTTTCAAAACTTTCTCAAGTCCCTCAAATTTGATGGAAATTCGAAGCATAACGACTACACTCCGAATTTCCTCAAATTTGAGTCATGCCACATAACACATTTACACATATCATCCTCACGAAACTTTCTCAATTAAATAGATCTCTAATTCAGGAGCATACTCTTCTAACTCATTCATATTCCGAAATCTCATGCATTTCAAACATAATGTATCACATTATCACAGCAACATGTCTCAAATTCACATATAGTCTCATGCTCCTGATATTAACATATTCACATCATTATGAGTATTCCCACTCGGTCTCATGCTCACATCACACCTCCTATCTCTTGTGTCTTATGCTTTGGCCCTTTCGGGTCTTAAACTTATGTTCCAAATATTCTATCCTTCAATATGGATTCTTATAACACCTAAGGGATCATTACCTATAATTTCCTCTAACGTTTATGATTTATAACATAACCAAACAGCTCTAGTTATTTTGGGCAGAATTTTGCCTTATGATTACGGGGTTCTAGAATCTCTGTCTTGACCCTTTCTACGTTCCGTCTTCGCATAAGGCTCTATAATCAATTCCTAAACCAATTATGAGGGATTTCTACATGTATCCACTAATTATAACCCATTTTTCTTAAGTCCAATTATGTTGGAACAGAATTACAAATTTGTGCATCTAAGTGTTCTAGAATTCACATTTTAAGCCCTTTTTGGTTACTTGTTCTTTGCTAACTTCCCTAAATCGTTCCTTGCTTCACTCAAACATAATTTTACACATTTTAACACCATAGAACAGAATTCATACAGTGGCCAAACACCAAGAGCAGAACCGAAAACATAAGCCTCATAGAATCACATAATCACATGATTTAAATGCATATAAGTTGCTAGTTTCTCTTGGAATCATTTTAGAACCTCAAAATCTTTTAGAAACCAATTAATCTCATTGAAATAACATAAATATGTGCTAGGCCAGTAGAAATTATTTAGCTCAAGGAATAGATTTAAAACACAAAACCTTGTTCATAAAGTTCCTTAAGTACACCTAAGCTTAGAAAAATTCCAAGACTTAGACTATGGGCATTTATGATTAGATGAACTCATCCAAGTCCATCATCATCATCACAAGGCCGAAATGGCATCCTTGAAATGCCTCCATTTTCTAAAACTTTATGCAAGATACTTGGGCAAGTCTTTGAGCTCTAGAATATTTAAGTGATGGCATAAACTTAAACATGCTATGCACTTATTTTAATTTTCATTAGAAAATAAAGTGAGACATAAAATAAATATGAGATGCAACCTCATTATTATCTTTAAGTTTAAGTGATGACTTGAAATATAAACATGGAATACAAGCTTGGAAACTTAAACATGATAATGCAAGTTCATTTAGTTATTCTTGAGAGTTTAGTGATGACATCAAAATAAACATGCTATGCAAGACATAAACATAAACATGAATGCAACTCATTTTATCTTAACTAGAGCTCTTACAAGACTTTAAAGGAACATCATAACCTTAACCCAATATGTATCATAACAACATAAAGTATGCTTTAGAGTTCTTGGCACCAAGACTTAAAAGAAGCCTTTGGTTATGAACTTCATCATCAAGCTTAAGAAAATGGACACAAAGCTCAACACTTTGTCTAAACAAATGTAACACCCTCCTAATTACCACATTTACTCGAGTATGGACATAGTAATTAGCAGAGTATTACTAGCGTTCCGAATCTATTCTAGTCGAAATAAGTAATGATAAGAAAGTCGCAATACATTTGTTACCATAATAAACTTTACATATAAGGACATCATGTGACAGTTCTGTATGTACATCATAAGGACAAGAACCAACAAAAAGACCCCAAAGAGTACAAAACTCATGTAAACGAGGCTAATCCTCCTAGCTGATACCTAACCTGCTCAATCACTCAGTTGACAAAATAGTATAAATATACAACGAGTAAAAGGAAACCAAAAGTACATCACCCAGGTAGGTAGAATCCTAACGCTACACTAGTACTCTATACACGTCGGCTACCGCTGATGACCTCGCCCTCCCCTCTCTCCAGAAAACCGTTGGCCATCGGTGCGATGGCCTCTCCTCCGCCGGGAGCATCTGGGCCTCGAGGGGTCCGAATCAGAAGAGGAGGACGAAGGTGCCGGTGCGCCTGGCGGGTGCACGGGTGGCAAGAGGAACCTCGAACACGTCTGGATGTGCCATGTGGAGAGGCACACCTTCATAAGGGAAAGTGGGGTCGAAGTCGGAGCAAAGACAGAAGTACTAAAAGATCGGTCAAAGAACATATATATACGGAACGTAGAGTACCGAAGCGTACATAGAATCCAAGGCCGGTCATACCGCCATACCCACTGAGGAGAGTCAAGGAAGAAGACCAAGAGACGGCATCTCTTGGTTCTGAACCATACAATATATACAACTATAGGGGTGAGAATAATGTAAAATTCTCAGGAGGGTAGTTTCCCCATGTGCTACACATAATACAAGTAATAGCTTCATGCATATAACATATTCATATATGAGTCATGGAAATTTAAATTAACAATACAATGATAACTCTTTTACGATCATAAGCTCAGTGCCACATGTCTTTTCAATTCATAAACATAGGGAAGGCTTAGTTTCACATAGAGTCACTTCATTATTTAACAACTCCATATAGGACAATAGACTCTAGGACATGAGCTCATTCCTATCCGTGATCATCGGACTTTATTTTTCCATTTCGGATCACACACAGTTCTATGCCTAGCCGATACGTCTACCGACTTATAAACTTTCTAGGGAAGTCCTTATTTTTGCCTTCCCTTTATATCCCCTCTAAGCCTTGTTTTCTTTTTCCCCATATGATCAAATATAGCAATAGAAATATAGAATTATATCAGCCCTTTCTCACATAACTAAGTTATGCACTTCTCTCTTCTCAAGGTCATGATTACCTTACCATTAGGTATTCAATTATATCATGGATTCATGAATAAGGAATTAAAATGGTTCGTATGCATTCATATACCATAGACTTGGGATAGGCATCATATATTCACAAAATTTCAGCCACTTTCACATTCCAGCACCTTGGCAGAATTTCTGTTCTAAGTTTAACATTTAATTGCTACATCCAACAACCATTCCAAGAGCCACAAAAATTCTTGGTGACACTTCAATGTGTCAAGAATACCCTGTAAAAATTTCAGGGCAATCAGAGTTATATAAACACTTCAATAAAATAGGCAAATCTGGTGGTCAGCAGCCACAAATTCATAGTCCAGACTTGTGTTCTCAGAATATTTAACCCTAGAATTCGATGGAATCAAGGTACAAGAAAATTCACAGAGGTATTTAAACATGTTATTAGTCTTGTGTAAAAATTTCAGGAGCTATCTCAATCAATTGCTATGATTAAAAATTCGGGCAAGTTTGTTACTTCAGTCTCAACACTTTGGCAGTTACAATTCGGTTCCTCATTTTTTTGAGGCATCAAACCTTAGAATTAACCCCTAAGAAAATTCGTATTTAGTTTAAGAGTTAGCTACAACATACAATTTTCATGGCTCATGAAACCACCCACAAAATTCCCAGAAAATTCGTGAAAAGTTCTTAAGCGAAATAAGTCCTAGCACCCTAGTTCCAATTTCACTTGAGAGAAAACCCTTTTTAAAACCACCAAACACAACACAAAAATTCATACATCAATATCAATATGTTAAGCATCAATATCATCAAAATTTTTGAAATTAGGACAAGCTAAAATAGAATTGCAAAATTGCACAAAAAGGAAGCAGAAAACCTTACTCTTGAAGATTCACAAGTGTCTATCTCTAGCTTGCTTCAAGGTGGAATTTCTTCACAACCAACTCCCCACACAACTTCAAATCCTCCTCTAATCAGTGATGGATGTGCAAGAAGGATGAGGTTTTGGAATTCTATTCGGTTAGAATTATAGATATGGAGGTGTAGAGCAACTTTAGTGAAGAAAGGCTTAGGTTTTGATGACTCTAGGTTAGGGTTTTTGTAACTTGGAAGCAAGATGGAGCTCTTGGCTATGGAGGAAAACCAGCTGCTGTCTCTCTTCCTCTCCTTGCTGGCCGAAATGTTTGCTGCCTTGGGGAGAAGATGCTAAGTGTTTATATGAGTCACCATTCATTAAAGCATGTTTTGTGATGACTCATGCTACTAGAAAGCCAAGTGGATGGCTAGGATTTGATCTTGGAATCCAAGATCAAATCTTGGCCCTCCACTTGTCTCAAATAGATAATATCAATTATTAATCATTTATTAATAATGTTAGAAATGTCTTTCGGTGTAAAAAAATCACACACCGAAATCTCACCGAACGGGTAAACGTCGTATTCGATCTAACCGATATTACCTTAAATTTAATTCTAGGTATAAAATTATCATTCCCATACATCCCTAATCTTATTCTCATATTTTCTTAACTTCGGGCACTCTGGTTCCCAAATCCCCGCTTCAACCCGGCGGGCCTCTCAAGGTACTATTCACATTTTTTTTTTGTGCTCCCTCATGGAGTCATTCTCATCACAACTGTTCCTGCCAGAACTTTGATATTTCCATTCACCATTCCTCAATTAATTTCTAAAGGGAGAAAAACTAGGATGTTACAACAAACATACAAAGAACTAAGTCATATTCTTTATTTTATTGCTCATGGGCTTCAATCTAGAGTAAAACTCTTAAAACGGCCGACCAACTTTAAGGTTGGCAAGGGTAAGCTTAGAGCTCTTTGAAAACATATGATTAATTTTCTTAACAAAACTTTTGTGATCTACTTAACATTTTTAGCAAACTTTGTTCAAGCAAAAGAAGAAGAAACCAAAATCTTAAAGGGAAGAGGAAAAGAAAATCGAAAACTTAAACAAGAAAGAAAAGAAAACACAAGAATGTATGGTCCAAGACCAAGTTGTTTCAAGCTTTAGAGGTTTCTCACATGACAACAACAAGCCATTATCTTGAAACCTCATTATCAAGCTAAAGTCTTTTCCCATGAAAAGGCCTCATGGCCAAAAAGAAAAAGAAAGAGGAAAAGAGTTTTGAACCAAGAGAAAACTAGAACTTTTCTTGAAGAAAACAAGTAAAAACTTGAAAACAAACCTCTACCTAAGGAAGTCTTTGAAAATGATGAAAGAAAGCTTGATCATTGAAGGAATAAGAAGACAAAATCTTCTCTTGGAGGTGAGTATGGATTCGGCCAAGGAGGAAGCTCAAGGAAGATGATTTTTCCTTGAGTTTGCAAGCTTGGGAATGGAAAGTTTGAGTGTTTAAGAGATGGTTTAAGGTGAGGGAGTGGTGGTTTATGGTTGTTGTGGTGGTGGAATGTTTCTTTGAGAGGAAGAAGAAGATGAGCAAGATGAAGAGAACTTAGAGAAAATGCAAGAAAAAGCAAGTGAACTAAACTTGGCAAAGCTTCTAAAGTGTAACCAAGTTCTTCCAAGCTTGGTATTTATAGAATTTTGGCAACATGGAGGCTGCCAAGGGGAAGGATGGCTGATGGCCAAAGAAGGAGAAAAGAGAGGAAAAATATCTCTTTACATGGGTATGGACTTAGGCATGGCAAGCATGGTTGAAAGCATGGTCAAGGTATGGCCTAAGGCATGGTTCTTTGAGTGAAACAAAATCAACATGTGATGAAATTTGGGGGGTAAGGCTTTGGCCAGATTTGCAGCCCAATGGAGGAAGAGAATTGTTCATGTAATTGTGGTTTAATGATGTGTTTAGGTGTTTCTTTTATTAAGGTTTTGGTTAGGAGTTTGTAAGCAAGTGTTTAGGTGAGGTAATTGGCTAATTAAGGTTGTCAAGACTTGATTAGGAGGGTAATTTTGCTAGATTAATAATTTTACAATCATCCTTTTGGTCAAATGAGTTATGGCACAATTCCTTAATTTAAGGAATTGGAGAGAGAAAATACTATTCAAGATTCCATGACTAGGAATCTTGAATTAAAAATGTAATTAAAGTTTAACTAAGCAATCTTAGGTCCTAATTAACCTTAATAAATTATTTTGACTCTAGATTAATTATCGAAATAAATAATCTTCGATTAGAACCTAATACGAACATCAACAATATTTGCCTAATACCTAATGACGCAATTAAGCAAACCTAAGCAATATTAGGTTCTAATCGAAGATTAATTTATTTCGATAATTAATCTAGAGTCAAAATAATTCATTAAGATTAATTAGAACCTAAGATTGCTTAGATAAACTCTAAATTGCATTCTTTAATTCAAGATTCCTAGTCATGGAATCTTAATAGTGTTTTCTTTCTCCAATTCCTTAAATTAAGGAATTATGCCATACCTCATTTGACAAAAAGAATTATTTTAAATTACTAATCTAGTAAGATTGCCCTCCCAATCAAGTCTTGACACTCCTAATTACCCAATTACCTCACCTAAACACTTTCTTACAACTCCTAACCAAAACCTTAATCAAAGAAACACCTAAACACATCACTAAACCACAATTACATGGACAAATTAACCTCCCCCTTGGTTGCCCAATCTGGCCGAATTCATGGCCCAAGGAAAAGTGTCACATGTTGAAATTTCTTCACTCAAAGAGCCATGCCTTGCCCATACTTTTGCCCATATCTCACCATGCTTGAACCCATACCCAAAGCCATACCATATAAGAGATATTTTTCTCTCTTTTCCCTCCATAAGGCCGTTGGCCATCTCCCCAAATCAGCCACCATTGTTGCAGATTTTCTATAAATACCAAACTTGGAAGAACTTGGTTACACTTTAGAAGCTTTGCCAAGTTTAGCTTTCTTGCATTTTCTTCCTTTTGCTCTCAATTTCTCTTCATCTTCTTCATTTTCTTCTACCTCTTAAAGAATCCTTCCACCACCACAAACAACCATAAACCACCACTACCTCACCTTAAACCATCTCCTAAACACTTAAACTTTCCATTCCCAAGCTTAGAAACTCAAGAAAAATCATCTTCCTTGAGCTTCCCCTTTGGCCGAAACACATACCACATCCAAGAGAAGATTTTGTCTTCTCAACTCTTCAAGAATCAAGCTTTCTTTCTTCCATTCAAAGACTTCCTTAGGTAGGGGTTTTGTTTTAAGTTTTGCTTGTTTTCCTTAAAGAAAGTTCTAGTTTTCTCTTGGTTCAAACTCCTTTCTTTCTTTTCTCTTCATTTTCGGCCAAGAGGCCATTTTATGAAAATAACATGAGCTTGATGATGAGGTTTCAAGATAATGACTTGTTGTTGTCATGTGAGAAACCTCTAAAGCTTGAAACAACTTGGTCTTGGACCATACATGCTTGTGTTTCTTTCTCTTTTTCTTGGTTTCATTTTCGGTTCTTTCCTTTTCTTCCTTAAATGATTTCGATTTCCTTTGCCTTGGTTTGAATAAAGTTTGCTAAAAATGTAAAGTAGATCACAAAAGTTTTGTTAAAGAAAATTAATCACATGTTTTCAAAGAGCTCTAAGCTTACCCTTGCCAACCTTAAAGTTGGTCGGCCATTCTAAGAGTTTTACTCTAGATTGAAGCCCATGAGCAATAAAATAAAGAATATGACTTAGTTCTTGTAGTTTTGTTTAGACAAAGTGTTGAACTTTGTGTCTATTTTCTTAAGCTTGATGATGAAGTTCAAACCTTAAGACTTCTTTGAAGTCTAGGTGCTAAGAACTCTAAAGCTTGCCTTATGATACATAATGGGTTGAGGTTTTGTTCCTTTAAAGTCTTGCAAAGAGCTCTAGCTAAGATCTAAAATAAGATGCATTCATGTTTACTTTAATGCTTTGCATAGCATGTTTATTTTCAAGTCATCACTAAACAACTTAAAGATTAAAACAAGAATGTGCATCCTCACTTAATAAATCTCAAAGCCTACCTATTTCAACCTTTAAGTTGATTGTTGATTTGGGGTAAATACCTCAAGGGACCTAGAGCACTAAAATAAATAATTGAACCTTGCATCTCATGTTTACTTTCTTGCCTAGCATGTTTATATTCTATGCCATCACTTAAACTCCAAAGATAATAAAAAGGTGCATCTCATGTGTACTTTATGTCTTCACTTTATTTTCTAATGAAGAATAAAAATGAGGTGCATAGCATGTTTAAGTTTATGTCAACACCTTAATGATCTAGAGCTCAAAGACTTGCCCAAGTATCCTATGTAAGGTTTTAAGAAAATGTTGGCATTCTCAAGGAAGCCATTCAGCCTTGTGATGATGGTGATGGACTTAGCATGAGTTCCTCTAATCACAAGTGTCCATAGTTCATGTTTTGTAATTTTTCTAAGCTTAGGAGCACCTACGCAACATTATGAATGAAATTATATACTTTAAATCTATTTTATGAACAAGTTAATTTAGCTATTGACCTCATGTGTAATTGCATGATTTTAATGTAAGGATTTGAGTTCTAAAAGGGTTTTGAATCCCTATAAATGATTCATAATCAGTAGGATATGCATAAAAACCTTTCATAAATGATTAGGTGTTAATTACTAAGCTTAAGGTGATGAGAAGGACTTAAAATGGGAATTCTAGCACACTTAGACATGGCAAAACATAATTCTGTTCCAGCATAGTTAGATGGAGGAAAAATGGTTCATAACTTAGAGAACATGCCTAGGAATCCCTCATAATTGGTTTAGGAATTGATTATGGAGCCTTAGGCGAAGACGGATCTTAAAAAGGGTCACGAACGGAGATTCTAGAACCCCGTAAGCATATGATAATTTCTGCCCTTACATGTGCAATGCTGTTTGGAATTTTAGTGAGTTCAAATCTTAGAGAAAAGTTTAAGTGTTCACCTCTTGAGGGTAATAAAGATGTAATACGGGTATTTGAATGATTAGAATACAAGTTTAAGACCTATAAGGGTCAAAGCATAAGATACTATGAGATAGGTGGCCGAGTGAGCATATTTATGATGATGTGATTATGTTAGTACCTTGAGCATGAAACTTTATGTGTATGATTGGTATGATGATATGATGAAGTATTGTATTTAAGATGCATAAGGTTTCGAAATATGAATGAGATTGAGGAATATGCTCATGTGAACTAGAAAGATATTGATTTGAGAAAGTTTTATGAAAATGATGCATGTGATTGAGATTATGTGGCATGACTCAAATTTGAGGAAATTCGAAGAGTAGCGTTATGCCACGAATTTCCGTCAAATTTGAGAGACATAAGAAAGATTTTGAGAAATATGATGTTTAAGGTGACACACCGAGACATACTCCTCCTTGAGGAGAAGGTAAAACCGTAAGGGCATAGACATTAGCCTGCCAAAGCAGACAAAGTCGCGGTCTTAACCAGTCGATGCGTTTCAAAGAAGGAAAAAGTCCCATGATGGGTGATCCTTAGGCCCCTACCCGTACTCTGAGTCGGGATTATGATGATTATGATTATGATTATGTTTATGATTCACTTATCAAGAGGATAAGTAAGAACTAGTGACGACTAGTTAAGGTATGAGCTCATAGCCTAGTTTAAGGGGTGCGGTTACTATTATGTTTGGTGTCACAAGTATGAGAAAAGGAAAGATGTTCAAGAGAAATTACATGCCACTTATATGTTGTTTGATTATTGTTTGGTTTGCTTAAAGTACTGCCATGCATTCATGAACTATTATGTTGCATACATGCATTAAGACTCATTATAAAAGACATGGACCTTGGATAAATATCTTGTGAAAACCTCATAATGAACCTATGCATGTTAACCTTTTTATAATAAACCCAAGGTTCCTGGGACGTAAACGATGACACTAGGATAAAGGATTTCCCTACTGAGATTCTTTAGCAAGATTCTCACCCCTCTCTCTTTTCTTTTCCATTACGTCTTCAGACATCGATGGCGTCATTCGTGATATTCGTTGATGCGCCCGTGTGGGAATTGCACTACGATCCGGTCATCAGTCCTACCACTTGAGGGTCGTTGTGCTATACGCATTTTTGCATACATGGGACGCCCATTTGCCTTTCCAGTCTCCAGCTTCCGATTTCACCACGACTTCCCCCTTTGGCGACGACATGATTTTTGAGAGGACGCGACCCGAGACGAGAGAACGTCGCGCCTGCTCCTGATCTTCAGCGGTGCGAGGTTACCCCAAGTACGTGCCTCGCCCAGACGTTCGGAGACCGACCTAGAGGATCCTCCTTCTCATCCTTTCTCGGAGGGTTCCGCCCCGCTGTACCCATGGATATCGGGATGGGTAGCGATGAGAGAGTGACGCAGTGGAGGTTAGCACGACGTTCGAGATGCACCCACGCCGTGGAGGGCATGCTCGCCCATCCTTCCGCCTTCACGCATCCGAGGAGCTTGCCCAGTCATTGGGTATGTGCCACCCAGGGACGAGGAGGAGCATCATCCATAGTTCGAGGGAGGGAGTGTCATAGCTTGGGAGTATCTTTTGGGGTTGTTTCATGTATTCGTTGTTATGTTTCTTATTTTGTTGTTGTACTAAGCTCTGCCCACTAGTATGGGTAAGACTTTATGTTTCCTTTATATTTCCGTAGTCATGTACTAAACTATGTTAACTAATGTGATGAAGAATGATGTTCATGATTGATGTGTTCTTTAATGTTTACGTTCTGTATGATTTATTTATTCTTTCGCTTCACGTTACATTTATGTTACACGCAAAGGCTCGCACTTTGTTTTACATGATTCATTTAAAAAAAAAATTTACCTGTATTTTCCGCTAAGTATTTTGTAAATGAATTTAAAGAGAAGTAATAACTAATAATTAATCTTGATACGTCCTAGGCGTATTAGGGTTAAATATTAGGGTGTTACATTATGGTATCAGAGTTTTTATTATCAGAGCTTAGGATTGGACTAACCATGCTTTAAAAGCATGTTACGTAGTATGTCATGTATAGTGCTTAGCTATTAGAGATAAGCTATAGGATAGGCATTCATGACCTTGTCTGCTGCTGTGCCATGGTAACTAGCTCATTTAGCTTAGAATATTGAGCCTGATCACCTCAGGATTTGTTGACTTGTGTGCTTAGGGACCAATGGCACCCCCAAACAGAATAGGAATGCGAATGAAGGCGAACAAGGGAATGAGACTGGACTGTTCGCGAGATGGCTAGGGCGATGGAACGCATTTTCGATCGCATGAATCAACCAAGGGACGCTGCTCAAGGTCCCCCGCCTGAGGCCGTGGAACAAGCCCGTTTTGGGGAGTTCCGCAAGGCCAATCCCCAACCTTCCGTGGAGCTTTGAATCCAAGGCAGACGAGTGGATCAAGAACATGGAGAAGATCTACTGTTGTTGCCTCGGAGGAACAGAAAGTCACCTTTGCTGCCTACATGATGGAAGCCGACGTGGAGTTTTGGTGGACCTGCACCCAGGCTGCTAGAAGCTACGGGAACCGCTATCAATTGGGAGCGTTTAAGACATACTTCTATGAGAAGTATTTCCCGAGTCTGAAGAATGCAAAGGACATTGAGTTCATGCAATTGGTCCAAGGTGGATTGTCTGTTGCCCACACGGCGAAGTTTGAAGAGTTGATCAAGTTCTCACGGGTTTTCCAGGGAATCCCGACGAGATTTGGAAGTGTGTTAAGTATGAGGCCGGTTTGAGGGCCGAACTTAACTTTGCTATGGCACACATGGAGATTAGGGACTTCCCGACCCTAGTCAACAAGTGTCCGATCATCGAAGAAGGGCACAAGAAGCTGAGTGCCACGAGGACGATCGTCCCGTGGTTTGGGACCTCAAGCCCGAAGTTCAAGCCATCAAATCAACTCAACCGAGGAACCATTGCCATCCCTACCAATCCAATCAGTTCAAGCATCAACAACACCAACAACAACATCCTCAACAACAACAACAAAGAGGACCCAACAATCAACCATTCCGGCAACACCCGAGGCCGCCATTCAACCCTAACGGCCGAGGGAACCGAACAATCAAGGAGGAGTGAGCGGTCCTCGCAACAATAACAACAACAACCCACAAGGAGGGCCCAATGGGAACAAGAACAAGGCACCCCAAGGAGCCCCGCTGCCCCGGACCCACACAAGCCGTGGAGTGCCCCCGCGTGGAAAGAATCATGGCAATCGTCCCGCCTAGCCGGGCAAGGAGTATGCTTCAAGTGTGGCAAGCACGGCCACTATGCTAAGGATTGGAGAAGCAGGGGGTCGTCAAGTCAATCCCCGACCGCAACACCAAGGACGGGTCTTTACCCTCAACGGAGGACGCAAATGGATCCAACGACCTCATCGAAGGTAAGTGCGAACTAAATGGTAGAACCTTAACTCGTGCTATATGACTCTGGTGCTACTCATTCTTTTATCTCACATGCTAGTGTCGAGTATCTAAATTTGAAAGTTTCTAAGCTTCCTTCATTGTTTCTACTCCCACAAACCGTCCTGTACATACATGTAACTGTTGTTTAAATTGTCATCTTACTGTTGAAAATAGATCCTTTATCATAGATTTGATTTGTTTACCTTTGAAAGACATAAGGATAATCCTTGGCATGGATTGGCTTTACGCTAACCATGTGTTGTTAGACTTGTCATACAAAATCTGTTATTTTTCGTCATCCCCCTAGCAAGACTAGTCAAACCTTGAAACTTTATGTGAATGCCGTAGATGTCTTCTGGAGTGGGGAGAAAACTAAGGGATATGTCCTTCTAGCCGCTAGCGAAGTAGACTTTGAGCAGAACATAGATGATATTCCTGGTAAGAGATATCCCGAGGTATTTCCGGATGAGATACCCGAGTTCCTCCGAGAGAGAAGTGGAGTTCTCCATCAAGTTGGTTCTGGAACGGGACCTATCTCGATAGCCCCGTATAGGATGTCACCCTTGGAGTTGAAGGAATTGAAAACCCAATTGGAGGAGCTATTAGAAAAGAATTTTATTAGACTTAGTGCCTAACATGGGGAGCCCCTTCTGTTTGTTAAGAAAAAGGATGGGAGCATGAGATTATGTATAGATTATAGGCAATTGAATCGTGTAACGGTGAAAATAAATACCCTTTGCCTAGGATTGATGATCTCATGGACCAGTTAAAAGGAGCGGTGGTATTCTCTAAGATTGATTTGAGGTCGGATACCATCAAATTAGGGTGAGAGATGAGGATATACCCAAAACCGCCTTTAGGACACAGTATGGACACTTTGAGTTCGCCGTGATGTCCTTTGGATTGACAAATGCACCCGCCGTGTTCATGGACTACATGAATAGGATCTTTAGACCCTATTTAGATAAGTTCGTGGTTGTTTTCATAGATGATATACTCATCTATTCGAAGACTCACGAGGAGCATGAAAGTCACCTAAAGTTGGTTTTAGAGGTGTTGAAGGAGAAGAAGTTGTACGCTAAGCTCTCTAAGTGTGAATTCTGTTGGAGGAAGTGAAGTTTTTGGGACATGTAGTATCAAAAGGAGGTATAGCTGTTGACCCTAGTAAGATAAAAGTCGTAATGAATTGGGATAGACCGACCAATATCGAAAATATGGAGCTTTTGGGATTAGCAGGCTATTACCGTAGGTTTATCAAAGGATTTTCCCAGATTGCCTTTCCCTAACCAAGCTCACTAGAAAGAACACCCCGTTTTCATGGAATCCTAATTGTGAAAGAGCTTCCAAGAGTTAAAGGAAAGGTTGACCTCGACCCCAGTTTTGTTTTGCCCGACCCCAATTACCCTTCGAGGTATATTGTGATGCTTCGGGAAAGGTTTAGGCTGTGTGTTGATGCAAAATAGGCAAGTGGTAGCCTATGCGTCTAGACAACTCAAGCCTCACGAGGTTAATTACCCTACCCATGACCTAGAGTTAGCCGCCATAGTGTTTGCCTTGAAGATTTGGAGGCATCACTTATATGGAGTAAGGTTTGAAGTTTTCTCCGATCATAAGAGTCTTAAGCATCTCTTTGATCAAAAGGAGCTAAACATGAGGCAAAGAAGGTGGATGGAGTTTCTAAAGGACTATGATTTCGGCTTAAGTTACCACCCCGGCAAGGCCAATGTGGTCGCCGATGCCTTGAGTCGAAAGTCATTACGCTTATCTCATATGATGGTCAAGGAAGTTGAGCTGATAGAGAAGTTTAGGGACATGAATTTGGGGATGCCAATATCGAAAAGAGTATGAAAATGTGTCATCTTACGGTAACAAGTGGGTTTAAACAGAGGTTGTGATGGCACAAGTAGAAAATGAGGAGTTTAGGGAGACCTCGAGGCGGTAAAGGCTGGAAAGCTTAAAGGTTTTGAGCAAGGGACAGATGGTCTGTGGAGGTTTGAAGGGCGGATTTGTGTACCGCAAGATGGTGACCTCCGAGAAGTATCTTGGAGGAGGCCCATAAAAGCCACTTCACCATCCATCCTGGTGCCACCAAGATGTATCAGGATTTAAAGAAGATGTTCTGGTGGCCCGATTGAAAAAGGACGTAGTAGCCTGGGTTAGTAAGTGCTTAGTCTGTCAAAAAGTGAAGATTGAGCACTAAAAACCTTTAGGAATGTTGCAACCTTTGCCTATCCCCGAATGGAAATGGGATAGTATATCTATGGATTTTGTGACCAGCCTACCTCGAACCCAAGCCGGCCATGACGCTATTTGGGTAATAGTGGACAGGTTAACCAAGTCGGCCCATTTCCTACCCATCAAGATAACCTTTTCCCTAGATAAGTTGGCCCAGTTGTACATCCAGGAGATAGTGAGGTTACATGGAGTTCCATCGACGATAATCTCGATCGAGATCCGTGATTACGTCGCGTTTTTGGGAGCCTTTCAAAGGCGTTTGGTTCAAAGCTGTGTTTAAGCACGGCTTACCACCCTCAAACAGATGGACAATCGGAAAGAACTATCCAAACCTTGGAGGATATGCTAAGGGCATGTGTTTTGGATAGAAAAGGGAGTTGGGATAAGTACCTCCGCTGATCGAGTTCGCATATAACAACAGTTATCATGCGAGTATCGGTATGGCACCGTACGAGGCCTTGTATGGAAGGAAGTGTCAGTCGCCTTTGTGTTGGCATGATCTCTGAGAACAAAGCGTTTTGGGATCGGATGTAGTGTGGGAAACCACGGAGCAAATAAGAATGATCAAGGATAGAATCTTGACTTCAAAGCCGACAAAAGAGCTATGCGGACAAGCGGCGAAAGCCGTTAGAATTCCAAGAAGGCGAGCATGTTTCTTGAGGATTACCCCCACTACAAGAATAGGTAGAGCCATGAAAGTCAAGAAATTGAGTCCCGATTTCTCGGACCTTTTGAAATCCTTCAGAGAGTCGGGACAGTGCCTACAAAATAGCCCTACCTCCAAATCTCAAATCTTCATGACGTCTTTCACGTCTCCCAACTAAATATCAATCCGACCCTAGCCATGTGTTAGAGCCAGAGCATGTAGAGTTAAGGGAGGACCTAACTTTCAATCTCCACCAACGAGGATCATGGACCGTGGTGTCAAGCAGTTGAGGAACAAGTCCGTTCCTTTGGTGAAAGTCGCGTGGGGACGAGACAAGACAGAGGAGTACACATGGGAATTGGAATCGAGATGAGGACGAAGTATCCCGAGCTTTTCTAAGGTAACGAATTTCGAGGACGAAATTCTTTTTAAGGAGGGAGTAATGTAACGCCCGAATTTCTGTCGTTTGAGTACAAATGACCAAAATGCCCTTGAGGTCATTTTTACCCAAATTAAGGCAGTTGACCCGGGTCCCGAATGGGTCAACTCAATGTTTGAAGGGGGTTAGAATTGTTATGAATGATATCCGAGGTGAAAATCTCGTTTTCCAACTTTCAGCTCAAAATGACCAAAATACCCTTCCTGTTCTACACGGGTAAAAGGTGCCGTTTGAGCCAGAATTTTCAGGAAGTTTGGAATGATGTTTATGAGTGATATTTGATGTTTAGTTAGCCCGAAGGTCCCTGACAGTTTTGGTGCAAAATTACCATTTTGCCCCTAGAACATGTACAGGAAGCCTAATGACACAATTAAGCAAACCTAAGCAATATTAGGCTCTAATCGAAGATTAATTTATTTCAATAATTAATCTAGAGTCAAAATAATTTATTAAGGTTAATTAGAACCTAAGATTGCTTAGATAAACTCTAAATTGCATTCTTTAATTCAAGATTCCTAGTCATGGAATCTTAATAGTATTTTCTCTCTCCAATTCCTTAAATTAAGGAATTGTGTCATACCTCATTTGACTAAAAGAATTATTTTAAATTACTAATCTAGTAAGATTGCCCTCCTAATCAAGTCTTGACACTCCTAATTACCCAATTACCTCACCTAAACACTTTCTTACAACTCCTAACCAAAACCTTAATCAAAGAAACACCTAAACACATCACTAAACCACAATTACATGAACAAATTGACCTCCCCCTTGGTTACCCAATCTGGCCGAATTCATGGCCCAAGGAAAAGTGTCACATGTTGAATTTTCTTCACTCAAAGAGCCATGCCTTGCCCATACTTTTGCCCATACCTCACCATGCTTGAACCCATACCCAAATCCATACCTTGTAAGAGATATTTCTCTCTTTTCCCTCCATAAGGCCGTCGGCCCCCAAATCAGCCACCATTGTTGCAAATTTTCTATAAATACCAAGCTTGGAAGAACTTGGTTACACTTTAGAAACTTTGCCAAGTTCAAGCTTTCTTGCATTTTCTTCCTTTTGCTCTCAATTTCTCTTCATCTTCTTCATTTTCTTCTACCTCTTAAAGAATCCTTCCACCACCACAAACAACCATAAACCACCACTACCTCACCTTAAACCATCTCCTAAACACTTAAACTTTCCATTCCCAAGCTTAGAAACTCAAGGAAAAATCATCTTCCTTGAGCTTCCCCTTTGGCCGAAACACATACCACATCCAAGAGGAGATTTTGTCTTCTCAACTCTTCAAGAATCAAGCTTTCTTTCTTCCATTCCAAAGACTTCCTTAGGTAGGGGTTTTGTTTTCAAGTTTTGCTTGTTTTCCTTAAAGAAAGTTCTAGTTTTCTCTTGGTTCAAACTCCTTTCTTTCTTTTCTCTTCATTTTCGGCCAAGAGGCCATTTTATGAAAATAACATGAGCTTGATGATGAGGTTTCAAGATAATGACTTGTTGTTGTCATGTGAGGAACCTCTAAAGCATGAAATAACTTGGTCATGGACCATACATGCTTGTGTTTCTTTCTCTTTTTCTTGGTTTCATTTTCGGTTCTTTCCTTTTCTTCCTTAAATGATTTCGGTTTCCTTTGCCTTGTTTGGAACAAAGTTTGCTAAAAATGTAAAGTAGATCACAAAAGTTTTGTTAAAGAAAATTAATCACATGTTTTCAAAGAGCTCTAAGCTTACCCTTGCCAACCTTAAAGTTGGTCGGCCATTCTAAGAGTTTTACTCTAGATTGAAGCCCATGAGCAATAAAATAAAGAATATGACTTAGTTCTTGTAGTTTTGTTTAGACAAAGTGTTGAACTTTGTGTCTATTTTCTTAAGCTTGATGATGAAGTTCAAACCTTAAGACTTCTTTGAAGTCTAGGTGCTAAGAACTCTAAAGCTTGCCTTATGATACATAATGGGTTGAGGTTTTGTTCCTTTAAAGTCTTGCAAAGAGCTTTAGCTAAGATCTAAAATAAGATGCATTCATGTTTACTTTAATGCTTTGCATAGCATGTTTATTTTCAAGTCATCACTAAACAACTTAAAGATTAAAACAAGAATGTGCATCCTCACTTAATAAATCTCAAAGCCTACCTATTTCAACCTTTAAGTTGATTGTTGATTTGGGGTAAATACCTCAAGGGACCTAGAGCACTAAAATAAATAATTGAACCTTGCATCTCATGTTTACTTTCTTGCCTAGCATGTTTATATTCTATGCCATCACTTAAACTCCAAAGATAATAAAAAGGTGCATCTCATGTGTACTTTATGTCTTCACTTTATTTTCTAATGAAGAATAAAAATGAGGTGCATAGCATGTTTAAGTTTATGTCAACACCTTAATGATCTAGAGCTCAAAGACTTGCCCAAGTATCCTATGTAAGGTTTTAAGAAAATGTTGGCATTCTCAAGGAAGCCATTCAGCCTTGTGGTGATGATGATGGACTTAGCATGAGTTCCTCTAATCACAAGTGTCCATAGTTCATGTTTTGTAATTTTTCTAAGCTTAGGAGCACCTAAGCAACATTATGAATCAAATTATATACTTTAAATCTATTTTATGAACAAGTTAATTTAGCTATTGACCTCATGTGTAATTGCATGATTTTAATGTAAGGATTTGAGTTCTAAAAGGTTTTGAATCCTAGAATTATTCCAAGAGAAAACTAGCAACTATGCATTTCAACATCAGATTATGTGATTTTTATGGGCTTATGATTTCGGTTCTGCCCTTTATGATTGGATACTGTATAAATGTTGTTCTAAGGTGTTAAAATGTGTAAAATTATATTTGAGTGAAGCAAGGATCGATTTAGAGAAGTTAGAAAAGAATAAGTAACTTAAAAGGATTAAGAATGAGAATTCTAGAACACTTTAGTGCACAAATATGTATATATGTTCCAGCATGATTAATGTAACGCAATTTTTCATAATTTTTTATCATTAAATTACCGAATTAGGTAGGTAAATATTATATAAAATTTGAGACCAAACAATCCTTAATAAAGGAATATAACGTTAGAAGAGAAGTTAGGAGCAATTCGTGCAAGTATTGCAAACCCCAAATTTCCGTGTAAAATGACCAAAATGCCCTGAGGTTATTTTACTGAAAATGAGGATCGTGGGCCCCACCCATCCTCAAGGGGATGTTTTGATGTTAATAAGGGATTGTTTGTGTTATGTGTGTTAATAGAGGAGAAGAATCCTAATTTTGAGCTTGGACGGAAATGACCAAAACCCTTAATTTTAATTTGCGTGCGACTTAACCCAAACCTCACTAAAATGTGTTAAAAGGTGTTTTTAAGCCATGATTAACCATTGGTTAAGCTCGGGTGGTCTGGGCAATTTTTAAGTAAAATGACCGTTTTGCCCTCTTGTTAATTTTACAAATTTTGAGATTTGATTAATTCTAACGAAACCTAAGCAATATTAGGCTCAAATTAAAGCTTATTAAATTCTAATTACTAATCTAGAGTCAAAATTATTTATTTAGATTGATTAGAACCTAAAATTGCTTAAAACACCCAAATTGCTTAGTAATTCACTTAACCCCCGTAAATTCTCTAAATTGCATGAATACCTTGCCTACACCTAAAAAATACATGGAACACACAAAATCCTCTTCCACAAGGCTGTAATGCACGAAATTATTGAGTAATAAGTCAGAAAATTATTACACAAAAATCCAAAGAATGAAAACAAAGAATCATGAAAACATGGAAACATGATTCCATGTTTTAAGCCACCAAACAAAATGATTTTTCTTCCTTATTTTTTTTTCCTCTAATTTTTGGTCAGATTTCTTTCCTTCCTTTGTCCATTTATGAGCTGCAAAATCTCTATAAATAGGCATGCTTGAAGATAGTTTAGATGCTTAGTTCATAACTTACACAAATTCTAGTTTTAGGAGCACCAAAAGCTTTCTTTCTTTCTTTCTCTTGGTTGAATTCTCCCTTCAGTTTTCAAGGATATTTTGCTTCATTTCACTCAAGGAAACCAAGTTCTCTTCCTTTCTTTCAAATCAAATTAGGTAGGGAGTTGTTTTTAAGTTTATTTCTATGTTTTGCTAAGTGTTGTTCTTGGTTCAAAATGATGATTTCATGGATTTTCTCTAGTTTTTCCATTTGGTTTTCTTCTTCCTTTTTCTTTAATCAATTCAGCCATATGGCCTAGGTGGGACTAAGATGATGGCTTGATGATGAGGACCTTGAGGGTGGGTTGTGAATCCATCACAAGTTAGGCCTCTAAAGCTTGAAAGTTCCACTTGATGCAAAACTTTAAAGAATAATATTTTTATGATGTTTTTATGATCTTGAGTTTAGAACTTGAAAGATGTATTTTGCACTTTGTCTTGCTAAGATATATTGGGTTGAATTTATATTTCTCTAAAGTCTTGGAGGAGCTCTAGTAAAGAAATAAAATGAACTTGCATCCATGTTTAAGTTTATGCCTTGCATAACCATGTTTACTTTCTATGTCATCACTAAATTCTCAAGAATGAATAAATGAACTTGCATATTCATGTTTAAATTTCCAAGCTTGCATTTCATGTTTATGTTTCAAGTTGTCACTTAATCTTCAAAGATAATAAAGAGGATGCATCTCATATTTATTTTATGCTCTCACTTTATTTTATAATGGCTAAAAGAATCAACGCATGACATGTTTATTTTTATGTCATCACCTAAAGATCCTAGAGCTCAAAGACTTGCCCAAGTATCACAAGCAAAGAAATAAGATTATTGGAGTTAAAGAATTGATTCTTTAAGAAGTCTTGAGATTGGAGCTTAAAAAGATGTAATAATAATTCTCTTCTCTACGGTTCAGTGCGTTACCGCCGCTCCTTCTTAAGATTCTCTTCTCCCTCCACTGGTCCTATGGACTACGCCGCTTCAGTTTCTTGCATCATGTTTATATTTCAAGCTCTTGCATCATGTTTAATTTTCAAGTCATCACCTTAAATCTTAAAGATAAAGAAATGGATTTGCATATCATGTTTATAATTCCAAGTTATCACCTTATAATGACAAGATTAAAATGAGGTTGCATAGCATGTTTATGATTCTAAGATATCACATAAATCTCTTAAGCTCAAGACTTGCTCCTTTTATCTTAAGTGAGAATTTTAATTATGAAGATTCTTTCAAAAAGAATTAGTTTCTAAAAGAGTTTTAAAGCTTTGCAAGGATTCTACGAGAAACTAATAGTTTATGTTCACTTAAAATGTGATTTTATACAATTATATGAGGTTCATGATTCGGCTTCTGATATGAGATTAGTACCAATAAATGATGATGATTTAATATGTTTGAAGTTGTGATAATTATGGTTTATTGCTAAAGGAATGATTCTATGCATGTTAGAGATAAAACTAGCTTCCTAGAAAACCGTAAAAGCAAGATTTCTAGAACTTTAGAGAATGAAATTTATGCATTCTGTCCAGAGCCTTTAGTGACCTTAAGAACCAGATATTATTATGTTTAGATAAGGGACAATGATTCATAATTGGTTTAGTAATTAATTTTAGCATCATAGGGAAAGTCGGTAACGAGAAGGGTTAAAAACGTAACTTCTACACACGTAAAACCTTAAGAACAACTTACTGTCTATGCTACCCCATATAGTCTAATAATGTTCTTAAGGCTTATAATTGATGGTAATAAATCCCTTAGATGCATAAGTAATTAGTTTGATAATTAAAGTTACCCAACTTTAGAGTTCGGTTATTTAAGGGAGCTTTAGTGAGAATTTTAGATGACATCTTTTGATGCTTTGGAATGTAAGTTTATATGATGAAGTAATGCCTACTAAAATTTGATATTATTGAATGATTTCATGGCTTGCATGTTATAGTTGCTATTGCAAACAATGAGAATGTTCATGCATCTTGATGATTATGATATAACATGCTAAGACTTAATGGTGACTTAAACTTATAAGGAAATGATCCTTTGGACCCATCAACTATAGGTGGTGAAAAGGTGATCCTGAAAATGATCCTTTAGATCCATCAGACTATAGATGGTGAAAAGGTGATTCTTGCCCCCTAGCCCGTTCTCTCAAAAGGGTAGAGTCGGGATTTTAACTTATCAAAAGGGATAAGTATATGCTAGTGACGACTAGTAAGGTATGAGCTCATAACCTAGATTACTCCCAAAAGGGTGGAGTATAGGGTGGCCCAGGAAAATGATGATGAAAGTAACTTTAAGTCACCTAAGAAACTAAGTAAATGCATTATGTGAATATGATGTTCTGCTATGCATAGTATTTATGAGATGATGATGAAAAATATGATGTTCTTCTATGCATAGTATTATGAAATGATGATGAGGAATATGATGTGATTTTATGCATAACTATGTTATTATATATGAAAGGAAAAGTTCATTATAAACATGACATGCTAAGTTTATGATGCATTATAAGACGCATGATTAAACCGACGAACCTCGGTAAAGTATATTTTCGAACTTAATAAATCAATCTTAGCATGCTCACTATTTCATAATAACCCGAGGTTCCTGGGGACGATGATGATGACACAATGCATCATGAGGTGAGTACCCTACTGAGATTCTTTTTATAAGTTTCTCACTCCCTCTATTTTTCTTTCCATCTCGTCTTAAGAAACGAAGGAAGCGTTCGTGAATCACATTGAGGTTTCAGGTAGCTGAACTTGAATCCTGCTAGTTTCACTCGTATATTTCATATATCTATCCCTATCCCTGGAGTGTTATTACTAGGTGCCATTAATGGATGTCCTTCCATCCATATATTATTTATGTTTTATTAGATTGCCTACACTTAGTCTTATTCTGTTGGTAGGCAAAATATCTATATGATATGTAATTATGGATGTGTATGATGGAGCCAATATATTATGATGTGATGTTTGTAAATTCCTATGTGTCTTTTAAATTTTGCTAAATCATTCACGTTAAGCGCGGCTCACGTTTTCAATTATGTTTAAAAAAAAAATGGCTCGTAATTTCACTAAGTATTTTCAAAACATGATTAAGGAACTGAAGCAAAGAGTAAAGTCTAGTAATTAATCAGATCCTAGGTGTATTGGGTTAATTATTAGGGTGTTACAATTAATACAAGTATAAATGATTCATAATCAGTAGGATATGCATAAAAACCTTTCATAAATGATTAGGTGTTAATTACTAAGCTTAAGGTGATGATAAGGACTTAAAATGGGAATTCTAGCACACTTAGACATTGCAAAACATAATTCTGTTCCAGCATAGTTAGATTGAGGAAAAATGGTTCATAACTTAGAGAACATGCCTAGGAATCCCTCATAATTGGTTTAGGAATTGATTATGGAGCCTTAGGTGAAGACGGATCTTAAAAAGGGTCACGAACGAAGATTCTAGAGCTCCATAAGCATATGATATTTTCTGCCCATACATGTGCAATGCTGTTTGGAATTTTAGTGAGTTCAAATCTTAGAGAAAAGTTTAAGTGTTCACCTCTTGAGGGTAACAAAGATGAAATATGGGTATTTGAATGACTAGAATACAAGTTTAAGACCCGTAAGGGTCAAAGGATAAGATACTATGAGATAGGCGGCCGAGTGAGCATATTTATGATGATGTGATTATGTTAGTACCTTGAGCATGAAACTTTATGTGTATGATTGGTATGATGATATGATGAAGTGTTGTATTTAAGATGCATAAGGTTTCGAAATATGAATGAGATTGAGGAATATGCTCATGTGAACTAGAAAGATATTGATTTGAGAAAGTTCTATGAAAATGATGCATGTGACTGAGATTATGTGGCATGACTCAAATTGAGGAAATTCGGAGAGTAGCGTTATGCCACTAAATTTCCGTCAAATTTGAGAGACATAAGAAAGATTTTGAGAAATATGATGTTTAAGGTGACACACGAGACGTACTTCTCCTGCTTCGGTAAGAGAAGGTAAAACCGTGAAGTTATAGACATTAGCCTGCCAAAGCGGACAGCGGTCTTAACCAGTCGATGCATTTCGAAGAAGGAAAAAGTCCCATGATGGGTGATCCTTAGGCCCCCTACCCGTACTTGGGAGTCGGGATTATGATGATTATGATTATGATTCGCTTATCAAGAGGATAAATAAGAACTAGTGACGACTAGTTAAGGTATGAACTCATAGCCTAGTTTAAGGGGTGCACTTAGTATTATGTTTAGTGTCACAAATATGAGAAAAGGAAAGATGTTCAAAAGAAATTACATGTCACTTATATGTTGTTTGATTATTGTATAGTTTGCTTAAAGTCCTCCATGCATTCATGAACTATTATGCTGTATACATGCATTAAGACTCATTATAAAAGACATGGACCTTGGATAAATATCTTGTGAAAATCTCATAATGAACCTATGCATGCCTAACCTTTTTATAATAAACCCAAGGTTCCTAGGGACGTAAACGATGACACTAGGATAGAGGATTTCCTCCTAGATTCTTTAGCAAGATTCTCACCCCTCTCTTTCTGTTTTCTTTTCTGTTACATCTTCAGACATCGATGCGCGTTCGTGATATTCGTTGATGCGCCGTGTGGGAATTGCACTACGATCCGAATCATCAGTCCTACCACTTCGAGGATCGTTGTGCTATACGCATTTTTGCATACATGGGACGCCCATTTGCCTTCTCCAGGTTCGATTTACACGACTTCCTCCTTTGGCGATGACATGATTTTTGAGAGGACGCGACCCAGAACGAGGAGCCGTTGCGCTCGTTCATCTTCGGTGCAGGTTACCCCAAGTACCTGCCTCGCCCGAGACGTTCGAAGACCGACCCGTCAGAGGATCCTCCTTCTTATCCTTTCTCGGAGGGTTCCGCCCACTGTACCCATGGATATCGGGATGGGTAGCGAGGAGACGTGACGCAAGTGGAGGTTAGCACGACGTTCAGAGATGCGCCCACGCCGTGGAGGGCATGCTCGCCCATCCTTCCGCCTTCACGCATCCAAGGAGCTTGCCCAGTTAATTGGGTATATGCCACCAAGGGATGAGGAGGAGCATCATCCATAGTTTGAGGGAGGGAGTGTCATAGCTTGGGAGTATCTTTTGGGGGTTCTTTCATGTATTCTTTGTTATGTTTCTTATTTTCTGTTGTTGTTCTAAGCTCTGCCCACTAGTATGGGTAAGACTTTATGTTTCCTTTATATTTTCGTAGTCATGTACTAAACTATGTTAACTAATGTGATGAAGAATGATGTTCATGATTGATGTGTTCTTTAATGTTTACGTTCTGTATGATTTATTTATTCTTCCGCTTCACATTACATTTATGCTACACGCAAAGGCTCGCACTTTGTTTTACATGCTTTATTTCAAAAAAAAAAAAATTTACCTGTATTTTCCGCTAAGTATTTTGTAAATGAATTTAAAGAGAAGTAATAACTAATAATTAATCTTAATACGTCCTAGGCATATTGGGGTTAAATATTAGGGTGTTACATTTCTCCACTATAGAAGACATCTAAGAATTTACATAAAGTTTCAAGGTTTGACTAGTTTTGCTAGGGGGATGACAAAAAATAACAGATTTGGTGTAACAATCTAACAACACATGGTTAGCATAAAGTCAATCCATGCCAAGAATTACTCCTATGTCTTTCAAAGGTAAACAAATCAAATCTATGATAAAGGACCTATTTTCAACAGTAAGATGACAATTTAAATAGTAGTTATAGGTATATACACGATGGTTTGTAGGAGTAGAAACAATAAGGTCAAAAGGAAGCTTAGAAACTTTCAAATTCAGGACTTCGACACTAGCATGTGAGATAAAAGAATGAGTAGCACCAGAATCATATAGTCCAGTTAAGGTTCTACCATTTAATTCGCACTTACCTTCGATAAGGTCGTTGGATCTTCAGCGTCATCCACATTGAGGGTGAACCCTCCCTTGGTGTTGAGCCAGGGGTTCTGACTCGACAATCCATCGCTTCTACAATCCTTAGCATAGTGGCTGGGCTTGCCACATTGGAAGCATACTCCTTGTCCCGCATTGCAAGGAAGATTGTCGTGACTTGTTCCACATCGGGGACACACCGCGCGGCGTGGGTTCGGGAAGGAGCAGGGGCTCCTTAGGGTGCCTTGTTCTTGTTCCCATTAGGCCCACCTTGTTGGTTGTTGTTGTTGTTGTTGCGAGGACCACCCATTCCTCCTTGTTGATGGTTCGGTTCCGTGGCCGTTATGGTTGAACGGTGGCCTAAGGTGTTGCCGGAAGGGTTGGTTGTTAGGTCATTTTTGTTGTTTTGTTGATGATGTTGTTGTTGGTGTTGTTGATGCTTGAACTGGTTGGATTGGTAGGGATGGTAGTGGTTCCTCGATTGATTGTGGTGTTGCGGCTTGAACCTCGGGGCTTAAGGTCCCCAACCAGAGGACGATCCACCCGCGAGCGCTCAGCTTCTTGTGCCCTTCTTCAATGATCGGCACTTGTTAACTAGGGTGGGGAAGTCCCTAATCTCCATGTGTGCCACAGGCAACGTTAAGTTCGACCCTCAACCGGCCTCATACTTAACGCACTTCCAGACCTCATTGAGATTCCCTTGGAATCCGAGAAACTTGATCAATTCTTCAAACTTCACCGTGTCCTGGCGGACGATCCACCTTAGACCAATTGCATGAACTCAATGTCCTTTGCGTTCCTCACGGACTCCAGGAAGTACTTCTATAGAAGTAAGTCTTGAACAACTCCATTGGTTGCTCCTGTAGCTTCAAGCAGCCTCTTGGTGCCGGTCTACCAAAACTCCGCGTTAGACTTCATCATGTAGCGCAAAGGTAACCTTCTACTCCTCCAAGGTGACTACCAAGTAGATCTTTTCCATGTTCTTGATCCACACATTTGCCTTGTCAGGGTTCAAGGCTCCACGGAAGGTTGGGGGATTGGCCTTGCAGAACTCCCCAAAACGGGCTTGTTCCATGGCCTCGCGGGGGACCTTGAGCAGCATCCCTTGGTTGATTCATGCAATCAAACATACGCTCCATCATTCTTGCCATCTCGCATGCAGCAGCTGCGGTCTCATTCCTTTGCTCTCATTCGTTCACGTTCCTATTCTGCGAGGTCCCATTGGTCCCTAAACACACAAGTCAACAAACACTGAGGTGATCAGGCTCAATATTCCAAGCTAGATGAGCTAGTTACCATGGCATAGGCAGCAGAAGGGTCATGTGTGTCTATCCTATAACTTATCTCTAATAGCTAAGCACTGAACATGACATACTACCGTAACATGCCTATAAAGCATGGTTAGTCCAATCCTAAGGCTCCTAAAGAAACTCTGATACCATAATGTAACACCCTAATATTTAACCCAAACACGCCTAGGACGTATTAAGATTAATTATTAGTTATTTCCTCCTTTTAAATTCATTTGCAAAACTACTTACGGAAAATATGGGTAATTTTTTTTTTGAAATGAAATATGTAAAACAAAGAGCGAGCCATTGCGTACAATGTAAATGAAATGTAAAGTGGAAGAAAAAATAAATCATGCAATACAAAGCAAGTAAGAATACCTCAATCATAAAATCACACATCATAATATTAATCACCATAGTTTAGTACATAACTAAATAATAACATAAAGTCATACCTATATAAGAATGGGCAGAGCTTGTAGTACAAAGACATAACATACAAGAAACGTAAATAGCAAAATACATGGAAAAGCCCTCAAAAGATACTACCAGCTAAAACAACCCTCCCCTAAAAGCCTCCAGAAGACGCTCTCCTCGGACGGGGATGTAGCGCAAACTGCCGAAGCTCCTCTGTGGCCCAACGAAGAGGGGGCGTGGGCATGTGGATCGGAGAAGCGACGTGACCTCCTCGGTGAGGGTGCCTCTGGCTGACGTATATGCCTCATAGGCCTAGCTGAGAGACCGTGTCCTCGCTACCCCTACCAATGGCCAAAGGCACTGAAAGGGCAGAATCCTCCGAATAGGGATCGGTTGGTGAGTCCTCGCAGGTCTCGCGGACAACGTATGAGGGGCACGTAGTCCGATAGTCACGCGTCACTGAAGATGTGGTCAAGCACGGCGGTTCTCTCGTCACGGGGTCGCATCCTCTCAAAAATCAAATCATCGTCAAAAGGGAGGTTAGGCCGAAACGAAAGCTGGAGACTGGAAAGGTAACTAGGCATCCCATGTATGCAAAAATGCGCACGGCACAACGACCCTCGAAATGGTAGGGCTGATGATCAGGTCGTAGTGCACCTCCCATATGGGGTGTCAATGAAAATCATGAACGACACCATCAGAATCTGAAGACGTAACGGAAAAGAAGATAGAAAGGGTGAGAATCTTGCTAAAGAATCTCATAGGAAACCTCCTATCTTAGTGTCATCGTTCACATCCCAGGAACCTTGGGTTTATTACAAAAAGGTTAGACATGCAAAGGTTCATTATGAGGTTTTCATAAAAGATAATTATCCAAGGTCGTGTCTTTTATGATGAATCTTAATGCATGTATGCAGCATAGCGGAACATGAATGCATGGCAATACATAGTAACAATAAAACACATCATCAACAATTAAATCACATATATGTGGCATGTAACTTCTCATGATCAACCTTTCGCTTTCACAAGCAAGATACTTCTCATCTTTTCTCGTTTCTCAAACTTGTGACATCATGATCTTTAAAACAATAGTAACCGACCCCTGATACTAGGCTATGAGCTCATACCTTAACTAGTCATCACTAGTTCTTACTTATCTTCTTGATAAGCAAATCATAATCATAAAAATAACAATCTCGACTCCTAGAGTACAGGGGACCTAAGGAATCACCCATCATGGGACTTTCTTCCTTCTCTGAAACGCATCACCTGGTTAAGAATAGTGACTTTGTCCGCTTTGGTAGGCTAATCTCGACGCCCTCACGGTTTTACCTTCTCCTTCGTAGCAGGAGATGTCTAGTCTGCGAAACACATCATTGGTTAAGCCATGACATTGTCCACTTCGGTATGGCCCCCATGACCAATATCCTCCACGGGTTTCCTTTCTACTCACCGTAGGAGAAATGCGTCTTGGTATGTCACATATAAAATCTTTCTTTTCAAAACTTTCTCAAGTCCTTCAAATTTGATGGAAATTCGAAGCATAACGACTACACTCCGAATTTCCTTAAATTTGAGTCATGCCACATAACTCATTCACACATATCATCCTCATGGAACTTTCTCAATTAAATAGATCTCTAATTCAGGAGCATACTCTTCTAACTCATTCATATTCCAAAATCTCATGTATCTCAAACATAATGTATCACATTATCAGCAACATGTCTCAAATTCACATATAGTCTCATGCTCATGATATTAACATATTCACATCATTATGAGTATTCCCACTTGGTCTTATGCTCACATCACACCTCTTATCTCTTGTGTCTTATGCTTTGGCCCTTACGGGTCTTAAACTTATGTTCTAAACATCCTATCCTTCAATATGGATTCTTATAACACCTAAGGGATCATTACCTATAATTTCCTCTAAGGTTTATGATTTATAACATAACCAAACAGCTCTAGTTATTTTGGCAGAATTTTTGCCTTATGATTACGGGGTTCTAGAATCTCCGTCTTTGACCCTTCTACGTTCCGTCTTCGCATAAGGCTCTATAATCAACTCATAAACCAATTATGAGGGATTCCTACATGTATCCACTAATTATAACCTATTTTTATTAAGTCTAATTATGCTGGAACAGAATTACAAATTTGTGCATCTAAGTGTTCTAGAATTCACATTTTAAGCCCTTTTTGGTTACTTGTTCTTTGCTAACTTCCCTAAATCGTTCCTTGCTTCACTCAAACATGATTTTACACATTTTAACACCATAGAACAGAATTCATACAGTGGCCAAACACCAAGAGCAGAATTGAAAACATAAGCCTCATAGAATCACATGATTTAAATGCATATAAGTTGCTAGTTTCTCTTGGAATCATTTTAGAACCTCAAAACTCTTTTAGAAACTAATTAATCTCATTGAAATCACATAAATATGTGCTAGGTCAGTAGCTAAATTATTTATCTCAAGGAATAGATTTAAAACACAAAACCTTGTTCATAAAGTTCCTTGAGTACGCCTAAGCTTAGAAAAATTCCAAGACTTAGACTATGGGCACTTATGATTATATGAACTCATCCAAGTCCATCATCATCATCACAAGGTCGAAATGACATCCTTGAAATGCCTCCATTTTCTAAAACTTTATGCAAGATACTTGGGCAAGTCTTTGAGCTCTAGAATATTTAAGTGATGGCATAAACTTAAACATGTTATGCACTTATTTTACTTTCATTAGAAAATAAAGTGAGTACATAAAATAAATATGAGATGCAATCTCATTATTATCTTTAAGTTTAAGTGATGACTTGAAATATAAACATGGAATGCAAGCTTGGAAACTTAAACATGATAATGCAAGTTCATTTAGTTATTCTTGAGAGTTTAGTGATGACATCAAAATAAACATGTTATGCAAGGCATAAACATAAACATGAATGCTGTAATGCCCAAATTTTCCGTACAAATGACCGAAATGCCCTGAGGTCGTTTTACCCGAAAACAAGATCGCGTCCTGGCCATCCTTGAGGGATGTTTTTGTGATGATAGGGGATTGTGTATGTTATGTGTGGTAATAGCAGAAGAATCTCATGTTTGAGTTCCGACGCGAAATTACCAAAATGCCCCTGTGGCGTTAACCTCGTTTAATCGGTTGAACCCAGACTTCATCAAAAAGTTTTAAATGATGTTTTCAAGTAATGTTTTATGTCGGGATAAGCCCGGTGGCCCCGGGCAGTTTAGTGAAAAAATTACCGTTTTACCCTAGCTAAGTGCATTCTAGCCCGAATGACACGATTAGCGAAACCTAAGCAATATTAGGCTCTAATTAAAGATTAGTAAATTCTAATTACTAATCTAGAGTCAAAATAATTAATCAAGGTTGATTAAAACCTAAGATTGCTTAGAGAAGCTCAAAATCCTATTCTTGAATTTAAGACATTATGTCACCTTTTCATGAATAGTGTTTTCTCTCTTCAATTCCTTAAATCATGGAATTGTGTCTATGATTTGATTTGACTAAAGTATGGTTTTAATTCTCTAATTTAGTATGACCACTCCTTAATCAAGTCTTGAACCACCTTAATTAGCCATTTTATCACCTAAACACTTGCTTACAAATGCCTAATCAAAAGCCTAATCAAAGACACACCTAAACACATCATTAAACCACAATTAAATGAGAGATTTTCCCTCCCCTTGGCTGCATAAATCTGACCAAAAATTCCCTTCCCATTCCTCACATGTTGATTTATTTTTACACACAAAAATGCCCATGCCTTGCCCATACTTTCCACCATACCTCACCATGCCTCCATAAAGCAATTTCTCTCACCTCATGGAACATGAGGCCAAGCCTTCCTCCCAAATCAGCCACAAGGTCTCATTCCCTCTATAAATACCATGCTTGGATGAGCTTGGTTGCATTTTGTTCATTTGCCAAGATTAGCTTCAAAGAGTAATCTTGAGTTCTTTCTTTTCTCTCAAGACTCAAGAGTTCCTTTCCTTTTCTTCACCTCTTCAAGCTCACAAAGAAAACACCTCATCTTCTTTTCCTCCTTGCCTTGGCCGAAAATCATCAAGCATCAAGGAAGAAGTTGTTCTTCTCAACTTGCTTCAAGAACCAAGCTTTCCTCTTCACCACTAGGTAGGGAGTTTTCTTTCAAGTTCTTTCTTTTCCTTACATGTTCGGCCTTCAAGGCCATTGATGATGTTTCATGATAGCTTGATGATGAGAGTTCTAGATGATGACTTTGAGTTCATCACAATAAAACCTCTAAAGCTTGAAAACTTGGTCTTGGACCATAAATGATTTCAGTTTCCTTTCCTTTCCTTGTTCAAAGTTTTCAGTTCTTGTTTCCTTTTTCCCTTAATGGTTTCGGTTTCCATTTCCTTTTGTTATAAAAAGTTTGATATAAATGTTAAGTAGATCACTAAAAGTTGTTTGAAGAACTTAATCACATGTTTTCAAAAAGCTCTAAGCTTACCCTTGCCAACCTTAAAGTTGGTCGGCCGTTCTAGAATCCATGCTAGATTGAAGCCTATGAGCAATAAAATAAAGAATATGAAGTAGTTTCCTTTATGTTTGTTTTTATGAGTGTTGAGATTTATTTCTTAGTTATGTTACAATGTTGGTTTTAAATTGTGGAAATATGATAATGATTTCAAAGAGTTTTTAGAAAGGTGTGATAAAGTGTTTTTGGAAAGGAAGGATACTTGAAAATGTGTTAGAAAGTTTAGTTTTTCAAAAAGGGATTTGGTAATCGATTCCTGGGCTATGTAATCGATTACTAGGAAGCAATTTATGAGATTCTGGATTTAGTAATCGATTACCAATAGGTGTAATCGATTACCAAGGGTGTTCTCCCCAGGACCAAGTTCAGTTCATGTAATCGATTACCATGAAGTTCTTCTTTTCCCAAATAGGTTTTGTCTTGGTAATCGATTACCAGCACCTATAATCGATTACCAGGACCTAAATGTGCCAAAAATGAGTGTTTTGATTTTAATGGGAAGAACCTATGATATGGATGCTTATGTGATGTTGCCTTTTTACATGATTACTTAATGGGAATGTACATGATATGATGAAAAGAAATTATGATGAGAATGCCTATGTGTATTGAAGTCTTACTTGATTATTTACTTGAAATGTTATAACGTTGCATATAAGAAAAGTATATGGTATGTTTTAAGATGATTCCATGCTCATGTTGCATAAATGATATGTTATATGATGTATTATGATTGTATGCTCATGTTGCATCCATACAAAATATGTTAATGAGGAAATGATCCCATTATGACTTCCCGAGTTAAGGGTTGTACGGGTGATCCAAGAAAAGAGATATGTTAATGTAAAGGTTATATGCCGAGATGCATTTCTCCTGCTATGGTGAGAAGAAAGTAAACCGTGGGAGGTATGGACGTCGAGCCATACCGAAGCGAACAAAGTCACTGGTCTTAACCAGTTGATGCGTTTCCAAGAAAGAAAAGAGATATGTTAATGAGGAAATGATCCCATTATGACTTCCCGAGTTAAGGGTTGTACGGGGTGATCCAAGAAAGAGATATGATTCCCCTCTATTTTTCCCGTATAAATCTACGACGGCTAGTTAGGATGAGCTCATTCCTAGGCGATAGGTGATTAGGAGTTTTGGTGGCTATGATAAAATCGCCGAGGCGGCATGTTGGATGGATTTTGGTGGCTATGACGAGGGTGGAAAATGAGAAAAATGATAAAGTGAAAAGTTATGAAAGGAACTCACAAGTTCAATTATGATAAAGTAAAAGATGCATATGCATATGTTTCGTTGAAGTTTCATTGATGCTTTGATTAAGTAATATGTGTTATCTATGTGTATTGTCATGCTCAAGTATTGCCATGCATACATAGAATATATGTTGCATTCATGTCATTAAGACCCATGTTAAAAGACACCCACTTCGGATAAAAGAACTTGAGAAATGTAAAATTGAATCTTATGCATGCACACCCTTTCATAATAAGACCGAAGTGGCTGGGGCGACGATGACACTTGTGTTAGAGTCGGAAACCTTCTGAGAATCTTATATAGATTTCTCATCCCTTTTCCCTTCTTCTATGTCGTCTCCAGAGGCGAGTGATGCGAATGATCGTGATCCTTTGTAAGGGGCAAGTTTAGGAACCACGCTACCCGGTCAGGAGGTCAAGCGGAAGCGCGAAGATTAGTCTAGTAAAGTTATAGTAATGTCTAGTGTTGGGTTCGTGTACGTTCATCTTTTGTTATGTTTAGTATCTTGAGATGTCCTCATGTTCGAAGGGCATCGTTGTTATGATGTGACTATGATATGTTAATATAAATTATGTTGTGACTATTCCATGACTTGTTTCTATATGCTATGATAATGTGTATATGTTGGCTATATCTTGTGTGTATTAATCATTATGTATGCGCACGCGCAACTCGCATTTTAAACCTTAAATTCAAAAAGAAAAATTTAGTCATATTTTATTACCCGTATTTTAAATAAAGATAAGTCAAGTTCTGAAACGAAGACGTAACCGCTAATAATTAGCTGAATGCGACTCGATCGTATTAGGTGAAAGTTAGGGTGTTACAAATGCAACTCATTTTATCTTAACTAGAGCTCTTACAAGACTTTAAAGGAACATCATAACCTTAGCCCAATATGTATCATAACAACATAAAGTGAGCTTTAGAGTTCTTGGCACCAAGACTTCAAAGAAGCCTTTGGTTATGAACTTCATCATCAAGCTCAAGAAAATGGACACAAAGCTCAACACTTTGTCTAAACAAACATACAAAGAACTAAGTCATATTCTTTATTTTATTGCTCATGGGCTTCAATCTAGAGTAAAACTCTTAGAACGCAAACCAACTTTAAGGTTGGTAAGGGTAAGCTTAGAGCTCTTTGAAAACATATGATTAATTTTCTTAACAAAACTTTTGTGATCTACTTAACATTTTTAGCAAACTTTGTTCAAGCAAAAGAAGAAGAAACTGAAATCTTAAAGGGAAGAGGAAGAGAAAACCAAAAACTTAAACAAGAAAAAGAAAAGAAAACACAAGAATGTATAGTCCAAGACCAAGTTGTTTCAAGCTTTAGTGGTTTCTCACAGACAACAACAAGCCATTATCTTGAAACCTCATCATCAAGCTAAAGTTTTTCCCATGAAAAGGCCTCATGGCCAAAGAAAAAGGAAGAGGAAAAGAGTTTTGAACCAAGAGAAAACTAGAACTTTTCGTGAAGAAAACAAGTAAAACTTGAAAACAAACCCCTACCTAAAGAAGTCTTTGAAAGAGATGAAAGAAAGCTTGATCCTTGAAAGAATAAGAAGACAAAATCTTCTCTTGGAGGTGAGTATGGATTTGGCCAAGGAGGAAGCTCAAGGAAGATGATTTTTCCTTGAGTTTGCAAGCTTGGAATGGAAAGTTTAAGTGTTTAAGAGATGGTTTAAGGTGAGAGAGTGGTGGTTTGTGGTGGTGGAATGTTTCTTTGAGAGGAAGAAGAAGATGAGCAAGATGAAGAGAACTTAGAGAAAATGCAAGAAAAAGAAGAGAACTAAACTTGGCAAAGCTTCTAAAGTGTAACCAAGTTCTTCCAAACTTGGTATTTATAGAATTTTGGCAACATGGAGGCTTCCAAGGGGAAGGATGGTCGACGGCCAAGGAGGGGGAAAAGAGAGGAAAATATCTCTTCACATGGGTATGGGCTTAAGCATGGCAAGCATGGTTGAAAGCATGGTCAAGGTATGGCCTAAGGCATGGTTCTTTGAGTGAAACAAAATCAACATGTGATGGAATTTGGGGGGTAAGGCTTTGGCCAGATTTGTAGCCCAAGAGAGGAAGAGAATTGTTCATGTAATTGTGGTTTAATGATGTATTTAGGTGTTTCTTTGATTAAGGTTTTGGTTAGGAGTTTGTATGCAAGTGTTTAGGTAAGGTAATTGACTAATTAAGGTTGTCAAAACTTGATTAGGAGGGTAATCTTGCTAGATAAATAATTTAAAATCATTCTTTTGGTCAAATGAGGTATGACACAATTTCTTAATTTAAGAAATTGGAGAGAAAATACTATTCAAGATTCCATGACTAGGAATCTTGAATTAAAGAATGTAATTAAAGTTTAACTAAGCAATCTTAAATCCTAATTAACCTTAATAAAATATTTTGACTCTAGATTAATTATCGAAATAAATTAATCTTCGATTAGAGCCTAATATTACTTAGGTTTGCTTAATTACATCATTAGGCTCACTGTACACTGTTCTAGGGGCAAAATGGTAATTTTGCACTAAAACTGCCTAGACCTTTCGGGCCTGGCTAAACATCAATTACCACTCTAAAACATCATTCCAAACTTTCTAAAAGTTCAAGGGCTCAAACGGCACCTTTACCGTGTAGAACACAGGAGGGGTATTTTGGTCATTTTGAGCCGAAAGTTTGAAAATGAGATTTTCACCTGGATCTCAAACATAACAAATATAATGCCCTTCAAACATTGAGTTGACCCATTCAAGGACGGCGGGTCACTGTCCTTTAATTTGGGTAAAAATGACCTCAGGGCATTTTGGTCATTTGTACTCAACAGAAAATCGAGGCGTTACATATTATGGCGGTTTTACTTAGAAAAATGGCAGTTCATTCTATTTTGTTTTCAAGCCATTGTGACCAGATAGGACTGGCACACCAAATCCCTATTTCTTCTCTTTCTAGCAAAACAAAGAAGCCCACACTTTGATTAAAAATATAACCCTAGCTAGATAAATGCCTCAACCCAAAGTCATCCAATCCAACCCTGAAGCTTCCCCACCATTTCGCCACCCGAATTGCCAATTCACCCATTCCCCTAACCTCTACCCTTCCATGACGCCAATGACCTCAACGACCTCGTCCAAAACCTCTTCCCCAAAAACAACAACACTGACACCAATAGTCCTCGTTCACTCCATCTCAAGCGGACGCCACCAAGGAAGCCCTTGTCTTGAATCCCAATGCCATTCTCACCCGCATCGACAAAGAATACAGTGTTCAGCTTGTGGCGACTCTCCGCCATCCGCCTCTACCCTAGTAATAATGCCATTGCCGTCTACGCATGTGTAGCTAATGAGATGCAATGGCCACTTGCCAAAGAGGATACTACTATCAAGGTCGATAACTCCCACTACTTCTTTCACGCCCCGCTTCTCATTTGGATTCTAACGAAATCGAAATGGTCAACACCATGGTAAAAATCCTAGCCTAAGTTCTCAGAAGATGATTGCTATTATGCTTTCGTTTTTGAATTTTCCTTTTCTACTTGCCACCTCTTTTTTTCTCTTTGGGATTTATGAATTTTTCTATTTTCAAGGTTGTGGTTATAGCGAAGAAGAAAATATACTCTTTTTCCACTATTACATATGCTGATGATTCATAAGGTTTCTCTTTTATCCTTGAAATATCTAGCTAATTCACTAAATTAACTTATTTGAGTTTTTCCTTGTATTGCTAGTGATTAATATTTGGTTGTAAATGTTGTTGCGCTTTTATTTTGTATTATAATGGTGGTACATGATATCTATTGTAGTTGGAGGCCTTGGTTCTATATTATGGAATGTCTATGAGCCTTTTTTTCCCTATATAATTAACTTAATTTGTCATTCATGTGACTTTTAACACCAAAATCTCATAATATTTTTGCTCAAAAGATTTTTAGCACTTTTCCCCTTAAAAGAATATATGGGCAAGAAAAAGCCATATCTACTAGTAAATAAAGTTCGTGGTTACTAATTAGTTGTCTTAGCTATGTTTAATAACTTGGAGTTGATCAAAATGTTGTTTGGTTCTTAAGCGCTCTGCAAGTAATACTTTCTAGTGCATAGTTTTCACACAGTCAACAAAATTGTCTCTATTGCTTGGTGTTTCATGTAACAGGATTTCTGCCTGAGTACAAATGACTGAAATGCCCCTAAGGTCATTTTTACCAAAATTAAAGGGCAGTTGCCGGCAACCCTCAATGGGTCAACTTGATGTTTAAAAGGGGATTATGCTGTTGTGGATAATTTTCGAGGTGAAAATCTCATTTTCTAAACTTTCGGCTCAAAATGACCAAAATACCCCTATTGTGTCTACACGGGTAAAAGGTGCCGTTTAGCCCAGAACTTTTCCAGGAAGTTTAGAATGATGTTTATGAGCAATGTTTGATGTTTAGTAACAGGAGGTCCAGGGCAGTTTTAGCAAAATTACCATTTTGCCCCTAGAACGTGTACAGTAAGCCTAATGACAATTAAGCAAACCTAAGCAATATTAGGCTCTAATCGAAGATTAATTTATTTCGATAATTAATCTAGAGTCAAAATTATTTATTAAGGTTAATTAGAACCTAAGATTGCTTAGATAAACTCTAATTGCATTCTTTAAATTCAAGATTCCTAGTCATGGAATCTTGAATAGTGTTTTCTCTCTCCAATTCCTTAAATTAAGGAATTGAGCCATACCTCATTTGACCAAAAGAATTATTTTAAATTACTAATCTAATAAGATTACCCTCCTAATCAAGTCTTGAACCACCTTAATTAACCATTTTCTCACCTAAAACTTGCTTACAAACTCCTAATCAAAAACCTAATCAAAGAAACACTTAAACACATCCTTAAACCACAATTACATGAACAAAAATCCCTTCCCCTTGGCTGATGAGGGTGGCCGAAATCTCCCCAAAATGGTGCCACATGTTGAAATTTTGTTGCACTCCAAGCCCATACCTTAGGCCATACCTTGCCCATGCTTCCAACCATGCTTGCCATGCCTAAGCCCATGCTTTTGTAAGAGATATTTTCCTCCTCCCTTGACCTTGAAAAGCCATCAGCCATTCCCTCCCCAAATCAGCCAACATGTCTCATTTTTCTATAAATACCAAGCCTTTGAAGACTTGGTTGCTCTTTGGATCATTTGCCAAGTTTAAGCATTCTTACACTTTCTCTCATTTCCTCTCAAATTCCCTCAACTTGGCTGATTTCTTCCTCAAGACTCCAAGAGGATTTCCTTCTCCTTCCATCAAGAAAACAAAGCTTTCTTACATCTCTCTTCAAGACTTCTTAAGGTAGGGGTTAAGTTTTGATGATTTTGTTTGTGTTCTTCAAGAAAGTTCTAGTTTTTCTCTTAGTTTCAAACTCTTCCCCTTCCCCTTTCTTTTTCGGCCAAGAGGCCTTTTTATAAAAAGAATATGAGCTTGATGATGAGGTTTCAAGATAATGACTTGTTGTTGTCATGTGAGAAACCTCTAAAGCTTGAAACAACTTGGTCTTGGACCATACATGCTTGGATTTCCTTTCTTTTCTTGGCTTAAGTTTCAATTTTCCTTTCCTCTTTCCCTTAAGGATTTCAGTTTTTCTTCTTTGGATTTGAACAAAGTTTGTAAAATATGTTTAGTAGATCACAAAAGTTTTGTTAAGAAAGTTAATCTTATGATTTCAAAGAGCTCTAAGCTTACCCTTGCCAACCTTAAAGTTGGTCAGCCGTTCTAAGAGTTTTACTCTAGATTGAAGCCCATGAGCAATAAAATAAAGAATATGACTTAGTCCTTGTAGTTTTGTTTAGACAAAGTGATGAACTTTGGGTCCATTTCTTTAAGCTTGATGATGAGTTCAAACCTTAAGATTTCTTTTGAAGTCTAGGTGCTAAGAACTCTAAAGCTTGCCTTATGATACATAATGGGTTGAGGTTTATGTTCCTTTAAAAGTCTTGCAAGAGCTCTAGTTAAGATAAAAATAGTTGCATTCATGTTTAAATTTATGTCTTGCATCTCATGTTTATTTTGATGCTATCACTAATTTCACAAGAGTAAATGAATGAACTTGCATTACCATATTTAAATTCCCAAGCTTGCATTTCATGTTTATATTTCAAGTCATCACTTAATCCTTAAAGATAATAATGAAGTTGCATCTCATATTTATTTTATGCTCTCACTTTACTTTCTAATGAAGAGTAAAATAAAGTGCATGGCATGTTTAAGATTATGTCATCACCTAAATACTCTAGAGCTCAAAGACTTGCCCTAAGTATCCTAAAAAGGAAACTCCATTCAAAAAGAAATGGATGAGTTTTGGTATGATTCAATAATGGTTTGATTTTGTAAAATACATGAATAATTTCAAGAAAATGTTGGAAAACTGTTTTATGAGGTCTCAAGATGTTTAAAATAGTTTGGAATGTGTCAAAATCATGTTTTCTCAAATTTCGAAGGTTCTGGTAATCGATTACCATCCATGTAATCGATTACCAAAGGAAGGACTTTTGGTTCTGGTAATCGATTACCAGAGCAGTGTAATTGATTACCACGGCTTTTTCATGCCCAGAACCTATTCTGGAAACCCTGTAATCGATTACCTTATAGTGTAATCGATTACCCTATGTTCTTTATTTTCCAAAACGATTTAACCCTAAGTAATCGATTACCATTGTATGTAATCGATTACTCGGTTGTTTTTGAAACCCAGAATGAATTGAGCTCCTGGTAATCGATTACTAGGAACATGTAATCGATTACCAGAACACCTTTTGTTCCAGAAACATTCCAAGAGAAAACTAGTAACTTATATGCATTTCAACCCAAGAGATTATGTGATTTTATGGGTTCATGATTTCGGTTCTATGTTTGGCTCCTGTATAAATGTTGTTCTAAGGTGTTAAATGTGTAAAATTATGTTGAGTGAAGCAAGGATCGATTTAGAAAAGTTAGAAAAGAATAAGTAATTAAAAAGGGATTAGAGATGAGAATTCTAGAACACCTTAATGCAAGAAATGCAAATTTGTTCTAGCATGATTAATTCAAGGATAAATGATTCATAATTAGTAAGACATGTACAAGATCCCTTCATAAAAAATTAGGTGTTGATTTCTAAGTTTAAGATGATGATAAGAGATTTAAAGTGGTTTATAACTTAGAGAACATGCCTAGGATTCCCTCATAATTGATCTAGGAATTAATTATGGAGCCTTAGGCGAAGATGGATCTTAAAAAGGGTCACGAATGGAGATTTTAGAGCCCCGTAAGCCATGATATTTTCTGCCCTTTTATGATAAGTGCTGATTGGAATTTTGTGAGTTCAAATCTTAGAGAAAAGTTTAAGTGTCAACCCCTTGAGGGTAATAAAGATGCAAATACAAGTTTAAGGCCCGTAAGGGTCAAAGCATAAGATACTATGAGATAGGTGGACGAGAGAATATGATTATGATGATGAACCTCGTGCACACTTATGATGATGTGATTATGTTAGTTCCTTGAGCATGAAACTTTATGTGCATAATTTGATTTGGTGATATGATGAAATGTTGTGTTTGAGATGCATAATGTTTCGAAAATATGAATGAAATTGAGAAATATGCTCATGTGAACTAGAAAGTTATTGCAATGAGAAAGTTCCATGAAAATGATGCATGTGACTGAAATTATGTGGCATGACTCAAATTTGAGGAAATTTGGAGAATAGCTGTTATGCCGCGAATTTCCGTCAAATTTGAGGGATATAAGAAAGTTTTTGAGAAAAATGATGTTTAACGGTGATATGCCGAGACGTACTTCTCCTGCTTAGGAGGAAGGTAAAAGCGTAAGGGCATAGGCATTAGCCTGCCAAAGCGGACAAAGTCGCTGGTCTTAACCAGTCGATGCGTTTCGAAGAAGGAAAAAGTCCCATGATGGGTGATCCTTAGGCCCCTACCCGTACTCTGGGAGTCGGGATTATGATGATTATGATGAATATGTTTATGATTCGCTTATCAGAGGATAAGTAAGAACTAGTGACGACTAGTTAAGGTATGAGCTCATAGCCTAGTTTAAGGGGTGCGGTTACTATTATGATTGGTGTCACAAGTATGAGAAAAGGAAAGATGTTCAAGAGAAAAGTTACATGCCACTTAAATGTTGTTTGTTATTTGTTTGATTTACCTAAAGTGCTGTCATGCATCCATGAACTATTATGTTGCATACATGCATTAAGAATCATTATAAAAGACATGGACCTTGGATAAATACCTTTGTGAAAACCTCATAATGAACCTATGCATGCTTAACCTTTTCATAATAAACCCAAGGTTCCTGGGACGTAAACGATGACACTAGGATAGAGGATTCCTCCTGAGATTCTTTAGCAAGAATTCACCCCTCTCTCTGTTTCTTTCCATTACGTCTTCAGACATCGATGGCGTCGTTCGTGATTTTCATTGACCCGCCTACATGGGAGGTGCACTATGACCCCGAGCATCAGTCCTACCACTTCAAGGGTCATTGCGAGGTGCGCGTTTTTGCATACGTGGGATGCCCGTTTGCCTTTCCAGTCTCCAGCTATCGCTTTGATCCGACTTCACCCTTTGGCAACGACTTGATCTTTGAGAGGACACGACCCCGTGACGGGCACGTAATGCCCGACCCTCGTCCTCAGCTGGGCATGATCATCGGAGTTCGTATCCCTCATACGCCGCCGGGAGAGACCTATAGGAGGACTCATCCGATCCGTATTCGGAGGACTCCGCCCCTTGGTGCCTTTGGCTCGTTAGGGTAGCGGACAGTCTCCCAGCCGAGGCCTGTGAGGCGTGTTCAGCCCGAGAGACGCCCTCGCCGAGGTGGTCACGTCGCTCTCCGATCCGCATGCCCACGTCTCCTCTTCGATGGGCCACATCCGAGGAGCTTCGCAGTTCGTAGGATACATATCCCCATCCGAGGATTTGCATCGTCCGTAGGTGTTGGAGGAGAGTCTTAGCGTGGGAGTATCTTTTGGGGTTGTTCCATGTATTCTGTCTTCATGTTTCTTATTTCATGTTTTTGTCCTTAAGCTCTGCCCACTAGTATGGGTAAGACTTTATGTTTCTTTATGATGTACTAAACTATGTTATCTAATGTGATGAGGAATGATGTTTATGATGGATGTGTTCTTTAATGATTATGTTATGTATGTTTTATTTATCCTTCCGCTTCATGTTATATATGTTACGCGCAAAGACTCGCACTTTGTTTTATATAAATCATTTCAAAAAAAAAAATTTACCGTATTTTCCGCTAAGTATTTTGTAAATGAATTTAAAGAGAAGTAATAACTAATAATTAGTCTTGATACGTCCTAGGCGTATTGGGGTTAAATATTAGGGTGTTACATTTCACACGCTTCCATAGAACAACATTGGGCTTTCTGAAATGGAAGTTGTTGCTAGTTCTTAACTTCGCAGCCTTGGTTTCACTTTTCTATCATAGGTCAACTCTTACCAGTTGAGCCATATATGTATGACCTCGTGCATTTTGCTTATAACATTTAAAACTTATGCATGGAACTTCAAAGACTAAGCAAATGTAGAAGACATCCTATAATTGGATTAGAATATTATGTTGAGCATTGATCCTCATCTCTTAATTCCTAGTAGACTAGGATTTGGAAGGGGACCAAAGCTTAAATTTGAAGCTAGTGAATGGACCTAGTATTAGCTTCGTGGTTCACACAATATCAAGTTAACTCCATTTATTTTGTAGTTTTGTTTTCCAATTTATTGCTTTTAACTGTTCCTGCTATTTCCTCATAGGATTTTGTTGAGAGTGCACATAGTTATGTTCATCTTGTAGTATGTTCATCATTTGGAAATGCTTTCCTTATATTAAGGTTGAACTTTGGTGATAGGGCTATTCATCTTTTGCCTACTTTGTTTATTTAGTTTATGAGAATAATAATAAAAAAAAGAAACTTAACTAATGCATTCCACCACTATAGACAAGAATAAAGCTAGCAATTTTTTTTTCAATTTGTTTTATTTTATGAAAGAAAGTTTGGTTCCTGCTTATTATATATGTTTTAGCGGACAAAAGGAAACATATCCATTTAAACCTATCTGTTATGCAAACACAATGCTCCATTTATATATTTTGGCATAACTTTAGTAGGGATTGGGAAAGTGTTTGTTGTTCTACTTCATATGCTCTGTATGTTTGGAAATTTACAAAAAGAGGTGTTAAAGCATGCTAGATATTGGTGATTCAAGAGGATTAGTGTGTTTGATTATGAATGGTTAAACCTGGAAGGTGAGGAGTGTTCTGGACACTAAAAAATGGACTATGAGGAGTTTCTATATAATTTCTCTTTATATGATCAAGTTTACATGTGGGAATGCATATATAAAAGTAACAAGAATGGGTGTAACATGGATATATGAGATAAGGAAGTATAGATATCTGTTGATCTTTGTGCTAGTTATCAAGCAAAATAACAAGCTTTGAGCATATCTAATCCAATCATCAATGGATATCTAATCCAATAGGCTTGTGTTTTCAATCTTTTCGAGTTTCCTTGTAATATTGTCAAGTCATTTTTTGTCTTGTTTTGCTACTAATTACATCCATTCTAGTTTAAGCATATTGTGTCCAAAATAGTTCTTTTCAATCTTTCATTTTTTGTGCATAATAAAAGTATACCAACTTTAAAATAAGAAAATCATGCTTGATGGGATCCTAGCTAGCATGTCAAGCCTTTTCCTTGGTTATTTAAAATGATGACAATCATTTATTCTTGTGAATAATTAATTGATTGAGATCATAGATTATACTTGTTGTCTTCTAATAGGCCATTATGGATTGATTATTGTAATATTACTACAATGTTTCCTTGTGATTAAATATCAGTGGAACTTTATTGCCAATGGAACTAATGCCTTCTAATATTACTAAGAGGCGTTCATTATTGGATGATCTTGAGACTTATGCTCTAGAATAATGGTAGGTACGTGTTTGATCTTTTTATTCAACTTGTTACGTTATTTGTACTCTATTTAAGACTTTGTGTCTATGAGCGTAATCTTCCTTAGCGCTCTCTCTCTCTCTCTCTCTCTCTCTCTCTCTCTCTTTAATTTTTTGACATAATGTTATTTGATCTGTTTATATGGCTATGAATATATGTTGTTTTGTTACTAATTTATGTTGTTTTCATTTTTTATTTTTTTATTTGTGTGTTGTATATAGAATACACTCTCCCAAAGCTATATGTAAAGATGCAATATTGCATGTCTTGTGCCATCCACTCTCACGTTGTGAGGGTGAGTTCTCACTGATAGGAGGAATCGTGAGCCTCTATAGTGCTTTACCAGGCACAAGGTAAGTCCTATTGTTTCTCTTTCAATTTTCTGCTTCCTTTTTACCTTGTAGTTATTTGGTAGGTCTTGTTGCTATGTTGTACACTTTTAGAAATAGTACTCATTCCCTTTATCTTTCTAATATTTTCTGATCCAGTTCTAACAACATGGATTGCCTGAGCATACTTATTTGTATCCACATTCCGTTATTTATGCTAGAGTTTTATGTGCTACATTTTATTAGGCTGTTAATGATCTTTCTATTGTCTCTATGGATTGAAATAGTGAAAACTTCTCTCATAAAGTGGCAATTCGAACTTGGTTATTGGATCCTTGACTTGTGATTTGTGTACAAGTGTTAAAGTGTAATGAAGATGCATTTGGATTAAGTATTAGGTTTTTCCACCATCAATTCAACCAATTATTCTACAAATTAATTAGCTTTTTTCACCTATTCATCGTATTAAAGCTATTATAAAAAATAAGGAAATGTGATACTAAATATTTTTATTACTAACTTATCATTCTTTTATTTGTTCTTTTTTTTTAATTTTACATGATCATTGGAACTTTTTTTATTAATTAGTGTTGCAATTATCGTGGTTTAAAATTGTTGTAATAAATAGTTTTAAGAATTTTTCAAAAATATTTCACCTCAATTTGCGACGGTTTCAAACTGCCATGATTAATATTTTTTTAAAACATTACCACAAATTGCGGTAGTTTCAAACCTCCTAATTTATTTTTAAAATATTTCACTAATTCCAGCAGTTTGAAACCAACATAATTCAACCGCAATTCACCTGCATTATGGTGGTTATACAAGGTGATTGTGATTTTTCTATAACCGCCATAATTTACCGAATGACATTGGTAATTACGACGGTTCCTTGAATTGCCATTTGCTGTGAAAAACGGTAGTTATAACCACCGCAATTTACAAAAAAAAAAAACTGCCATAATTTACCTCTTTTTTTGTAGTGACTTTCTTGAACTTGTCTAAATGTTCTCCTTCATAGGCCTCAGTTAAGAGTCTTATTTGGGGACACTAGAAAGTGTCATGTATGCATGTAGTGCAAGTTTTAAACACTTGTAAGGTTCAAAAGCTTTTTCAAACAACAAAAGCAATCTTCAGCTAATTGTTTAGTGAATATATCGATACTTGATCCTCAGGATTCACAAACATTAACTCAACATCACCTTTCTGAACATAATCTTTAATAAAATGATGTTTTATATGAATATATTTTGATCGAGAGTTTTGAATAGGATTCTTAGCAAGATTAATTACAGTTGTATTATGACATAAGATAGGGATCTTGGAATGCCTCAAGTGATAATCCTCCAATTAGTTTCTGATTTAAAGCATTTGAGTACAACAATTTGCAATAGCAACATATTCTTCTTTAGCTATTGAGAGAGCTATTGTATTCTACTTCTTGCATGACCATGTGATGAGGTAATCTCCAAAGAACCTGAGTATAAGCTGGTGCTATTTATGTCTACTCTATCTCCAGCGAAATCAGCATCACAAAAACCTACAATCTTTCTAGATGTACCTTTTTCGTACCATAAGCCAAGATTGGTAGTACCAACTAGATATCTCAAAATCCTTTTAACAACAGTTAAATGTGATTGCTTTAGGTTAGATTGGAATCTAGCACAAATGCCCACACTTAATTGAATATATGGCCTACTTGTAATAAGATACAGAGAGCCAATCATTCATCTATAATTACTTTCTGACATTTTCTCACCATTTTCATCTACATCAATGACTTGAGATGGATACATGGGAGTGCTTATAGGTTTTGCTTGATCCACATGAACTTCATTCAAAAGCTCTTTTGTACATTATTTTGTGATGGATCAAGGTTCCTTCTTTTTGTTGTTTTATTTGAAATCCAAAAGAATTTAAATTCACCCATCATACTAATCTCAAATTTCCTACATGAGTTTAGAAAACTTTTCATATAAAGAATGGTTAGTAGCGCAAAATATAATGTTATCAGCATATATTTGGACTATTAGAAAGTGACTATCCTACGTAAGGTATATAAAGTTGAGTGAATATTACCTTTCTTGAATCCATTCTTAAGTAAAAAGGTACTGCATTTCACACCAAGCTCTAGGGCCTGTTTCATACCACAAAGTGCCTTTGTTAACTTAAAGACATGGTTGGGAAGGGCTTCACTCTCAAAACTTGGAGGCTGCCTCACATAGACTTCTTCAAAGAGAAATCCATTTAAAAAAAGTAGACTTCACATCCATTTCATATAGAGTGAATCCTTTGAAGGCTACAAAAGCAAATAGCATTCTGATGGCTTCAAGGCTTGCTATTGATGCAAAGGTTTCGTCATAATCAATTCCCTCTTGTTCATCAATCTTGCTTTGTTTCTGGTCAGCCTTCCAACCTCGTCCAACTTGTTTATGAACACCCCACTTGGTTCCAATGATGGTTTTTCTCTTAGGCTTTTCTCCAAGTGTCCAACTTTGTTTTTCTCAACTGATTCTAGTTCTTCTTACATAGGTTCGACCCAACTTTGGTCATTTAAAGCATCTTCAACACTTCCTAGCTCTATGGAGATGAAAGCAAGTTGGTTTTATTTCTTAGAGATCATCTCATTCTGACACCCTTAGAAATGTCACCAAGAACTCTGTTATGAACTCTTTTTTAATCGAAACTCCTTTTTAGTTTCTATATCCATGTTGATCTATAGTATCTCTTTGATCCTTATCATGTTCTTCTTCATGTTCAGAAATATCCCTTTGAAGGCTTTGGCATTTTGAGTAAGCTTTTTGAATTGTTTGCTTTTTGGAGCTTAATTGTTTACTTTCTGGAGCTTACTCAATGAGAGTGCTTTCTCTGGCTTGCTTTCTTGAAGACTCTTTAAGACTTAGCTTCTCAAGATCTTCTTCCAAGTCCATTAGATCATGAGCAAGGTCCTTCTTGTATTCTTTAAACCTAATGTGGATAGTTTCCTCAATACAAAGTGTCCTTTTCCTATACCATGTAAGCTTTTGAGACTGAAGAATACCCAAAGAAAATTCCATCATCAAACTTAGGATCAAACTTTGTGAGCTTGTCCTTGGTGTTAAGAATGAAACTGTTAGATTCAAAAACATGGAAATATGAGATGTTGGGTTTTTTACCTTTCCATAGCTCATAAGAAGTTTTCTTGAGGATTGGCATCAGAAAAATTTTATTTTGGATATAGCAAGAGGTGTTGACAACCTTCTCCCAAAAACCTTTAGATAAACCACTTTCTAACAGTATTATTCTAGCCATTTCCTACAACCTTCTATTTTCCATTTCAGCAACCCCATTTTGTTAGGAGTTCTAGGAACAAAAAACTTTTGAAAAATGTCATGGTTTTCACAAAAAAACTATAAAAACACGATTTTCAAATTCTCTTCCATGATCTGATCTAACAAGGGTTACTTGAGAATTTTCTCGTTACAAATTCTTTTCTCAAAAACCTTGAATTTCTCAACCACCGCATCCTTAGAAGCTAAGAAAATAACCTATGTGAATCTAGAAAAATCATCTACTATAGCAAGGCAGTATCTTTCTTGCAAGACTTTCAATCTTGGTTAGCACAAAAAGATCTATATGAAAAAGTTCTAGTGGCCTAGTAGTTGACAGGTATATTTTTGTTGTGGAAAAAGCCTGGTTTGCTTACCTTTCTCACAGAAATCACAAGTGGAGTTCTTGTCATAACTGATCTTAGGTAGGCCTATAATAAGCTCTTTTTGAGATAATTGAGAAATCAGTTTCATATGAGCATGTCCAAGCTTCTTATGCCATAACCACTTATCATCTATGAAGGATGTAAGATATTTTACATCTTAATCTAGAAGGTCATCTAGAAATAACACATACAAGTTATCATTCTTTTGCCTAAAATGACTTGTAAAAGTAATTTCATCATGTGGCATGCCTTGGCATTAAAAAAACATTAAAGTTTGATCACAAAATTAGTTGATAGCTGATGCTCAACAAGTTGTGGCCGATCATTAATAAAACATTAGAAATTTAGAAAAGTCAATAATTTTATACTTGAATTAGCTTTACCTCAGGATTCAAAATTCACTTGAGCCCGCTCGTAACAGCTGGAGAACACTATCCATGAAGTTGCCTTCTCAAGGTGCTTAGACACACATATAACTACTTTTTGTAACATAAGATATATATATATACACATTAAAATAAATAAATAAATTTTATTAAATTATTATGGAATTTTCAAAATCAATAATGGAAATGATGAGAGATTCAATGTTTTTATTACGTGTAGTGTTTTGCGGCCCCCAGGCTCGCGAAACCCTGTGAGACCCTTTTGAAAATATGGGAATAGAAATACTAGAATGAAAATTTCATACTTAGAATTCTTTCGGGTAATATGATTGATTTGATTTTACCCACAAATTTCAATAAGATTTTCAACTGAAGCAAATTTAACCTTTACAAAAATTATATATTTTTTTTCTGATATGAATGGATAAGATTCAATTTTGAATTAAATTGAATCATATCCTTTTTATCTTTAAAGACTAGAAACTATCCTAATCTATTACTCAACATTATGACATCATCACCAATTTAAGATAAACTTGAATTAAGCTTCTCCAAGAAGCTAAAGCTTCGGCCATTTCAGAAGGAAAAAGGCAGCAGCTGGTCCTCCATAGCCAAGAGCTTGAGTTTGCTTCCAAAATCCAAAAATCCTAGCTTAGAACCATCAAAACCTAATCTTTCCTTCACCAAAATTGATCTACACTTCAATCTCTACCTATCTAACCGATTAGAAATTCAAAACCTCATCATATTCACCTCATCCATCACTGATTAGAGGAGAGTTTGGAGGTGTTTTGGGAGTCTTGGAGTGAAGGACTCTCATCTTGGAAAGCTAGAGACAAAGAGAGACTAGCCTTCAAGTGTAGGGTTTTTCATAGTTCTTTCTCTTGAAAATTTTGCTAATCTGTTCTGACTTGGGTTTATTTCGAAATTTTGATGGTATGTGGTTGATGATATATTGTTATTGATGTGTGAATTTTGTGGTGGGTTTGGATGGTGTTAAAAAGGGGTTTTCACTAGATGAAATTGTAGACTGGGCTGCTGGAGTTCAGGCTGTCCTGCAAGCAGCAATTATGCACGAATTTTCTGGTATATTTGTGGGTGTTTTCATAAGCTATAAAAATTATATGTTGAAGATAACACCTTAAACTAACTACATGAATTTTATTGGGTGTTAACTTTGAAGTTTACTACTTCAAAAAAATCAAGAACCGAATTGTGACTGGGGCTGCCTAAGTTGTTGAAACTGAAGCAATAAAGTTGCCCGATTTTATTATCATAGCAAATGATTGAATGAATCCTTGAAATTTTTAAAAGTTAATAACATATTGAGGTAGCACTGTGAATTTTATTGTGCACTAATTCAATCATTTTCTAGGGTTAAAAATTCTAAGAATCCGGGTTCTGGTCTGTGAATTTGTGGTCCCTGACCACTAAATTTGTGCAATTTACTAAAGTAGCTAGAGAATTCTACTTGTCCTGAAATTTTTACAGGTTATTCTAGACATTTGGGAGTGTTCAGTGAGAATTTTTGTGGCATATTAATTGGCCATTTGATATAGAAATAAAATGCTACTATTAGCATAGTGAATCAGCCCAAGTGCTGAAATGGGAACCACTAAAATGATGATAAAATGACACTTAGCCCAGGCATAAATTATATTCATGCATGATAGTTACTTTAAAGAGTCATTTAAAAGATATAAATGAGACCCTAATGTGATTGAATGCCTCTGAATGATGTATGCCATGCCTTGTAAAAAGAAATACATGATCGGTAACATGACAAAGAGAATCTATAACTCCTAACTGGGCATGTTTTAACCTATGGGAAAGGAAACAAGGCTTATATGAGTTAAAGAGGGAAGGCAAAAATAAGAACTTCCCTAAGAATGGTATGAGTCGGTAGACGTATGGCTAGGAATAGAACTGTGTGTGATTCGGAGGTGAAAAAAAAAATGAAGTCCGATGATCACGAATAGGAATGAGCTCATGTCCTAGCGTCTATTATCCTTTATAAAATTATACACTCAGATGTTGCTGAATGTGAAATCAAGCCTTCCCTATATGAAAGAAAAGAGGTAACAGGATGAAATTAAGTTATTTATTTATAAGATGATATGTACGATTATTATATTTGATAATTTTATCAGCATTTTTTATGAGACCTAATATAATATTACTTACATGAATGACCTTATTAATTAGGCCTATCTATGCTAACGGGATTTCCCTCCTAGAATTTTATAATATTCTCATCCCTATGTGCATGTATGTTGTATTGTGCTCAGATCCAGATGCCGACCGTGATCTTCTTTCTTGATCGCGGAGTGGAGGTGGCATTATGACCAGAGTTGGATCCGCTGTATGTAGTAGCGTATTCCAAAATGAGGTATATTTTCTTCACTCGTTCCTTTAGTAGCTCCGTTTAACTCCGAGTTCGACCCAGGTTTTCCTTTTGATGGTGTGCCCTTCACCTGGCACACCCGCTGTGTTCATACCACTCCTGCACCACCTATGCCCCCTTGGGGAATGGACCTTCTCATCCTCCTCCTCGGAGAGGACCCATCGAACCCGCCACCGTGGAGGTGAGGCCATATCCAGATGGCCAACGGTTCGCCTAGGAGGATGCTAGACCTATAGGGACTTTTGACTTGTATGTAGTTGCAGTGTCTTTATGGGACCATGCAGCCACAGGCTAAACCTTCTTGAAGTTATAAGATCCATTTTATGTGTATACGATTTTTGGATCTTAATATGAGTAGGCTAGGCTTTATGTTCTGGATAGGTCTTTTGGATAAAAGTCCCTATGTAGCATCGATAGGTGCTCTAACTTTGTATCCTGGTTTGGCATATGTACAAAATATATGTATATAGTGGAGCTTTGGTGGTTGTTGTACCTTATGTTTATATTTATTTTATGTTAATTGTTTATATCTCTCAATTATCTATAGTATCATAAGGAGTAATACTCTCCTAATCAAATGCTACATTGTTAGAGTAGTACAGGAGTGGTTAGGAGGGTGTTAGAGTTTTAATTTAGGTACCCATATTTCTTGGGTCCTCTTGGGTTATCGTCTTTGGGGGAGTTTCCCCAACTTGTGTTCATCTTTCTTCTTATAAATGCATTTATTAGGTGCATAGCCCTTTCTTGTGACTAGATGAATCCTATACTATATAATGTCTTTTTCCCCAAGTACAACTTCCTTTAGTTTACATCATACTTTCATTTTACTTCCCAAGTATCCTTCTTTTTCTATAATAAAGTCGATCGATCGCCATTTATTAGTCGTGTTTTCTTTGAAATATTTACCACTTTTTCTAATTAGGTTACAAAAGAAGCTTTCTAAGATTTTTTAGACATATGTTACTTTTTAAGTTTTACAACATCACATAAACCTAAGTTCAACAAACACTTCTGATGAACTATGCAAAAACTTATTTTTCCTGATATTTCTTTCTTACCTAAACATTAAGTTCAAATCAAAAGTCTAGAATTAATTTCTCAGGCGTCCAAAACAAATTCTAATCATGTCATTTGATCCCTTAGACTTTTGTTTAGTTCAAAAGGGATCAGGTTGAATAATAACTATTCACATAAAGCAAATTTTATCCGAAGTGGTTATTTTTAGGGATCAATTTTGTACATATTTAAAATCAAGTTCATGTAAAAAGCAACCAAAAATAACCAATATGCCAAGTTGTATATCCCAATGCAAAAATTCATCTTCATTTTTTATGAATGAAGAGGATGGCCCCCTCTATTTTGTTAAAAAAAATATCTCATGCCTCTGAATTTGCCCTTGAGCCCCACGGATCTCATAGATCCAGCTGAAACCCCAGATTCAAGGGGGACTTCCCCCGACTAGTCAGGTTTAAGGTTACAAATTATCCAAGGGAATTAGAACATGCCCTAGAGTCAATTCAACCTATTTTTTCTAGCCAAGAATCAAATCTTATACCTTTCGATATGAGTTTTAATATCATATCTTTTAACCTCATCAATGAGTTCACGTACCAATTAACATTTTAACTTGTTCATGCCAAGTGGATGCCATTATTTATCAATTCAAAGCATCAATTCATTTTCACATTTCATTTTACACCATGTAGTAGTACGAATTTATTTCATCAAACGGTAATTGGTATTAATTTTGACACCAATGTGTCCCCAAGGTCCCCAATTTTAAAGGAGCTCTTAACTGGTTCAGTAAATTAACAAATTCATTCAGGGACTACAAACCAAAGCTAGCTAGAGTTCCATAATTTTTCTTTTTATTGAACAAATCAAATAAACTTTACAGTGACATTCACTACTTAACTTATATAAAAATAAGCATAATTCAATCCAACTATTATAAATTCCATTTATTATCAGTTTCAACCAGGACAGCAAGAAATTTCGGTTCTTGATTTTTTGAGGCAGAAAACTTCAATTAAACACCCAAAGAAAATTTGGGGACTAGTCAAAATGTTAAAAACATATATTTTTTTCAGCTTTGAATTGGCCTAGGTCCAGAAAATTCATGATTTAACCTACAAGAACTGAATCCAGCAACCTAACCCAACTTTGAAAAAAAACCATTTTCTAATTTATGGACACACCACCAATGTTCATTCAATTTCAACATAATATAAGCAAGATCATCTTGGAATATCCCTTGAAGCACAGAGTCCGTAAAGCACAAAAGAACCCTACTTGTAGTGGCCTTTTCTTCCCAAGATTTATTATCACCACCATAACTCCCTACCATTTCAAAATTTCTTATTGGATTGGATTGCAAGAAGGATGAGGTTTCTAAAATTCCAATGGTTGTTTGGATGGAGGTGTAGATCATTTTTGTGAAGGAAGATTTGGGTTTGATGATTCTCCTAGGGTTTTTGACATTCAACTCAAGATAGCTGAAGGTGACAACGGCTTTATTTTATAATTGAAGGATGCATGAAATTATGAAAAGAATGATAGGTTAGGTGGCTTCATAGAAGTTGATGATGTTTCTTTTGTTTGTGTTTGAAGATATTTTTAAAGAAATCATTGTTTATGAATAAAGCAACAATGGTGCTAGGATTTGATCTTAATTTCAAGTTGAATCTTGGTCCAATTTTCTAAGGAGGTGGTATTATGATTGGTTATTTTGAAATATCTTTCCTGTGTTAGATAACATCTTGAAATCTTACCAACCGTAAATGTTTATATTCATTAAATTATACTATCCTTAAAATTAATTTCAGGTTAAACTCAATTCTACCTATTTCTGAACCTTGTTCCCATGTTTTCCTAATTTTGGGCACCTAGGGAATTCTAGGGTTTAAGCTCAAGCCTGCTCATGGAACCACAAGGTTACTATTCATCGGCCCCGAAATTTTAATTTTCTTTTTTTTTATAGGTAGTTGGGCGCCTTAATTTGTACACTTAATTTTTGAAATTCTTATCATAAAATCAAATTAATTTTTGAATTGAATTGAGGATGTTATTTACCATAATTTAAAATAATTTTGCCCTAAAATTCATTTGAAAACATCTTCAAGAGAAAATTATACGTGAACAAGAAGTTAATGCAAGGAGAAAACAAACATTTAATTAATAAAACGTCCCCTTCTTGAATTAAATTGGGATATCCCTTTACTCTTGGTGTTCCCATTGGTCTAGCTTTGATTTATATTTTTAACACTCCCAAATTTGTGTCCCGGCTTTCCAAACCCGATACACAATTTTGTCCAGTCAAGCAAGTTTTCTATTGATTCTTATTACAAGGGTAATCTTCCTGATTTGCTTTAAAACGTTCCTACTTCGTACATAGTTCTGAACTTTTGGGCGAACCTTTCAATTTCATCTTCAAGGGCCAACCGTTTACTAGAAGTGGCTAGAAGATTTGGCAATGCTACATTATGATCCTCTGCAATCGGCATTGTTCACCAAGGTTGCATAATCTCTCTCCCCCAGGACTTCAATGTCTTCTCGGTTCCTCCTTCATACTTCATGCAGAAGCTTCATCTGCTACGTCATAATATGGAAAACACAGAAGTTTACTTGGCCGATCCGCTTATGCTTTAATTACTTAAGTCCATGAACTCCAACTTTCATTTCTCATTTAAAAGGGAAAATATTGGTGAAAAAGCTCTTTAGAAGTAGCTTCCTTTGGTGCTTAATAATGTGGTGCCAATAAAAATTCTGCATTGCTTGTTACATATAGGTAGAAAGCCACTTTTGGATCTCAGGACATAAGAATGAGTTTGCTATATTTCCCTTTAAGGTGAGGTCCCGAAATTGGTAAGTTCCAATTCTCAAATTTCTGTTTCTCATAACTCTAAGGATTTGAGGTTCTCCTTGGCATATCGATTAACCGGCCATCATCCTAGCTTGCCCTGCATGTTCACTCATAGCCTGCCATTTCGAATGTTCCATAATCCTTGATAATTCCACTCCCAGTTTGCCTTTTGAATATTTTTCCTTTGAAAAAAATTATTGAGTTTCAGGCTCAATACAATAAGTGTGGTAGCATCAAATTTTCTCAGGTTAACACATATATAGAATTTAATGCATGACATTTTGAACACAGATGTCCATTTCTCCTTTGATGAACTCTTCCAAATAACATCTCCCTCAACATATCCTAAGATGACATCATCTCCATGACTTCCCAAACTCCTTTCTTAAATCTATAATGAATCATCGTATCATTAGCTTATGGTTCTATCAAATATAATGCCTTACCCTTATTTATTTTTGTGAAAAGTCTTCTGAAAACTTACAAAAATTATTTAAACGTTAATAAGAACTTTATTTAGTCATGAATTGCAAAAATTGACTTTTCCTGCAACCATCTATTCTAGATCAATGGATGAATTGAAAAAAAATACAAGTGGATGAATCCTGATTCTCAGGGCGGCAAACAAATATTGAAGCCATGTCATCGGATCAGGCAGGGTTTATTTGACAAAAGGTGGTTAGGTTATGAATAATAACTATTCATTTTTATGTTTCAAATCAATTCCAAGTGGGTTATGTTTAGGGATCAACCTTTGTACGTATTTACCATAAGCTCAAGTTCAGTAAATGTGCCAAAAATAACAATATGATAAGTTTAATCTTATGCAATGAAATTCATCTTTGTTTTCCTTGTGTAAGAGCTTCACATCCCCCTCTATTTTCTTATACATTAAAAGGACTAATGTCTCATTTCCCTTGATGTCTTGACAAATCAAGAGGTAACATCCTCCCCAGGTCACTTTCCCCACTTAATTCAATGTCAGGTTCACTTCACTAGTTGTTACTTCCCGAAACCGGATTCATTTCTTAAGAATTATCTTTATGCTTTCTCGAGTCATGTTTACTTTCCCGCAAAGTTTATTTACTTTCTCACCTAAGAAAAATCTTAACTTTTCTTTTGCATAGATAGTTGTAAAAACAATCTTCTATGTGCCTAAGTCATATGAGTTCAGTAATCAATTATACATACATATTCTTGTGCTCATGCCAACTAGTAAAAGCCATTATTTATTTCAAAGTCAATTCTTTTCAGCATAATGGCAGATTTTACACCATTGTAGTACGAACATTTGAAACATCAAACAAGTAATAGAAGCTATAAAATTCCCAATGACACTTCAGATCCCCAAGGTCAAAATGTTAACATAAACGCCGAAGCTTCAGTAAATTATAGAAATTGTGATCATGGAATATAACTCACAGCAATGAGAGTTCTCATAATTTTTACCCGCAATTGATTGAACAAATGCACAATCTTTACGTGCTTTCCTATGTCCTTAACTTCTTATAAAAATTTCCATAATTCATCCATAGCAATGTAATAAATTCAAAACATTTATTAGTTCAGTTTCATTTCAGGACAGCTCCAGAACAAAAGGTTCATTTTTGAGGCAGAAAACTTAATATAAACACCCAAGAAAATTTAGGGGACTAGTCAAGATCTAACTTAAACATATATTTTTTTATTCGTGGGCCTAATCAGGTTCATTCATGTTCCAGACTGCCTACAAGCAAGAGCCAGCAACCTAGTCCAACCCTTTTTGAAAAAAAATCATTTCCTAACCCATCCAAACACACCACAAAATTCCCATCAATTTCAACATAATTCAAGAAAACATCAAAATTTACATTATCATCCCAAACATAACAGAAAAATCAGCAAGAATAGACCATAACCTTCTCGTAGTATTAGTGTGTTCTTAGCTAGAGTATTAGCTTGTCCTTCACCACCAAAACTCCCTACACCACCAAAAACCCAATTTAGGGATGGATGTGCAAAAATGTGTTTCTAAAATTCCAATCGGTTATAATTGTAGATGGAGGTGCAGACCAATTAGAAGGAAATTTGGGTTTCAATATTCAAGGCTGGCTTTGGACATAGAACTCAAGCCAACTCAAGAAGGTGACAATGGTCTGGTTATTTTCTCCAAACGATGCACGAAATTTCCAATAAGAACATCGGTAGGTGGCTTGGGGAAAGTTAATACTTGTTACTTTTGTATACAAGTTTGAAGGTATTTTGAAAGTATCATTGTTTCCTAATCCAATGGAAGCCGTTGAAATTGGATTATATAATCTTGGCCTCCACCTCAGGAGGTTCATTATCCATTGGATGGGAAATATCTTTTGTGTTAGAAACCGCATATTTAAATCTCCGAACGGCAACGTTTGGTGGAGTAATCTATACTATCAAATAATTTGGGTAAAATCATCATTCCTACCACACTCCTTGTTCCCTGTTTTCCTAAACTTGGCAAGTCTAAGGGATGCAGCTGTCCAGCTGCTTGGAGCACGTACATACATTCATTGGGAATTTTTTTTTTTTTACAGGAGTCTGGCCCCGTCATAATGATAAACACTTAGATTTTTGAAATTATGATTAATAAAGCTCAAATTAATCTTTAATCAAATAGATTGAGAAGCTTCCTTGGCACTTACAGGAAAATGCGCCCTTGTTGTGGCCTAGGACGGGCTTGAACTTTCTTGTTGGGGCACTCGAATATCTTGTGTCCTGGTTTCCCACACTGAAGCAAACGATTTGTGTTGTCCAGGAAGGTCTATTCCCATGATATTCTCCACATTTAGGGCACTCCGCTTACTTTTGGTCTTGGGGATTGAAGTTGCTTCCCTCTATTGTTGTTGTTGTGGTTAGGTGGAAATCTTCCCCTAGACCGGTTTACAGGCTTGAACGGGACCTGGGTGCCAATCCCCAGCATTGCTTTGTGCATACTTGAGGTTGGCAAGCTTCTTGTTCACCCCCAGGCCGAGATTATTCACCAAAGTAGGATAGTCTCAGATCTCAGGAGGCTTACAGCTACTTCTATGTCTTCACATAAACCTCTTTCATATTTCATGCACTTCCAAGCTTCGTCGGGTCACGTTTGTAAATTGTAGAAAACTTGCAAAGCTCTTCAAATTTGGCAATGTACTCGCTACACTCATAGGTCCTTGTCTATGAGCCATGAACTCTAATTCCTTTGCATTCCTCACAGAAGTAGGGAAGTACTTATGGTAGAAAGCCTCTTTGAAGATATCCCAGGTAACTTCAGTCTAGGAAGCTTCAAATAATCCCCTGTGCCAACCCACCAAAATTCTTATCCCTCTAGCATGTAGGTGGCAAAAGCCACCTTTTGAATCTCTGATATGGAGAACTTAGAAAATCTTTTCCATCGCCTTGATCCATTTCTCCGCCTTACAGGGTTAAAAGCTCCTCGAAAAGGCGGGGGTTTGGTTTTCTAAATTCAGCAAATTTTTGATATTCCCCATCCACTTCATTTCGTCCCGTTGCCAACTGGGTTTTGCTCTTCATTGCGATTTAGTCTTTCCATCATTCGGTTAGCAACTAGCTTGCTTCATTGCCCGACCATCTCATGAAAGGTGTTCATCATTTCGACATCATTTCCCTCTTGAATCCTAGTTTGCCAACTTAAAGTCATTGATTTCTATCACACCAAACAAAATATTGAGTTGATCAGGCTCAATACAGGCTAAGTGTGGCTGTAACCCACAACATTTCTAACCAGGAGTCACACACACACACACACACACACACACACACATATATATATATATATATATATACACACACACACACATATATATATATATATATGCAACATAATGCATGACACGTACTATAGAAGCATAGTCGGTCTAATCCTAAGGCTGATAGGATAGTCCTGAGACCATCATGTAACGCTCAGGGATGAGGTAGGGAGTGATCGCCAGGATGAGAAGGCACGGAACAGAGTTGCCTCCAAGCAAGGGGTACATGAATGAACCGATTACACACCTAAATAAGAGTGATCCTAGTCTGATAGGTATGGATTATATTAAAGAAGGCTTATATGAATTGATTGGTACTACCTATGCCACAAAGATGCATCTTCTTTTAACCCATCATGAAAGAACTCCAAGTTAAGCATGCTTGACTTGGGATAATTTTGGGATGGGTGACCTCTTGAGAAGTTTGCCCAAGAAGCATGTAAGTGAGGACAAAGCACCTAAAAAGACTCGTGTTGGTTTGTGATATTGGCAATCCATAAAGCAAGGGATGGTACAAAAGGTTCATTTTAAAGTTCTAAAATCATCCCTTCGAAGTTGGTAGCTTTTACAATCAATCACTTAGTGCACATATATCCTTATGTCCTAATGAATAGTAAATCATCTCAGCAGACAATTCAGAGTAACATGACTATGCATATAATACATGCAGTGAACTTATCTCAATGTGACACGGTTTCACTTATGGCCATAGAAATTAAATCAGTGCATTTTTCTTTTCATTAACATAGGAAAGACTTAGTTTATACCCAACGGGTATTTGCTATGGATAACTCCACAATAGATAGTTTATACCAAATGGTATTTATAGTGGATCATACCACACAAGGAAAATAGACTACTTATCTGGACGAGCTCAATCCTATACGTGATCATCGAACTTCATTTTTTTCCATTTCTAAATCACACACAGATCTATTCCTAGCTGATACGTCTACCAACTCAAAATAAATTTGGGAAAGTTCCTCTTTTTCCTTCCCCTAGTTCAATCTAAGTCTTGTTTCTATTTTGTCCATATGTCAGAACATGCACGATTGAAATTTATATATATTTCTCTTCCAAATGCATGCATAAGCCACATGTAGGTATTTCATTCACAATGAAATTTCAATCATGCTTCATAAACCACTCTTTATTTCCTCTAGCATGCATTTATGTGTAACAAGTCACGTGGCCAAAGATTTAACATCAAGTATTCATGTCATACTAGAGCCGAAATGCCATTGCATTCTCAATTCAAGGCATTAATTCATTTTCGCACAATGACCAATTTCACATATTTGTAGCACAATTTATTTGCACATCAAAAGATCAATTAAGAGGCCATCAAAATTCTCAAAAATACTTCAATGTGTCCACAAGGTTCAATAAAAATTTCTGGGTAAAAAGAGTTCTCTAAGTACAATAATAAAATTCAACAATTTTAGTGGTCAGAGACCCTCATACTTGGTTAGAACTAGATTCTCACAATTTTTAACCCCCAGCAAATGATTGAATCAATTCAAAAGACAAATAATGGGTAAACTTTGAGATTTCAAAAATATCCTGTAAAAATTTCAAAGGATAATTCAATCATTTTCTATATTAATAAAATTATATAAATTTAAGTTTCAGTTCACTAATCCACACACACATAGAAATCATTCAGTTCTTGATTTTTTAGAGCATTAGGAGTCACAATCAGAGCTCAAGAAAATTTGTGGGACTAGCCCAAGATGTTAGCTTGAACATATATTTTTTTCAGCTCCAAAAATGCCTACAACATGCCCAAAAAAATCGTGATTACACACTCCCTAGAAACCTGAAAATCAACAAGTATCACTCAACATCTCTTTGACCAACTGATTTTTCCCAAATCAAACCACTCCACCAAAATTAACACATTAATATCAACATATTATCAACCAATACAATCAAAAATTTTGGACCTACTTCAATCAAAAATCATTAGAATAAATTTGAAGAAAAAAGGCAAAGAAAACCCTACTCTTGGATGCTAATGGATCCTTGGCTCCAAGGTGCTCCAAGATTGATTTCCTTCACTTCAAGGCCACCAATTCCAGCCCTAAACCTTCCTTAGGCAATGAAGAAGTGAGGTACCAAGGTAAGGATTGATGAGGATTGAAATTTTAATCGGTTAGATTTATAGGTTATGATGAGTAGAACAAGTTTTGTGAATGAAGTTTGAAGTTTTAGTAAGTGTAGGTTAGGTGTTTTGAGGTTTGAATCAAGTTCTAAGCTCTTGAAAAAAATGGAGGTTGTTGCCCCTTTATTGTTCATGGCCGAGAATGCACTCAAGGTGATAAGGTTTTATAGTTTTTAATGGTATTATGATATCATGTAGTAAGAATTATCTAATAGAAAATCTAATTCTTAAAAAGAAAATATGAGAATGGCTAGGATTTAATCTTGTAAAAGATTAAATCTTAGCCTTACACTTAGCATATAAAGGATAGACATTATCCTTTTATAAGATAAAACTATCTTTTGGTGTTAGAAATTGCATATTAAATTTGACCGAGGTAAAACACGTACCACGACTAGTCAAACATTGCCCGAAAATTAATTTCAGGTATAAAATCCTTATTCCTAATTATTTCTAACCTTAACCCTGTCTTTTAAGATCTCCATTTCCTAGCCCCGGATCTAGGTTTTACGCCTCGACAAATCCGTGGGCCGCCAAGTTACTATTCACCTCGGCTTGAAATTTTTTTGTTTTTATAGGTCATTGGGTTTTTCCTCATCATTGCTAATCCTGCAGGCTTTTGAAATTATGACTAATAAAGTTCAAATTAATTTTTAAATAATTTCAGGGTGTTACACACCTAACTTCATTATTTTTCTCCCTAAGTTCAGCCAACATATGAGAAATACAAAACCTCCATTGTTGCTTCACCAACACCATGGAAACTTGATTCAAACCTCCATAATCCTAGCCTAGACTTGACAAAACCACAAACTCTTCTTCATAAAACTTGTTCTACTCATCAATACCTACCAATCTAATCGATTGAAATTTAAATTCTTCATCAATCCTAACCTTGATACCTCATTACCTCACTGCCTAAGGAAGGGTTTGTGGCTGATTTGGTGGCCTTGAAGTAAAGAAACCATTTGGAACCTCCTTTGGAGTTTTAAGGCTCTAAAGTTTTCAAAGTAGGGTTTTCTTTGGCCTTTTCTTTCAAAATTTATTCTAAACATTTCTGATTGGTTTTGGTTTGAAATTTTTTATTGTATTGGTTGATAATATATGGATATTGATGTACTAATTTTGGTGGAGTGTTTGGATGATGTTAGAAAACCCATTTTGGCAAAACAAGTTTTCAATCATGTTCCTGGAATTCTGAACTTGTACTGAGAAATTATGATTTACGAATTTTCTAATATATTTGTAGTTATTTTTATAAGCTGAACATCCTAAAGCAACTCCATGACTTTTATTGGGTCTTAAAAATGACTTTTACTATTTTCTAAAAATCAACCAAAGACAGTTAAGGTTCCGCAACCAAATCTGAAGCTATAAATTTGTCTAATTTTTACCACAGAAAATGATTGATTTTTCCTTTGAAATGTGTGTTGAGGACATATTAAAGTCCAACCCTTAATTTTTGAGGACTTTATATGATCATTTGATGAGGTAATAAAATTGAGACATTTGGCTATGATTGAAAACAAGTAGATTTGACCTCGAATTTACCTAATTTTGTTAACATAGTTAGAGAATGATTCTTGCCCCGGAATTTTTATAGGACCGTGGGACACGTTGAAGTGTCTGGATAATTTTTGTAGCCTTGTAATTGGTTGTTTGTTATGTGATCAAATTTTTGCTAAATAAGTGTAAAATTTACCATTGTGTTGGAAATAAACCAAAGCCTTGAGTTGATGAAATAATGGCATTTTGTACTAGTATGACATGAGTACATGAATCTGAATAATTGAGTTAGGCACATATAGACATCAATACTTCTTACAATAGCTTATATGAGAAAGTAAAGCATAAGATTATGTTTCTTGGGTTAGAGAAGTAAATCTGGTCTGTCTGGGAGTATGACTACCTTGAATTGAGTCAGGGAAAGTAAACCCAATTAGGAATACGTCTATGTGAGAATTGGAGAAAGTAAATCCAATGATCATGTATAGGAATGAGCTTAGTCCTGAAAAGCAATCTATTACCCATTATTGTCACGCTGGGACGGCGATACGTAACATCCAAACGTGACGAGATTAGTCGAGGGCCAAGACAAGTCAAAGTAGTAATTGTTCTAAGTAGTCCTTTATCTTATGTGTATATTGAGTGATTGAATAATAAAAGAGACTCACTTCGGAAGGATGATTTTAGAACTTTAAAATGAATCTTCACTATGTCCTGCATGCTCACATTTTCTTGATAAACCGAAGTGGCTTGGGCGATAATGATGACATGGATTTTAGTATATGTTTTGGGATATACTGAGAGTTTTAGAATTCTCACCCCTATGTGTTTGTGTTCCCATGTCGTTTCCAAAGTTATTTAGAACAAGGAGGCTACTGCATGAAAAGGAATGAAATTTAGGAGTTTAGTAGAGAAGACTTGTATCTATTATACTTGGTTATATATATTTTTATGTTTGTACGTATAAGAGATAACAAATGTATTGTAAATCTCTTAGAAGAGCTTTCTTTTGTATTTGACCTTGTATTAAATAAATACTTTGTTTCTTTGCTATATATTTTGATAGAACCATGAATTAGTTACTACATGATTTGACCGATTCTTGTTATAGATATTTAAGAAAGGTCCACCAATTTATAAGTAACAACTCTCAAGTCCGATGTCATGACTTAAGGATGAGGTTATACTTGGGAGGATGTTACATCTTCAAAGGAACAGACTTATTTTTCTCATGGTTTCACCATGAATTTCAGATAGTACCACTTCATGAGTTTTTAGGGACCCAATGAGGGGATCCATGCTAAGGGTCTAAAGGTCCTTAGCTTCAGTGATGGCTCCACCTTGGGTAGCCATTTAGAGAAGGCTTCTCAAACATTAGATGACATGCTCAAAGCCTATGTTTTGGATTTCGGTAGAAGTTCGTGTGACCACTTATTGTTGATAGAGTTCTCGTATAATAACAGTTACAAAGTGAGCATCCAGGACCACACTATTTGAAGCATTGTATAGGAAACGCTGGAGATCTTCATTTTATGGTTTGAGCTTAGGGAAGCTATTTGGTTCAAGAGACTAGAGAAGGTCCAACTAATTAGCAAGTAGTTATTAGGCTGCTGAGATAGAAATCTTATGTTGACGGTTAGAGACTTATAGTTCATGGTGGGTGACCACGTGTTTCTTGGTATCACCCATGAAATGGGTGGTGAGGTTCATAAGTGGGAAAGTTGAATCCATACTATATCGGCCCATTCAAGATTCTAGAGAGAGTTGGAGCATTGGCCGAAATGAAGATCAAGTATCCATACCTTTTTCCTCAAGGTATTTTTTAGATTTAAGGACCAAATCTCTTTAAGGGGAAGTATGTAAAACCTTGAGTACACGTGTCCCTAGATATGTTTGATATGGGCTTAAAGTCCCCTAAGACCCACCCATGCTGCTAGGAAGGCCCCAGTTATAGGAAAGACCTTCAAGATACAGTCTGGTGTTGCGCCAGCGGTCACGAGTATGGTTTTGGTAGGTTTTGGCACTCTGCCAACCGCCATAGCGGTCCAGGACCACTATAGCGATCATGTTGTACGTGGGGGTTGCTTCAGGCCCCTTGACATAGACCGCTATAGCAGTGCCCTAACGTCAAAACAACGCCAGAACAAAATAATTTTGCTTAGTGATTCCCCAACCTTTTTAAAACCTCATACTTGGTCTTTTCATCCCAAAATCGAAATCCTTGATTCCTAAACTCCTTTCCTCCCTTTCTCACTTAATCCCACTCCAATCCACTTCCTCCAAGCTTCAAGGTGAGTTTAGTTGTTGATTTATGTTTCCTTTCCCTTTATTATTTCATGTTCTTAGGTTGGGTACTATTATCTTTCTCATTGTTGTCAAGTAGAGGTGCTCCTGCAATGTTGTTAGAGTTAGTTTAGAGTTATCTAGAGACCTCCATAAATTAATCTTGAGTTTCATGATTATTACGGAAAATATTGGTGCCACATTACTTCATCGGAGCTCAATTGGTTTTGACATCATTCCTTCCTCCCCTCCAGGTAAGTGGGTTCAATCTTATACCTTTTATTTTGGTCATTAGAGTTATTTTCTTAGCTTTTAGTACAAATGCATGATTTTTAGAGATTATTTCAAGACTATCATGAACTATTGATGATTTTGATAATGTTTAGGAACTTATGATTTTCAAGAAAGCATGAAATATATGTTTTAATGTAAACTCATGGGCCCATTTGTTGCTAAAATGATTTTCATGAATAGATTGATTATGAATGTGACTACTTAGAGATTGCATTATTTTTCTAATGATTAGAGAGTATAATGTTTACAATATAGCTTTTAAATGCAAAGTAGAGCCCATTTGTGGAATTTAAGAGAAAGTACTTGGTCTTTATGGTTTAAAGACTAGACGGTAGTTATAGAGAAATACAGTGAAATAACGTCTATGAGATATCATTAACCTTGGTACCAATTTGAACTTGAAGGACATTTCATTTAGAGAAATCAAAGACGGAACCTAGTTGGGTGTCCAATTCAGGTCCTTGAGGAACCCATAGTGTTCAGAGCAAATACAATGAACATATTATTGTCATATTTATTATGTATAGCCAGAGAATATATTGTTATGTCATATTTATTGTGCATAACTAGATATCTCTTCTTTTATTAGAGTACTGTTGATTTTGATTTAGAGAAAATAATGATTTTAAGTAATATGTATGCAAATATGAAAATGGTTTTTGAACTACCATGGTTCATATATATATATATATATTTCCATGTGGAGGATATAGGTGAGAATTCACTCATTAAGTTTTAGATGAAACTCACCTCTCCTTTTCCCTCTTACAAATACAATAGCTATTGTAGTTCCCTTCTCAACCTCCTTCTCCCCTAGCAGGAGTAGAGATCTTTTGGTGAGGTTCACTTTGAAGTGAAGTACCTTTTGTTTATGTTATAGAGTGCTCCAATGATAGTGCGAGTAGGGTCCTAGACCATAGATAATTCTTTTGCATTTTGTTTTCATGATTTATTTTGTATTTTAAAATGATAGAGCTTTCATGGGTATTTTGTATAGAGGGCAACTCATTATATTTTGAATCATATCTATAGATGTAGACTTGGCTTAGGAAATATGATTCATTTATAGTTATTATGATTTGGAAACGCAAATTGGTTTATGTTTTGAAATGGAACTTTATGATTTAATATGTATATAGTATAACTCAACAAGCACGAGGTTTATGTAGGGATGAAATTCCTCATGTGCCTCACTTCCCAAATTGGGTCGTGACAATAGAAGATAATGAAATTAATTTATACTTCTTTGATTGGCTAAAAAATTATTATGAGCATGAAAACATTAAAGAAATTTGTCCTTTAATAAAAACTACAACAACATGGAAAATAGTTTTAGGAAAAATAATCGAATCAGAATATCCTCCAACGATTCAATAATGGTACAATTATCAAGGAACATAGTAGTAGAAGCAGCATCTTATAAGGATAAGCATAGAAGGAAACATTGATAAAAAAGATATTAAAAAACTGCATCAACAAATAAATTATTCAAATAGCATGTTAGAAACTATGGGCAAACAATTAGGAAGAATTGAAAATCAAAAGAAAGCTAGTTGTTCAAATAGTAACACTAATATAATTAAAAATGCAATAATACTAAAGATAGTAGAAACACCTATATATTATATAGTTATCTTGAAAATTTTAAACTCAAAATACGGTAGAAATAAACATAGAAGAGATTAAATAAAAACATAAAAGTATAAACTTAGGAAAATCAGTGATAAATGGTTTAGATTTATAAGTAAATAAGATGAGCTTTAAAAAATAATAGTTACTCAAAATTAAGAGATTATTATTCGAGACCTACACCAACAGTAAAAGCTTTGAAGAAAGAGGTAGTTAGTCCATAATAGATTTGTTGGAACTGACATAGAAGAATGGAACTTAGATGGTTTAAGTGAACAAGCCATACTATACTTTATAGGTCAAATAGCATGGAGGAAACATCTTATAAATCAAAAGGATTGTCTGAAGTGGATGCAACGTTAGCAATAGCGCAAGGCTTCACAAGGCAACTAAAACAATGTTGGGATAATTTTTAAAATTTACAAGAAAAAGAAGCAATAATAAGAAGCATAAAACAAGAAGGAGGAACACAAATATCAGACGTATCGTCAACCTTAATCTTTACAATAATTAAAAATTTTATAGGAGATCCAAGTATATTTAGAGAAAGGATAGGAATCCAAATAATTAATTTAAAATGTCCGACAATGTCAAGATTAGAAATTTGCACAAACTCAAAATTACAAGATAGAATAAGAAAGAAAAATTGAATATTCGAAAAGAATTATGAATGTTCTATCAATAATATGGAATGGAACCTTTAAAAGCCCCTAGTAGTCATCATAAAAGGCAAATAAGGAAACAAACTAAAATAATAAGAGCTAACAATCCTAAGAAATATAATAAAAGCAAAGATTTAAACTTGAATAGAATTATCAAAATAAACCAATATACACGAAAAATAAATATAAAAAGACATTTAAAAAAGAAAATGTGTACTGAAATGTAGAAAGTCAGGGCACTATGCTAAAAACTATATATTACAACAAAAAATAAATGAATTAACTACTAAGGAATTAAAACAAACATTATTAGCAATATTAATTAATTCTGACTTTGAACTAGAGTTAGAAGAAGAAGAAATTATAAGTGAAGAAGAAGCATTAGATAATGAAATTTATCAGTTAGACAAAAATTCATCAGAAGAATCAAAATTAGAAGAAGAAAATTATTGCTTAGGATCAAGTTTATGTAATTGTGGAAAGTTAAGAATAAACAATAAATGTTTTAACATTAGAACAAACTTCAACATTAGTATCAATCATAGATAAATTAGAAGATTCACCATCAAGAAATAAGTTTTTACAACATTAAATGAATTAATTAGAAAAAAAGAATAGAGTCAAAAAGAGATAAAACCTGTAGAAATGAAAGAAATTTATAATAGATTTAAGCCCCCCAAAAGAATCCATTACTGGAAAAGATTTACAAGATGGAATCAAGTTATTAAAACAAGAAATTGAAGATTATTAAAATTAAAATATACAATTAAAAAAAAAATCAATCGAGACCAAGGAAAGTAAAGAAGGTGAAAGTTTAGTACCTTTTATTATTCTATTAAGTTTAATGACAAGCCATAAATGGTGGACAAAAATCACTTTAATAATAAAAGGAGAAGAATTTCATATGGTAGCATTAGTAGATTCTCAAGTGATAACTCTTCGGCAAGTGTACCAAATCGTTTAAATAGTAACCACGAAAGTGGATATCATCTCACAAGGATTGGTGCTATCAAACAATACTTCACTAATAAAATTTATGTGTAGATTATATCAAATTAATTTGGATTGAAGCAATGAGCATAAACAAACAAAATATGGAACAACGAACTTAAAAATAGATAATTCAAGATTCTAAAACACTAGGGGATGGGGTGGTCTAATTTTTCTTTACAATTCTATGAATTCATAAATCACATGAATTGGAATTACTATACTAATGAAAGGATTTTAAGTAGTTGATGCTAACTCCATAGTCAATCAACTCTCCTCTTCCTATAGAAAATGTTAATTCTTTAACTATACTTCAATAAGAAAAGGGATTAGGTATGAAATTCAATCCACAATTGACACAAAATTCAAGATAAATTCCTAAACCTTGAAAATCATGAGGTGTATCTCTATTTCTGGTTTATACACAACTTTCCCAAATTATGTAGGAACCTTAAATCACTCCATGAACAAAATTCATGAAATTTGCACAATAAAACAAGAGATAAACCATCAATCTTATAATTCCAACAACATAAATTCAAGAATCTAAATCAATTGCAACTATCTTAGACCAAACCCCTAACCCTAGCTATGGAGTTTAGCAACTCATCTAAATGAAGAACAAAGAAAGCAAAAGTGCAGAAATCTCATGAAGAACCCAAGGAATAGAAGATGAATCTTCAATCTCCACTCTTCCTCTTGTTCCCAAGGTGTTCTAATGGCCTCTGAGCCTCCTTCCTATGTTTCTCTTCGAGTGCCTTTGCCTCCATTTCCCAAGAATTTGTGTCTTTTCCTTTATTTAAAAGAACTTCCGTAGGATTTTTGCCCCCACCGTGCTGCCTGCCAGCGCCCAGGCAGCTGGCTCTCTAGCTTGGAACTATTTTCACATTTGAGTGCCCATGCTCTCCCTGCAAGGCAACAAACACAAAATTTTAATTAATCTAAGCTACCTAAAGATATGTAAATATAGTTAAAACTAAAATTAAAATGAAAATGAACCCAAAATAAATTAATAAACATGCAAAACTCAAAATGATAAAAAATCCTAATAAAAAGCATCATCAAAGGTTCAAAATATGTTGATTTTGGACAAACTTTCACATGCACAATTGTACACATTGATAGCACATCACACCCCTAAACCTAAGATGTTGCTTGTCCTCAAGCAAAAAGAAATAGTGTATCATGCATGCTCTCATAATCTTCTTCATGCCACAGTTAGCAAAAAGACTAAATAATCATAACAAACCATGCATTCACTCACAACAACCCGGATAACCAATCCCAAAATGTGCAAAACTCAAGATCAGTCTTAGATAATGATTCCAGATTAGATTATGAAAACATCCAAAAATCCTCTTGAACTTAGGATATGTCTTTCATCCCTATCTCCACTAATGTAAAATAATGCACTGAGTGATCAAATGGGTCTTTTAAAGCTTGTAATGAAAGGCCAGGGTTAAGGTTAAGAAAATAAGGGGAAATAATTAAAAAAAACTAGGTCAGGTAATTGAAGCATACATCACATTGAAGTAAAAACATAGTTGTGCCACAATTCATTATTTTCTCCTTTCTTTTTTGTATCTCCTTTTTTCTTGTTTTCTTTCTTTCTTTTCTCTTTTTTTTTTCATAATATATAGATACAAAACCAAGCAACTCATTCCATGAGAATGTAGCATTAATTATAGAGAAGAACAGAACATATATACACCACTTCAAAATCCAACAAAATTTATTTCAGATGGGATTTTTTTTTTTTTTGGCTTAAAAAGGTAAGGTAGATGTGGGTTAAACAAAAGAAAAGTCTCTATTTTTTAAAAAAAATTTCAACTTCAAAAGGAACCTAGGGGTGTATATTGTCAAGTAAGCTTGAAAGGCTCAAAATTCCAAAGAATGCCCTAATCATTTCACCCAAAATGCACTAATCTAATATTTCGCCTCAATAAAGAATCAAACACTACCTAGCACCAAGATCAATTCAAATGTATAAGCTTTTGCTAGAATATCCAATTCCTCTCCTAGAAACCACACAATCCTAGTCTAAGAAAATCAAGAAGTGTGAATGAAAGCATGGTGAACAGTTAATTTCAATTTAAAGATTCTGATCCATCACTAAGCATTCAACACTATTCCTAAAAGAGAACTTTGACACAACTACAATTCATAGACTCCTTTTTTTTTAAGACTTGACTTATGACGTAGAAGAGTAATGCTGCAAAAGAAATGAAAAAAAAACACATGTACCATAATTAAAATGAAAATAACAACTGAAACAAAATGAAACTAAGAGAAAAGGCAACTCCCCTATAGTCATCCATTGCTCATTTGCTCAACATCCTTGCCATTGTTTAGGCAGAGGTTTAGAAAAATCTTTCAGGTTACTTTACGGTTTAAGCACAAGCTCAAATCACCTTTTTATTTCTCAAATTCTTTTATTGTGAGTTGACATGAAATGAGGGGTAAAAGGAAAAAATTGCTAATGCAAGATCAAATAAAAAAAAATAAAGAAAATATTTTTGTGGCCAACACTATATACATCCCCCTACAAAGGCTTAGAACTAGGGAGGCACTCAAGCCTACTCAATAGACACAAACTACTAAGCAAAAGACAATAAAACATGGGTTGCCTTCCAAAAGCGCTCTTTTAATGTCATTACCTTGACTTGTGAAAAACACCCTAATCAAAAGTATCAAAAATGTATATTTTCCTTACAAATAGGAGGATTACTAAATACTTTTCACAAACATGTACAAGAATAAAAAATAATAAATGAGAGATAAAAGCAATTTTCTTATGGCTATTGTAAGGAAAACAGATAGCTATCAATTGTTGCCAATTTCATTGGGAAATAAAAGCACTAAACAAAAATCTTTCTTTATTTACATTTTCCACATCTTTTAACACAAAAGCCCCCATTCAATTTCTCAAAGATCTTAGTTGTTTCATTTTCATAATCATCATGTACTAGTGGCTCATAATATGGGCACACACATGTGGGGTGCACATAACTAGCACATATACGGAAAAAATCAAGTGGCGATAGCCATGTTTTAGCCCTATAAAAAGGACACAAACAAGTCATGTGATCAACACTCGAACAAATATCATAACATGGAAAAAAATTGGGCATTTGGTTGTTAGATGTGCAAAACTCCCACAAATTTCACAATAATAACTGTCCATAAAAGAAGAAAAAAAAACTAAAATAAAAAATCTAAATTAGAAATTTATTGGTTACTAATGTTGTTGACAAACACTCAACCCGCAACGGCGCCAAAACTTGATAACTCTTCGGCAAGTGCACCGAATCATTTAAGTAGTAACCATGGAAAATGGGTATCATCCCACAAGGATTGATACTATCAAACAACACTTCACTAATAAAATTTCTATATAGATTATATCAAATTAATTTGGATTGAAGTAATGAGCATAAACTAATGAATATTGGAACAACAAACTTAAACATAGATAATTCAAGATTCTAAAACATTAAGAGATTGGGGTGGTCTGGTTTTTCTTTGCAATTCTATGGATTCATAAATCACATGAATTGGAATTACTATACTAATGAAAAGATTTTAAGTAGTTGATGCTAATTCCTTAGTCAATCAACTCTCATATTCCTATAGAATATGTTAATTCCTTAACTATGCTTCAATAAGAAAAGGGATTAGGTATGAAATCCAATCCACAATTCAAACAAAATTCAAGATAAATTCCTAAACCTTGAAAATCATGAGGTGTATCTCTATATCTGGTTCATACACAACTTTCTCAAATTATGCCAAACCTTAAATCACTCCATGAACAGAATTCATGAAATTTGCACAATAAAACAAGAGATAAACTATCAATCTCATAATTTCAACAACATAAATTCAAGAATTCAAACTAATTGCAATCATCTTAGACCGAACCCCTAACCCTTAGCTATGGAGTTTAGCAACTCATCCTAATGAAGAACAAAGAAAGCAAAGTAGAAAAACTCATGAAGAACCCAAGGAATGGAAGATGAATCTTCAATCTCCACCCTTCCTCTTGTTCCCAAGGTGTTCCAATGGCCTCTAAGCCTCCTTCCCTGTTTCTTTTCAAGTGCCTCTGCCTTCGTCTCCCAGAAGTCACATTTTTTCCTTTATTTAAAAGAAATTTTGCATAAGGTTTTTCGCCACCACCTAGGCGGTGACAATTGAGCGCCTAGGCAATGGCTCTCCAACAGCAACTCTATTTTCACATTTGAGCGCCTGGATGGTGGATTTTGCGCGCCAGCTCTCCCTAGGACAACAAACAAACAATTTTAATTAATTTAAGCTACCTAAAAACATGTAAATATAATTAAAACTTAAATTAAAATGAAAATGAATCCAAAATATATTACTAAACATGCAAAACTCAAAATGACCAAAAATCCTAATAAAAAGCATCATCAAAGATTCAAAATATGTTGATTTTGGACAAACCTTCACATGCACAATTGCACAGATAGATAGCACATCATCGAGCAAATGTTAACTGGATACAAAAGGCCTAATACTAACCAAATATTATCAAAAAATAATTGAAAGAGTAGAAGCAAGTGGAGTAGGATTAAAAATAAGTTATAAACTCTCAAATACAAAAATTTGTAAAAATAAAATATGTTGTACAACATCTTTTATATTAGCAAAAAACTTAGCTAACAAAATTGTACTTGGAACCCAATATCAAAAGAGTAGAAGAGCAAATACAAACTCCAAGAATACAAAAAATAATAAAAGAATTTGAAGACAAGATAGAAAAGGAAATTTGTGAAACAAATCCAATGGCATTTCCTTATAAGAAAAAACATGAAGTATTTTTACCTTATGAAGAAGGATTTAGTGAAAAAGATATACCAACAAAGGCAAAGCCAATACAAATGAGTGAAGAATATTTAAGATATTGTAAACAAGAAATACAAGAGTATTTAGATAAAGGATTAATAAGACCATCAAAATCCCCCTAGAGTTGTTCAAAATTTTATGTAATGAAAGCATCAAAACTAGAAAGAGGAGCAAAGTTTTAAAATGGATTAGGTATCCTCTGTTAACTCTAGAACCCTTTAGAAAGAGTTTATGCTAGATATTTTGAATGATAACACAACCAATTTAGAGAAGAACTAATGTTTACCTTCAGTTCCTTGAAGTATTAAACAGGTCCTTTCATTAGCATAACATAAGTCTTAAAGCATAAATAATTTCACTTTACATGTGCAAATGTAACACCCTAAAAATTAATTTGAGCTTTGTTAGTCGTAATTTCAAAAATCTGACAATTTCAATAATGATGAGGATGATCAAATGGATTTGTAAAAAAATAATAATAATAAATAGTAACTTGCGGGCTGCCACAGAGATAGCTCAAACCTTAGAATTAGGACCGGAGATGCTTAGAGACTAAGAAAATATAGGATTAAGATTAGAAATGGGTAGGAATAAAAATTTTATACCTAGAATTAATTTTTGAGCAAAGTTTGATTACCCGGTACGTGTTTTACCAATTCAATAAAATTTCAGTGTGCAATTTCTAACACCGAAAGATAGTTTAATCTTTATAAAAAGATAGTGTTTGTCAATTTTGACTTAGTGAAAGGCTAAGATTTAATCTTGATTTACAAGATTAAATCATAGCCATCCATCTTTTCTTTCTTTTAAAGAATTATGCATTTATGTGACATAATATCTAAAGCTAGGTTTAGATAAATATAATACAACAACCTTATCTCTCCATAAATGCAATTCTCGGCCAGCCAAAGGGGAGCAATTCAGCCACCATTTTTATTACTTCAAAAAGCTTGAAACCTTGTTACAAATCTCCAAACTCCTAACCTACACTTAGTAAAATCACAAACTTCCTTAACTAAACTTAATCTACCCCTCAATACCTACAAATCTAACCAATTGAAATTTCAATTCTCCATCAATCCTCACCTTGACATATCACTTACTCACTACCTAAGGAAAGTTTGGAGTTTGATTGGGAGTCCTTGAATTGAAGAGAAAATCCCTTGGAACACCTTTGAAGTATAAAGCTCTAAAGATTTGCAAAGTAGGGTTTTCTTTGCCTTTTTTTTTTCAAATTTATTCTAGAATTTCTGATTGAGTTAGGTCCAAAAATTTTTATGGTATTATTTCATAATACATGGATATTGATGTATGAATTTTGGTGGGGTGTTTGGATGATGTAAAAAAATTATTTTTGTGAAAAGAGATTTTGAGTCATGCTACTAGATTTTTTTTTTGATAGGCAGGATTTGTTCACGAATTTTCTGGTATAGTTGTGAGTGTTTTCATGAGCTATGAAAATTATGTTTGAAGCTAACATCCTAAAGCAACTCTGAAAATTTTCGTGGAGCATGATAAAGACTCTAACTGCCTGAAAAAAAATCATGAACCGAGACTATATATGTGCTATTTGAATTTCTGGTCTTGAAGTTGCAAATTTTGATAATTTTTTTAACAAAGCAAATAATTGATTTGCTAGAGTGTTGAGAACATCTTGAAGTTCAACCTTGATTTTTCTTTTGAATTTATTCAATCATTTGCTAGGGTTAAAAATTATGAATTTTGAGTTCTAAATTAGGTTAAGTGGTCTTTACCATTGAATTTGTCTAATTTTTTTAACATTTTTGCTCTACAATTTTAATGGAACCTTGCGGACACATTAAAGTATCCTTGAGAATTTTTGTAGCCTCTGAATTGATTGTTTGATGAGCAAATCAATTATGCTATGAACATGTGAAATCTGCTATTTTGCTGAAATGCAACAATGCTTTGAATTGATGAAGTAATGGCATTTTGGTTCTAGTATGACATGAACACTTGATGTTAACTATTTGGCCATGTGACTTGTGACATATGAATGCATGCTAGACAATTTAAAGATTGATTTATGAGAAACAAATGAGAATTGCATTGTGAATGAATGCATGTATGTGTTTTTGCATGCATTGGAAAAAGAAAAGTGAATGATATATTGAATTAAGTTCTATAGCCACAAGAAATATAAGATCCTTTTGACTTGTCCAGGGAAAATAAAGAAACATGAGATCCTTTCAACTTGTCGAAGGCAAATAGGGAACGGTGAGATCCTTTCGACTTGTCGAAGGTAAAGAGGATGAGATCCTTTTGACTTGTCGAGGGCAAATAGAAAGGGATGAGATTTCATTGGAGAAGGAAAATAGAGATAGATGAGGTCTCTTCAATTTATCAAGGGCAATTAAAGATAATTTTCCTATATTTGATATATACATATTTGTATCATATCGAATCATTTTAATTGACATTATTTACTATGATTATGAGCACATGATAAATGTGTACAAAGTGATTGATTCTTAAAAACAACCCACTTCGGAAGCATGATTTGGAACTTTAAAAATGAACCGTTATTATAAATTGCATGACCACCTTTTTCTTAATAAACCAAAGTGGCTGGACGATGACAATGACATTACGATTGTGAATTGGGAAATGCCCTATCTGAGAATTATATAATTCCCACCCTTATGTGTTTTTGTGTTTCTATGTCATCTCCAGATTGATCTAGAGAACTATGGGCTGCTACACAAAAGGAATTAATGGCAGGAGTTTAGTAGTTAGTGTTTTTATTATGTTGTACTTAGTTGTACGTATATGTCTGGAAATCGTAGTGAAAAACATATGTGTACTAAAGCTCATAGAAGAGCTTCCTTTTGTACTTGACTTGTACTAACTAAATACTTTGTTTCCTTGCTATATATATATTTTGATAGAACCACAAGTTAGTTACTACATGATTTGATTGATTCTTGCTATAAATAACTTTTTTAGTACGATGCCATAACTTAAGGAGGATGGTTGTACTTGGAGGATGTTACAGCAAACATGATTTATCTCGTTAAAAAAATGGGAATTAAATGGAAGTGAAAATTATATCGTGAAATGAACGTGTGCATGCCCAATTGAAGAAAATCATCATGTACAAGAAACTAAGGCTCAGATCTTTAGAAAATAGCACGTGACCTTAAAAAGTATGTTTCAAATGAAGATTTCAAACCAACTCTGAAGTAAATGTGTTCTATAACCTTTAATCATCATGATCGCAACCATATCATCATCAACAAGCTCTGATTAAAGACTAAAAGATTGAAGATATATCAAGGAACTGATACCGCACCTCATAAAGTTCACTTCACAGTGAAAACAATGCACTTTACAAGAAAAGGAAGGAAATTTGAATTTCAAATTTAAAACCAAACCCAATTACAGATTGGCGTGTCATCTCTTCCCAACTTGGTCAACTACACCAGCTTCTAGAAGGAAGAGTTCAGAAAGTAAATAGTAGTTTATGAAGGTAGCCTTAGAAACCACATTTTCACAACGGCTTCTACAATAGCTCTAACACACAACGAGCTACTCCTCTAGACTTCTTTTCCAAGACACAAACAGATGATCAACATATGTCACTTGGAACATACTTAGGGGTAACACATAAATGCAGGTTAACTATAAATAAAGATGTTGTACTTCAAGAAGAGTGACTTTTGCTAATAAGTGCCAAAAAGCTGAAAGTTTTCCTTCTCATCTTTTCTATAAAGTTCATTATATCTTGTAATAAGTTTACTTGTCTTAAAAATCTTCTTTCTATGTTCTTGATAGATCATACGTTCTTCATAGGAAGAATCGTTAGAAAGAAGTCATTCAAGTTTTCCAAGTCCTCATTGTATACTTTACGACAACTTGAGTGTTGGTTAGTGTTGAGTGATAAGCCCATACACAAATCTTTGTAACCTCAATCCAAGAGTGATCAGTGTGAGCTAGCTTGGAAAAGCTAAGTAAAGATTACTTGTAATGTGACAGGGGTGTGATCTACTAGTCACAAGTTTAGCTTGGAGAGGTTGGTCAAAACTACAGGTTTAGCTTGGAGAGACTTGTTAAAGACTACTCAGGTTGTCACAGGAGAGTATATTTGCTGGTCACTAGTTTAGCTTGGAGAGGTTGGTCAAAGACTACTCGATTTGTGATAGTAAAGTTAGCTATGGTAGGTAAGAGCTTGGGAAGGCTACTATAAAGACTATCCAACTTTCTAGGTTAGAAAGGTTTTTAGTGGAACTCAACGGTTGTTGAGAATTGGATGTAGGGAGGTTTGGTCAAACCAGGATAAAACTCTTGTTCAGTATTTTCTCCTTTATCTCTCTTCCTTTACCTTGTGATTACTATTGTGTTTTCTTAAAACTTTCCTTTACACGTCTTTATTGAATATTACTTTCTAACTTAACTAACATTGTTTCCGCTGCACTTCAAGTTACACGCTTGAAAGTATTTTGTTTAAGTTTTTTAGAAACTAATGAAGAAAGAAAAAGTAAAGCACTATTCAACCTCCATTCTCGTGCACTTTTCTACCTACATCCTCTACTTAATAAAAGTGATTTAATTAAAAGACTAAATCATGCTAATATATTTTCAAAATTTGATATAAAATTAGGATATTATCAGATATCCATAAAAGAAGAAGATAGGTCTAAAACTTTTGTAATTCCTTTTGGACATTATGAGTGGAATGTCATGCCACAAGAGCTTAAGAATGCTCCTAGTGAATTTCAAGAAATCATTAATAACATCTTCTATCCACACGGAATTTTCCATTGTGTATTTAGACGATGTTCTAATCTTCTCAAAAGGAATTAACCAACATATTCAACATTTAGAAAAATTCATAGAAATTATAAAATAAAATGGATTAATTGTATCGACCAAGAAAATGAAAATATTATGAGTAAAAGTAAGATTTTTAGGATATGAAATATATTAAGGTACAATTACCCTATTAAAAGATCATTAGAATCTACAAAAAAATTTGCAAATGAAATAAAAGATTAAAAACAATTACAAAAATTTTTAGAATGTTTGAATTATATTGCAGATTTCATTCATGATATAAGAACTATTTGTGCACCATTGTATAAGCGTCTTAGGAAAAACCTTCCAATATAGGATGAAGAAATGAGCCAACCAGTTATGAAAGTCAAATCTATAGTTAAGAGTCTTCCTTGTTTAGGAATACTAAATCCCTTTGCATCCTTAATGGTTGAAACATATGCCTCCGATCTTGGATATGGAGGTGTTCTCAAACAATATAAATTATAATTTTAAATAATAAAAAAGAATAAATGTTTATAATAACTATAAATACAAATAATAAATCTTTGAATAATAACATTTTTTAAATTTATAAATAAATAATCAATAAACATTTTTATTTTATTATAATTTTTCTTTTTTGCTAAATATTTACTTAATATTAAAATGATTTGTATTAGTGAAGGGATAAATGTGTATCATATAATGTAACATCTTATATAATATTACATCAAATACTCGTATTAAAATTTAACAAATGTAATATTATCAAACATTATGCTAGAAAATCTTATCTTATCATACCTTATTCTATCATAAATACCAAGTAAACCCTTAGAAGACTTTCTGGATGAGATAAACTATATAGATTATTGGTAATTGTACTTTAAATTACCTAGAGATAATGTGAATTGCTCTTGTGGAGTGTCTAATCCTATTATTAATTATTAATTTTAGTAGTTGTGGTGAAGTACCTTTCAACAAGAATAGGGTGAAATACTATAACATCCACCCAAGTACAACATCATTCTTAAGTCGTAACATCGTACTATAGGAGTAGTTACTTATAAATTAACAGACTTTTTTTAAATATCTATAGCAAGCTCAATTACTGTAATAACTAAGCATAATTCTATTAAAATGTATAACAAAGAAACATAACATTTATTGAATACATAGCTAAGTATAAAAGGAAGCTCTTCTAAATGCTTTAATACAATATGTTCTCTATTACATTTACATACATATATTTTTTCTAGCTCATGAAAATACCCACAATTCCCTCAAAATATTCATGAACAAATACCTGCCCTACAAAAATCGAAATTTCAGCAAGCATGTTTCAACTTCTCTTTAGCAAAAATGATTTCTCCACAATACTAAACTACTCCACCGAAGCAAATACATCTATATATATGTGTAATCACACCATGGAACTAGAAAATATCAATTTCCAACAAGCCAAAACCAAGACAAACAGAAAATGAACAAGATAACAAGAACCCTACTTTTGGTGTCTAATGACTCCTTAGCTCGAAGTTGCTTCAAGATTGATCCATTCCACTTTAAAGCTCCCAAATCAACCTCAAATCCTTACTAAATCAGTGAGGAAGTAAGGTATCAAGGTGATGATTGATGGAGATTTGATATTTTAATCGGTTATATTTGTAAGTATTGAGGTGTATAACAAGTTTTGTAAAGGGAGTTTGTGGTTTTAGTAATTTTGGGCAAGTGTTTTGGTGAATTGAAATTGAAACTTGAGCTCTTAGAGAAGACAATAATGGTGGCTGCTCTCTTAGCATGATGCACGAAATTGTGATAATAATAAAGTTAGGTTGGTTGCTTTTTATTTATCCTAACTTAGCTTTAGCATTTATGTTACATAAATGCATATCTTTTTCAAAAGAAAGAAAATAGATTGAATGGCTAGGATTTAATCTTGTAATTCAAGATTAAATCTTAGCTTTCCACTTGTCTTGAATGGATATACATCAAATCATCTTTCCTGATAGAATCCGCATACGAAATTTTACCGACTAAGAAGAAGTATGGCTCAAGTAAAATATAATAAATGAAATGTCATAATTGAAACTTAATTTTCAATTTTCAATCATTGCCATTCACTTGGCATAAAGTGGATGGTGAAGGTGACTTAGACACCAAGTAACTTGTACGATGTTAAAATCGCATATCAAAATTCTACCGAACAGACAAACACTCAATTCTAGGTCAAATATTACCCGAAAATTAATTCTAGGTACAATTTCTCATTCCTTATCATTTTTAATCCTAAACCCTTCTTTTCTCAGTTGAGCATTTCCCAATCCTTGACTTAGGATTTCCACCTTCCCATAGGCCCTGAAGCCCACAAGGTCACTCACCCCAACCCAATTTTTTTTTTTTAACACGTCCATTACCTCATCGTCATCGTTGCTAAAACTATCAGATTTTTAAAATTATGAACTAATAAATCAAATTAATTTTTAACTAATTTTTAGGGTGTTATAAATACAATTTAACCAAACCTCAAGTGTGGTTTGTGCTATTTTATTCAAGAACATACTTCTATCTTTTCTATGGTTACATACATTATAATATTTTATGTAGACTAATCTAATTTAAAATGATACTTTCTTAATACTCAAATAATCAAATTTTAAAACAATAAGGACATTTTATTTTGGTCCAAAATTAGTGGTCACTTCCTCCGTTCATTCCATTGTTATTAAACATGTGCCAGATATCGACTTATTGGCCAAAGGTATTAGTTATTTGGTTCAACCAGTTGCTAACCGATTGAATTGATTGAACAGAATATAACTAAAGATATAGGATCATATAAAAAACATTAAAATTAAAGTAACTAACACTTCTAAATCATAAGCTTTCAACTGATGTATGTCAGAGACCTGAAGCTACCCTAGTGACGGTGTTTCAAACCCAAAACTGTTGCAATATTAGGCCTCACCAAAAGTTCAATTTCCCACATTCGACCAGGCTCGGTCTCCAATATAAAGCATGGCAAAAGTAATATACAAGGGTACTCCCACACAATCAAGAGCACACAAGGCGATGCTTCAAATCTACCATAAACCTATCAAGTAACATCCATCAGCAGCATCAACAATCTCCCAGTATTCTACCAGCAAGAATTTGTACTGGTGCTTGGTTTAAGTCCTCTTGATCTTTGAAAATGTTCCCGTTTCAGAGAAGTAGGTGCTTTGAGTTCCACTACCAAGTTGGTGTGCATGAGCCTGTGGGTTAGTCAGCTCAATCCCCTGAAAATAATTTTGAGCAAAGAATGCAAAACATCAATTAAAGGAAGTCTAATTATCTACGATTGTGCTAAAAGAGCTAATCAAAATCAAATCAAATATTCCATCATCCATATTAAATAGGGGCTAAGTAAAGTTGTATATTAATAATTAAGAAAGAATTCCTCTATATGCTAATCCAATTCCTATGGAAGTAAGGTGAAATATGATCATGCATTTAGAAATGGGGAATAAAAAAAGGCACATGAAAAATAAAACGGTACAGACGACTTGCACTTTTTTCTTTTTAGAAAAGATGCGCTGATGATAATAATAATAATAATAATTTAACACATCAACCACAAGGTTAAACAAGAAAGGAGACACAGGATATTCCTGCCTAAGCCCTCTATGCAAACGAAAACCATGATTTGGGTTTCCCATGAACAATAACTGAGGAAAGGCAAACTGACATCCAACTTCTCCCATGGAACAAATGGGGTCCGGATTCTAGTCTTGATTTTGTGAATAACACCGTTCTCTTTCTGGAAAATAGTGAAATGAGCTTGCAAATGACACTATTCTCTTCATGGAAAATGATGAAGTGAGCTTTCACCTATGCTTTCATCTCTTTCATATTTTTAGCTTCTTGTGCATGGAAGACATGGGGCAAAATATGAAATTGGGTAAGGAAGAACAGATTAGTGGCAAAGATAAAAAGGGAAACACAGGGAGGAGAGCATCGAGTCGTTTTGTGAGGAAATTGGCACCTTTGGGGCTTGGGCCGGGAGGGCAGACCCTTGGAGTTCTACAGTGTCTTTTTTTTGCCTGTTTCCTTTTTATATTTTATCTATAAGTGATTAGAAAGACTTGTCTCCTGTGCAAGGAGCACACCTCCATATTTTTCTAAAGAAATCCAAGATTCTATCACTAACCTGCACTGGTGTAAATGCCAAACTTGAGGTCAAACCAGATGTAGCACCACTGCTACCATAATTCTTTTCCTTGAATCTGAAAAATAAAAAATAGTCCATCAGAAATGTAACTGTGATCAGCCAGAAAAACAGAATGATGATTCAGCGCATTGCAACACAATCAAATAACTAGAACATAATTAGATATGTAAAATTGAAGACATCTACAAGGACTAACCTCTTAGCAACTTTTGCTGCAAGCTTACTTGGGCCAACTGACACACGAAGCTTGCCACTGCCAGCCTGACCAAGCATTCCATAACCCTCACCCAGACCATCCCCTAAGATGCAAAAGCAATATATAAATACACACACATCATATATATATATATATATATATATATATAAAGAGAAAATAAGGACATATTGAAATTTTTACAAAGTCACAATACTACAAAAATAAAAAACCGATGAAACTAATTTTCCAAAGGATTTTGTACTATGCCATTCACATATAATCATTTTTTTCCTGGTGGTGATTATGGTTAATTGGTTACACTGTGTTAGTGCCTAAGAGTCTTATCATGTTTCAAGGACTGTTTGGCTGGGCTTGTTCTAGTTTTACACTTTTACTATACTTGGACATTGACCTAGATTTTTAGTATATTCTCTCTTTTCTCTTTCCATTCAATCCCTATAACTTCATCATAAGGAACATAAATGAATGCATCAAATACCAAAATCATAAAAAATATTGCATTGCAAATAAATCAGATCAGGACTACTGTACAAGTGAAGTCTGGTAAATTACCTAAAGAACTCTCTTCAGGAACACCAAACTGCATCCTATTGGCTAACTTTCTCATGTCTGTTACTGCATACCTGGCATAAAATTTACCGGGCCATGAATCATAGAATTTAAAAAAATATGCCCTCAACCTTGCAATGCTACAAAGAAAAAACCAGTACAGGCAACAAGATTAAAAGTATGATAACCTTTCTTTCATCTTCCTAAGCCGACGACCACCTCTCTTCTTTTTAGGCTCAGAATCTGGAACTGGAAGTGGCTTGGGTTGCTTGGCAGGAGGGGGCTCCTGCCACTTCTCAATTTTTTGTGGATCTCATCCTTGAAAGCCCTGCCAGTTTTCCCAGATGGATCCCCACGTATTGAATCTACTCGTGCTGCAAGTGTAGACTTTGCAGCCAGCAGTCGGCATGCCGCATCCTAAGAGGAGGAGGAGTAGTCTGAAATATTTCTGTTTGCTCAATGTATCCCACACGAAACTGAGATGTTGCAGTGGAGAACCCAGCAAGATTCTTTTTCTTGGCACCAAGAAGCTGAACATTACAAGCAGGCATCTTTGCAAGAGCTGCTAGACCACCAGCTGTCCCCATGAGTTTAGCTGCAACAGCACTCCCAACTATAGCAGAAAGATTAGGTGCTATGTACCCCATTCTACTCTCAACAAAATCAAGAACTTTTTTCTTAGCCGAATCAAGAGCAAGAGCTCGGTCACAGGCCTCAATTGTCTTATTAAGGACATCTTCTGGAAGAGGCTTCCCAGTTGTAGTTGATGCTGTAACTGAAACAACCATGATAATAGCCGAAGGCAAAAGCCCTTCTAGATCAACAAGAGTCAAATCCATTTCATTTCCAATCTTCTTAACAACACGTGCATAATCAATTGGATGATGCACCAGTGACTCAAGCTCTGGAAATTTCAAGCTACTTGTCACGAATAAAATTGTGGATAATAACAATTTCATTCTCAATGTCAACTGAAAGTGCATTGCATTCCACAATCAGTTGGTATTCAGGATCATCTTCTAAATCTACTCCCTGAATTGAGACATCTGAATCCTTTTGAAGGGCTTCCTCCACTTTCTGCCATAGAAGAATAAAGTTAACCCTTACTCACACACCCATGTCAATATACACTTAAAAAAACTGAGATAATGATAAAGTAGTCGGCACAGGATACTTGAAAAAAATGGAAAGACTCAAAACAACAATACTACATTTACAACATAACAATGATGACAGGGATGTTAAAAGCTTCAGTTGCAACTAACAAACAGCTTAGGTGACTGGATTTTAGATTTTACAACAATCAAGAAAGAATGCAATGGCAACAAAAAAAGCCTTGTTATAATTGAGATCCATAAAGGGAGTGTGGCAAGGAAGGAGGTTTCCAGAAGTGCAATTGGGGGCACCTCAGCAACATTTTTCCCCAGCAGTCCACAATTTCTATAACTGCAAAGTAACAGCAGTTGCAGTTTAAAACCACTTAAAAAAGCAAATGGTTACTGACTAACCTGCATAATATCAACGTATCTCTGGGTTTTCTGCAACTTGGAAACACTGTCCAAGTCATCATAGTTGAGGTTTTCTAGGTCAGTCAGGTCCCCATCAATATCTTCTTCCATATCTGCAGCATCAACATCATTATCCTCCTGTAAGAAAAGAAACCACATTATTTATCAATCATAACCAACCTTCCTCCAACTTTCAGATAAAAACCATTAAGAATAAGAAATAGAATATTATACTCACGGGAATTTCAGCCTCATTATCAGAGAGTTCATCAAGGTCAGCAAGAAAAGAATCAGCAAGAGTAGCCTGCAACCAAACAAACAAAAAGGACCCCAAATTTGAAGTCTTAGTGCACTGATTGCAAAGAATAATACTAGTAGTTGAATCTATTGCCTCAAAACACACACAACATGTGTGATAGGAACAACATAAAATCAAAAGAAAAGGGAAGAAAAAGAAGAAAACAAACCATTGTGAATTCGTGTCAGATTAGAGACTTGGTGGATAAGGACAAGAGCTCGAGAAGAGAAGTAGGCTGTGATCTGTGTATATGATAAACATAAAACAAGAAGTGAGGACTATTTGACTAAGGCTAAGGCACTAGATCACTCGTTAAACCAATTGAATTGAATATGATGAAAAAACTACATAGAAATATGTAAAAGTGCAATAAATTCAAATAGATTTGTCCATAAATAGATGCAACTAACGTAACAAATCCAAAACAAAAATAAACAATAAGTGGCACTGAAACAAAACAAGCATTCAAATCAACCCCAAAACGGTAAAGTCATTGATCAGATCATAAATTCAGATTCAGAGAGGACACCAGTGATTGAAAAAGTACAAAGGATTTGATATTATACAGCTTGCATAGCCAGCTATGCAAGTATAAAGTGATCATATAATATTTAACCCTCAACGTAAATTTCACTCATTGCGTTTTGCTAACATTTCTTGCTCTGACTCATTAATTTCACCCAGTATAACCACACTATACAGCAATCCTAGCAATCTTGAATAAGTAACCCTCCAACACATGTTGCATTATTTAAGCTTAAGCATACAAACAAAGGTCATGGTCAAGGATTTGCATTAAAATTGAAAGGTCAATAAACCGAATCATCTACAAGGTGTACCTCACAAGTGACAATTACTAGTTCCAAGCATAAAGTAAACATTAGTTTATCATGTTTTCCATTTAACCCTAATATATTCATTGCTCTATGGTCCAACCACAATATGACTGATTCCATGGAATCCAAGGAAGCATAATAGCTTAACTCAAATCAACTGCTTAATTTTGGAGATTGAAGGTTCCATAATGACTTAGCCTAGTGGTTTGTGTCTATCGCATTCATCCTATTCAGGAATACAAAGTTTAACAGTTTATATTACGGGTGGAATAAGCCAGGCCAGGCTTCCCCTTAACATGCTGGGCCTGAACAGTAACTCATCCACCTGAGCCTGGTCTGTGACCTGTTATAGACTTTATTTCAAGCCTAAGCCTGACCTATTCAAAAGTCTGGCTTCGGCTGAAGCCTGTTGACAGAACCTATGGTTTATGATTTATAATTTAAAAAAAAAATGCCAAAAAATAGGATCAACAGGTCAATAATCTGATACACAACATCCAATTTGGGCATTCATTCTCGACTAGACAATGAATTCATCAAACTTCAGTTTCAATATATCATCACATGATCTTTGTTTAATCATCAACAAAAAAATAAAATAAAATAAAATGCAAAGTAAATGAACTGACGAAAAGGGAAGAGCAGAAATCTATAATCCCCTAATCTCACCAAAATAGCTTGAAGCCAAAAAAACACAAAAATTGTCAGATAAACCCAAGAAAGCACTAAACCATATCAGTTTCCCAGACCTAAGAACTCATAATCTACCCAACACCTTGATGAGTGTCAACAAGAACGGTTGTAAGTTGTAACACGCAGCGGCACAGCGATCCGACTGTGATGCGGCAGTCCGGCGAGACGGTTGCACACGGAAGTCCGGCGAGGCGGTTGCGCACGGCAGTTCAATGAGGCGGTTGTCGAGCAGCGGTTATGGGTGGTGGTCCGGCAAGGCGGTTTGGTGACAGAAGGAAGAGAGGATGCGGCGATTTAGTTGAATCGCTTGTTAGAGAAGAGAGAAGGCTGATGGAGAAGAAGGGAAAGTGAGAGTCCCTGCCGTTGGAAAGGAAATAAAACAAGGCCTTAATGCTGATTTTATAACTCATTTTATATTCAGGAGACATTTTAATCTTTAATTTTTAAAATAAATTAAATAAATATCTAATATTATAAAATATAAATTATATTAATTTTTAGCTTACTTTTACTCAATATTTTATTAATTAAATAATAATATATAATTTTAAATAATATATTAATATATCATGTGTTATTTAAAATATAATAAAGTTAAAAGATTCATTTTAATATTTAAAATTGGATAAAATAAGTCATTTATGAATTAAAAAAATATTTAAATGATTCATTTTATATAATTTTAAATTTTGAATAAGTTATTTTAAACTTAACTCTACGTTAGATGATATAAAATATATTAAAGTATTACTTAACGTTACACATTATTATTTAATTGATAGAATGTTAAATAAAGTGAACTAAGAGACTAATATAACTTATATTTTGCAATGTCAAAGACTAATTTAACTCATTTTAAAAATTAAAGAACTAAAATAACTCACAAATATAAAATCAGGATTAAAATAAGCATTAACCCTAAAACAAAAGTGGTAGTTATCTAGAAAGCTAAGCACCTATTATGGTGAAGGTTCTGAGATCAAGTCTTCATTTTGATATTATAAATTTTAAGGTAAATAGGCTATTGAATAAGCCTAATCTTTTTTTTTTTTATAGGCTAGGTCATAGACCCCTAATAGGCTATTTGATTTATTTATATCTCTATATATTATAGAATTATGTTATTTGGACTTATAATATATAGACTTGTCAATTCATATCTCATTTACCATTTGATAAGCCTGTAAATTTTATTTGAATGAAGTCAACATCACATCTAATAGGAAATGATGTTAAATTCAATATAATATCATACACATCACAAGGACAACTGACATTTCTGTATTATATAGGTTTCCTTTCCAACATTATTCACTTTGGTTTAACTCACGCACTAGAAGCTTAGAAGGGTTTTAAAAAACATATAAATCCAAATCTAATCTAAGTCTGAATTTTATACAAGTCGTAACGCAGTTCTAATATTAGGACCACCAGAACTTGCGATGGAAGAGAACAGATTAACAATTGCAAGCATAATGAGAGCAGCTTGCATCTAAACATTGGAGGAACACTCAGAGATGGGAAACTTTGATAAAGCATACCTCTAATCCAAAAAATCACGTGAAACAAGTTACGAGCACTTGAACTGCTTGTAGATTCGTACAACTCTAGAGAAACATGCTAAAACACCATTCCTATGTAGTAGCCTTCTAAGATGGGGGGAGGAGTTGTGGAGTATGATGGGGAGGGTTGGGAAGTGAAAATATAGAAAGGTAAGGGTGACACTTGAATTTAGAAAAGAATGATAGTTAATTTAATAAATGAGTTCACTAATCTGAGATTAAAATATTACTAGCATTTTCCAATAATTTCTAGCGCTTTCAAGACAATTACCAGGCACTTTCAAGACAATTACCAGCGAATTATGCGATATTATCAACATTTAACAATCCAATTCAAAAGGAATTCTAATAATTTTAGCACTAGTGTCATTTTTATTTGTTGGTATTGGTCTCAAAAAGAGGCTACTGGCTATGGAAGACTTTAATTAAGTTGAGTATGATTTATGGGATTGGAAAAACATGTTTTTGAAGAGACTTGGATGATTACTAGCTTTTTTACAAAATTACCAACGCCTTCTTAATGAATTACTAGTATATTATGCCAATTTGCCAGATGATGAACAATCCAATTCAATGAGAATTCTAATCATTTTTACACGAGTTTGATTTTTATTTGTTAATATTGGTCCCAAAAATGGGCTACAAGATACAGAACACTTTAATTAAGTTAAATAAGACTTATAGGATTGGAAAAAATTTGGAAGAGATCTGCATGATTACTAGCTTTTGCACAGAATTACTAGCTTTTTCAGAATGAATTACTACGTACCATGCCAAATTACCAGGTTAGTCCAATTCAAGAGGAATTCTAGTTATTTTAGCACTTGTGTCATTTTTATTTGTTGGTATTAATCCCCAAAAAAGAGCTACAGTATAATGGTAGGAATTGGCATAAAAAAGAATCAAGTGACTATGGGAGACTTTTAATAGGTTGAGTAAGACATATGAGATTGGAAGCTTCAACTTCAACCTCCAAAGATTTGTTAACCGTGAGTAAAGTAAATTTTCATAATATTTCATATATTATATCTACATAAAAAATCAGTGATATATTTGATTGCACAATTGACAAGTTTACAATGGGTAACTCAAGATTTTCTTGTTGTACCATTCACTACAATCTCTCTTGGATAACACCAATCAATATAGAAGAGTGAGACACATTTGAAATTACAACATTATTGTCTCATTATTAAAAAAAATAATTTTAAATGAATATTTGACAAAAAAATTAAAGTAAATTTTTTTTTATATAAATTCTTCTAAAATCCCTAGCTCTATTTTTTGAACAAAGCCTATTTTCCAATCCTCTTGAACAAGTTTTGCTATTTAATGTAGAATATTCATGTCATGCTAATGGTCAAGAAATATGCAGATAATTTTTTCAAAAATCATTAATAAATAAAGTTATGAAAATTATGGGTCCTAAATTACTTTGTCAAATAGCACGTGTTAAAGTTTCCTTCAAATGAATCTAAATTTTTACTACATAAGAGAAGTAGATAGTTGGGGTTTTTTTTTTGAAAATTTTTATTAAGCAAATAAATAATTATTTCTAAAAATGTATGCTAACATTTCTTTCTAAATTAAATCATTTAGGCCCATTATATAACCATCTTTCTAAAAAAGAACAATTCAAAGTGTGATATTTGTTTAAGCCTCATTGTTTAGTATCTAAACTTTTACAAGTATAGATTTTTATAGTGCACACTCATGAACAAAAAATTAAGATTAGATGGTAATGAAAACTTGAAAACAAAAAAGATTATTTTTTATTAAAATTAAATAATTTTTAAATAAATAATAATAAAATAAAATTATAAAATTTAAAATAATTTTCAATCAAATCATTTTATAAGAAAATAAATACATATATTATACAACATCTGTTTACTTATATATAATAAAAATAAAAATAATAAATATTTAATAACAAAAAAATATTTTAAATAAACAACAACTAATATATAATATAAATTATTAATTATTAGCTCATAAGATATATAAATAAATAATAGACATACGTAATATATAAAAGTAATGATGAATAACTTAAATTTAAATAATAACGTTTAAATTTTTAAAATATTAAAACTTATAAAATAGTATTTTTATATATATTATTGAAATAATAAATACTTATAAAATGCTAAAATAAATAATACAATTTAATATACATTAACTTTTAATTAGTAAATATTTACATAAATACAATATTTCAAATTATTAAATAACAATTTCTATTTTATTAACACTTAACATAACATTTATTACCTATCTTAATAAATTTTATTCTTGGCTATGTACAATATATTTTGAGCTTATTTTTATCAACTTGTGGTCTTATTTTAAATATTTAATCTCTATATTTTAACTTTTTGGTCTAATATTTATAATAGATATTGATGCAAAATTATTAAGTAAGACAAATAAAATATTTAAGTTAAATACAAAAATTAAATATTACCATCAATAAAATTATTTTATAAAAAAAGGAATGTTACAACTAATGCTTTACAGGAAGCTTGTCAGAAATATACGCGTTTAGAATTTTCAGATATTTCATATTTATTTAGTTTATGTGCAACTTAATTTTATATGATAAGTATAGATAATGGTTACAAAGCTTCGCAATCTCTTCATATGCACCCAAGATCCATCAAAATTTATGGAAATTGTATCTATAGAACTAGTTCCTTCTTTGAAGCTACTGCAAATATTTATATGGGCCATACTTGTAGAATATCATAATTATTGATTTAATAAAAATTATAATATTTACCATTTTATGAAAAATCATATTTTACATTGAATAAGAAATATATTTTATCAAACCTTAAAAATTAATATTCAGTTGACGCATTTACTTGGTACTATGCTTATTTGTAATATAGATAACATCTAATATAATAATTACTAAGTATTATTAGAATCAGGGCACAATATTTATTTTTTGTTAACATTCTAAATATTATAGAGCGCTTTAGCTATATCTTACAAAATTTTTCTTATCATCATTATAAATACTTTTAATCTTATATAAATATCTAACAACAATTTATAAATAAAACCTCATCGCATTGGTATTAGAAATTGTTACTATTCATTTGCGATTTATTTAAACCACTAACAGGTAATCATGACACTAAGTGAGAAACTAAAGAAGGGATCAATATATAATTTTATCATTTTGAGTCTTTTTATTTTGGGGCATTTATATAATTCCTTGGAATACACTCATTACGGCCTGTATTTCACGGACCATTATGGTCCAGGGCCATGTTAGACGGACCCTTCCTATGTATTATAACACTACACCTCAAAATATAAATGAGGGAACCAAAAGCGACGACAAGCACAGGGCTGCTGTAAAGACGACGACGGTGGCTGGGAGATGGAGAGAGCCTTCTTCGACAATCCAGCCTTCAAGTGTAGCCGTAGCAAAACGCAACCAATTTTTTCTCGTATTATGTCTCCTATTCTTATTTTTTGTGACGGAAACAACGGTGTCTTATATCAGTTTTCTTCTTGAAAAGATAAAGGAGAAAAAAAAACAATTGCCGAAGGTCGGTTCAATTAAGGCCCCCTGACGGGCTAAGTCACAGGTTTTTTCAAAACCCAAGTCTAACAGGGTCCTAACTGTTCTCAAACATAAAATCTTAAAAAGTTGTATGAAGTGGTATGTTTGGATTAGAATGAAGAGAAAATGAGAGAAAAAAATGAGGATTATATTTGAGAAAAATTGAGAAATATATCATTATTGTAATAAATAATTAACAAGTTATTTTTAATTTAATTTTAAACACGTTTTATAAATTAAATTGATAGATGATTTTATAATGATATTAAAAATTAATTTAAGAGTAAATCTCCAAACTGAATTCTTACAATTTTGACATCGAATAACTTGGCTCCTAACAAAAGAATTACCAAATTCCTGATAATGTCAAATGTTATACACTTATTGGTTTGACGTTAAGTTTGATGAAATTGTACAATAACACCCTAAATTAATGCCTAACAATCACTCACCTATCCAAGTTAGTCCCTCACCCTCCCCTACCATCGTTAGTAGGGTGATCAAATCCAATCTAATTCAATCTAAACTGCTCATCGAATCAGTCCAATTCAAAAACCGATTAAAACCGCAAAATTTTGGATGATTTTGGATTTCAACCACGGTTTCTCTGTGGTTCAATTTGGTTTGCGGTTGACATTTTAGAAATAGATCCAATCCAAACCGAACCGCAAACAATATTACATACATTCCAACAAGTGGTCAGTCCATTTCATTTTAAGCCCATTTTTCCTTTTCGTGGCCCACTACCATTATTAATTACAAGACATGACTCAAACAAAAATCTCACATGATTTTTTTTTATTTTATCAAATCACACATATGATCAAATAACTGAAAAATGAAGACTAACATTAACTGTCTCGTGGATCTAAAAAAAAACCTTGAGTGACTCATTGTTTCGTTGAAACTTAGTGTGTTCGAGAGACTGATTTTGTACATAACACAATGAAATATTCTTATTTAATGGCATCCAATTATTTGTTCCATTAGAGGTAATCTTTCCATTTTTGTTGTGACCCCTTTTTTATATGTTAGTGCTTCCCCTTGAACCCCAACATATTGTATCAATTCAAGAACCACTCGAGAACCCTCTTAGTCCCAAAATCAAAGCTCATCTCACCAACCTCCAATTTCTACCCTTTTCACTCATACATATTTCTCACGTTCCTATAAGTTGTATGCCCTAGAGCTAATAAATATATGTATCAATAATTCCTTTTAATAGCAGTTTATTATTCTTTTATCCATATTTTATGTTTATTAGAATAAGTTCATAAGATACTTGTTAGATACTTCATTCTCAAGAGTTGAGAATATGAGTGATAGAGTAGTCTAGTACAATATCTTTAAAATAGTTCACAATTATAGGAATTATAATTGGACATTATTATTCTGGAAGATCGTCACCTCTGCCCGTTTCCATGATTAGTATGAGATACCAATCAAGATGGAATAGTGAGTCTCATATTATACAACATTAGATGTCAAAAACATATGTGAACACTTATAGGATAAGTGGGTTGAACGTGACAAATAGATAAAGTTCACATGGTAATTTTACTAATGTCAATGAAACATTATCTGGATCATATCAGTGCATATAATCCTTAGACCTTAGATGACATGGGTATCTTACACATAGGTAACTATAGTTTGCAACTTTCCATATACTCATGCCATGCATTAGTATTAAGCAATATATGGCTATAGTTGGTTATGTATGGAGATAGGTGACCAGTCAAGATGGGATTCATTACCTCATGTAAATGAGGAGTGCTTATGGATAAGGGTTGTTCTTGATCATGAAATCCTTGGCCGAGGTACTTGGACTTAAATAGAAAAGAGTTTCTGGTTCATGTCATATTAATTAAAGAATGAAAAAAACAAAAAACTCAAAGAATCCATATGGTTTGAGCTATAAGGTTTGATATTATCCATGACCCTGCTGGATTGGGATCCTGAATGAAAGGATTTGAGTGCATAGGAAATATGATTATTGGTTCACTAGAATGTTCTAATTGATACATTTATCACTATTTGGGTGGTCATGGCATGTTGTGCCAGGTGTTACCCATGACTTATGAGGACCAAGGGTATTTTGGGAATTGTACTTTAGGTTCGAAAATGAGTTTCCATAAGATCAAAAGTTTGATTTTGTGATCTCATTACCAATTAGTGATGAACCTAGTTAGTCACACACAATAGAACATGTATATGCCAAGAACAAATTAATTCTAATTAATGTAGTTAATTAAAATTAATTATCGAATTGAACTTGCAATTGGATTGCATGGTTGCTAGAATATTGAAGTCAAATTCAATATAGTGGTAAATTCTCAAAAGGTTTTATATGTAAGCTCTACATTTAAAAAACTATGTCAGGGGCATTTTGGTCTTTTCAAGTTGGGTTAATATAAGGCATCAGATGACTTATATGTGAGATGATGTTATTTGCGTAAACACAAAAATTACATAAGCCTATTTAAAATAAAATTTATTTGAAAATAAATTAATTCAATTTTTAAATAAGTTTTTAATTAGGAATCAATTGAGAATTAATATGTGATATAAATGTCATCCCAATATTTGGACATGCCCAATAATATAATTAAAAAAAAAATCTCTAACCTAAAAAGAAAAGAACCTAACACATTGAAGAGAAGAGAATGTGGCTCATGGTTTTAAAAAGGGGAGAAACCTTTTAAGCAATAAGTTCTCTTTATTCCAGAAAACCACTCTACCACTCACTCCATACTAGTCTAGGTTCCCAAGGACAACAAAGAACGAGACTTGGACAAAAAGGGGTTCCTTGGCATACAGTGTTTGATGGACAATCTAGAGGTCGTGTGGTTGTATGACTACGTGTTTGTGAGATGGACAACTACTCTTTACGGGACTTCTACAAGGTACATGTCCTGTTTATTCATCCTTGCTTTAAGCGGTTATGTTATCTAAATGACACAAGGTGATACCCACCTCATGAAATATGATTTCATTGAGAGTGTTTTCTATCTATATAAACAGTTCATGTGATGGAAAATTTTTATTCACTACTGTTTTATTTTTTGCTGTTTTAATCTAATGTTTTCCAGCAATGATATCAGAGCCACCCTTGTAATTGTTTAGATACGTATGATATGCCTAATATTTGATGTATATCTTGATTTTTTTGGAAGAGTTTGAATTATCCCCAAGCAAATTACAATGGCACTTCACATCATCATTTTTTTTTTAGCCGAAGCATTGATGATTGTGTTGATGGCTGGGCATTTAGGAAATTATGTTTCTTGGTTAGCGTTAAATTTGATTTCATGTTAATAAGATATTAGATATTGAAAGACAAAATCTTCGCTGTACATGATTTTGCCTTTCGCTGTATATGATTTTGCCATAGGAAAGTAACAAGTGTATATTATCATATAATCTACTTGCCATGTTTTGAAATTTTTTTTGCTTTGGAGAATTATCTTCATAGAATCATATGAATAAATATAAGACATTTGACAATTGATTTCACGTTACTAAATATTGGATATTTAGTTCCTTTCCTTTTTTTTTTTTCAGAAAAATCATGAGTAAATATTAGATATTTGAGAACTGATTTCACATTACTAAATATTTGATATTTAGTTCTTTTTATATGATATGGCTTTTGAAGTTTTTATTCGTATTGAGGTTTCATTTTGAAATTGAAATCATGATATGTGATATCTGTTATATTTCAAAATAAATTATTTTAATGATTTGGAATCATTTTAAAAGGGCAAGTTTTAAATATGGTATTTGTTACATTCTGGAACGGTTGACAGATTGAAGGCAAAATTTAAATATATGATATTTAGAATGATCATGTTATAACTACACAATGAAGGCATTAAAATTGATATATTTCCTTATTTGTTATTAGTTCTTTATTTGATTTTATTACACGCGGCTGATCATGGACTTTAGAAAATCGATGTGATTGATTTTATTTTATTTACGGATGTAATTAATTTTGCAATGGTTGTAATTTTAATTATTTTAGAGGCCTTTTGGAGTGCCCATTTTATTATTCTCGCCTTGGTATGCCAAGGATATATTTTGTAATGTACGAGATATCAAACGGAGAAATGAAAGCGGTGAAGGCCCAAAGCTCAAAAAGGAGGTCCATGGAGATGGAGCCCAGTGGGAGCTTGAAGAGGTTTTTTTTTAAATTACCCCAATGACCTTAACCCAATCCTTGTGGCTAGGATTGGGCCCATAGAAAATTCATGATCATGCCTCTTTATTATTCTAATTCTCTTATGGATGCATGTGATGTATGTTTTAATTGAATACGGATGCATGTGCAAAGTGAAACCAAAAATAGTGATTAGGTTGCCCAAGAAAATCTTCTAACTAAAATATTAAGTCTAAATGGTATAGTTTTGGAAGCTATGTCCAAGCTCTCTGCTAAAGCGTTAACTAAGAATTTTTAACTATTCCTGTTGTTGGCTATGGTTACATAGGGGTGCAAATAATGTTGAAAGATTTGTAAGTTAATGTAAAAACATGAGATGTTTTAGAATATTAATTACCAAGAATGGATGGACCTGAGGTAGTTGATATCTATGGTTTAATGGGTTAGACTTAACGATATATGATGAGCGAAGAATGGATGTACCTGAGGTCTAAAATATTAGGAGCTAAATAAGATTGAACCATACATGAGATGTATTGAACAAGAGTTGTTCACTTATAAAATATTAATTCTCCAAGAATGGATGTACCTAAGGAGGCTTAATGTTTTATAAGAATTCAATCACTTACTAGGAATCTAATCCGACTAAGATTCCCATTTCCTATTTTGGAAGTATAGGATTTGAAAAATTAGTGGGAGATCATTTTGATTAAAAGACCATGATCATTATGATAGATACATATAGCGAAAACTAATTTAATCTTGGTATTTTATAGTTTTATTGAAAAATGAAATCTTTGAACCCTCTCGCTAGCATACTCAATGCAAACATGCTTACTGGGCCTAATTTTGTGGATTGGTTTCGCAACTTGAAAATTGTTTTGAATTCGGAACGTATTAGATATGTTCTGACACTCCACAACCTACTGATGGGCATAACAGGCAACTGAACAAGAAGCTGATGCCTATCATAAATGGCATGCTGATGACATGCAAGCACGATGTTACATGTTAGCTTCTATGACTAATGAGCTGAGATGCAACATGAAAACATGAAATCTGTTGCTTATATTTTGCTACACCTTAAAGAGTTGTATGATGAGTAAAGCAGGATTGCTAGGTATGAGATATCAAAGCAGTTATTTCAAGCTAAGATGTAGGAAGGGTCTAACGTTAGAGCTCATGGGCAAAAGATGATCATGCTGAAACAACTTAGAATCTTGAGTTCTTCATGATTTCAACCTCCATTTGGATTTGATCCTCCAGTCCTTGCCAGATTCATTCTAGTCATTGTGAATTTTAACATGAACAAAATAGAAGTTTCACTTGCTAAATTGCACACCATGTTGTTTATGGCCCAAATGTAACACCCTAACTTTCACCTAATACGCTCAAGTCACATTCAGCTAGTTGTTAGCGGTTATGTCTTTGTTTCAAAACTTGACTTGGCTTTTCTTTAAAATACAAGTACTGAAAATACGGCTAAATTTTTCTTTTTGAATTTAAGATTTAAAATGCGAGCCGCGCATACGCATAGAGACCGATTATTAAACATAAAACATAACAACCAGAATATACATCATCATAACAACCATAGAATAATCATAACATAAATTATAGTAGTATATCATAATCATAACATAACAACGATGTCCTTATAAATATAAGCACATCTTGGGTTATCAATTACACCAAATATCTTTTAACTAATGCAAAACAAGGTATTAGCAAAGCTAGACTAGTCTTCATGCTTCCGCGCCCTTTGAGCCGTCTAGGTGGCGTGATTCCTACGCCCGCGCCTCAACGTAGATCGTGAACGATCTGCATCATCCCCGTCTGTGGCGTCATCCTGGAAAAGGGGTGAGAAACTTATTCAAGGTTCTTAGTAGGGCTTTCCGACTTTAACACAAGTGTCATCGCCGTCGCCCCAGTGATTTCAGGTTTCATTATGAAAGAGGTATACATGCATAGGTTCAATTTTAATTTCTCAAATCTTATTATCCGAAGTGTGTTCCTTTTAGCATGAGTCTTCATGGTATGAATGCAGCAGATATTTTATGTATGCATGGCAATATGAACAGGACACGTAGATAACACATATCACTTAATCAAAGCATCAATGAAACATCAAAGAAACATATGCATGTGTGTCTTTTACTTTTTCGTACTTGAACTCCATGAGTTTCTTTCATAACTTTTTCCATTTTTCCACCCTCATCATGGTCACCAAAATGCACCCAACATGCCCTCCTGATTTTATCATGGTCACCAAAACTCCTAATCACCTATCGCCTAGAAATGAGCTCATCCTAACTAGCCGTCGCTAGATTTATACGGTAAAAGAGGGGAATCATATTTCTTTCTTGGATCACCCTACAACCCTTAACTCGGAAGTCATAATGGGATCATTTCCACATTATCATATCTTTTATGGATGCGACATGAGCATACAACCTTAGAACCTCATATAACATATCCTTCATTCACATTTCATATTCTCATGCATTTTAAACGTGACATACCACATCATACACATAAAGTTTCATACTCAAGGAACTAACATAATCACATCATCATAAATATGTTCGAGGTTCATCATCATAATTATGCTCTTTCGGCCACCTATCTCATAGTATTTTATGCTTTGACCCTTACGGGCCTTAAACTTGTATTTGCATTTTTATTACCCTCAAGAGGTTAACACTTAAACTTTTCTCTAAGATTTGAACTCACTAAAATTTCAAACAGCATTTCACATAAAAGGGTAGAAATATCATATGCTTACCTCTAGAATCTCCATTTGTGACCCTTTTTAAGATCCGTCTTTGCCTAAAGCTCCATAATCAATGCCTAAACCAATTATGAGGGATTCCTAGGCATGTTCTCTAAGTTATAAACCATCTTTCCTCTATCTAACTATGATGGAATAGAATTATGTTTTGCCATGTCTAAGAGTGTTAGAATTCCTATTTTAAGTTCTTATCATTACCTTAAGCTTAGAAATTAGTACCTAATCTTTTATGAAGGGATTTTATACCTGTATTACTAATTATGAACCACTTATCCTTGATTCAATCATGCTAGAATAGATTTGCATCTTTATGCATTAAGGTGTTCTAGAATTCTCATCTCTAATCCATTTTCAAGTTACTTATTCTTTTCTAACTTTTCTAAATCGATCCTTGCTTCACTCAAACATAATTTTACACATTTTAACACCTTAGAACATCATTTATACAGTAGCCAAACATAGATCCGAAATCATGAGCCCATAAAATCATATAATCTCTTGAGTTGAAATGCATATAAGTTGCTAGTTTTCTCTTAGACGTTTTCAGGAACAAAAGGTGTTCTGGTAATCGATTACATGTTCCTAGTAATCGATTACCAGGAGCTAAATTCATTCTGGCTTCAAAACAACCGGGTAATCGATTACATATAATGGTAATCGATTACTTGGGTTAAACCTTTGAAAAAAAATAAAGAACATCATAGTAATCGATTACACTAATAGGTAATCGATTACAGGGTTTTAAGGACCGGTTTTGGGCATGAAGAACAGCCTTGGTAATCGATTACATATGTCTGGTAATAGATTACTAGAACCAAAAATCTTTTGAAAAACTACTCTGGTAATCAATTACATAAGCTGTAATCGATTACCAGAACCTCCTGAATTTGAGAAAACATGATTCTTGACACATTTCCAACCATTTAAACACCTCAAAATCTTAAAACATCTTTTCAACATTTTCTTAAAATCATCCTCACATTTTACAAAATCAAAACCATCATTGTATCACACTAAAACACATCCACTTGAAGATACTTAGGGCAATCTTTGAGCTCTAGAGTAGTTAGGTGATGACATAATCTTAAACATGCTATGCACTTCATTTTTACTCTTTATTACAAAGTAAAGTGAGAGCATAAAATAAATATGGGATGCAACCTCATTATTATCTTTAAGGATTAAGTGATGACTTGAAACATAAACATGAAATGCAAGCTTAGGAATTTAAACATGATAATGCAAGTTCATTCATTTATTCTTATGAACTTAGTGATGGCATCCAAATAAACATAAGATGCAAGACATAAACTTAAACATGAATGCAACTTGTTTTATCTTAACTAGAGCTCCTTCAAGACTTTAGAGGAACATCAATAGCCTTAACCCAACATGTATCTTAACAATGGAAGATGAGCTTTAGAGTTCTTAACACCAAGTTTTCAATTCAAAGAAGACTTTGGCTTTAAACTTCATCATCAAGCTCAAGAAGGTAGATTTCCATAAGAATGCCAACATTTTAACAAAACAAACACAAATAAAACTACTCATATTCTTTATTTTATTGCTCATGGGCTTCAATCTAGAGTAAAACTCTTAGAATGGCCGACCAACTTTAAGGTTGGCAAGGGTAAGCTTAGAGCTCTTTGAAATCATGTGATTAATTTTCTTTAACAAAACTTTTGTGATCTACCTTTACATTTTTAGCAAACTTTGCTCAAACCAAAGCAAAGGAAACCGAAATCATGAAGAGGAAAAGAAAAGAAAACCACAAACTTTATCAAGGAAAAGAAAGAAATCAACGCATGCATGGTCCAAGACCAAGTTGTTTCAAGCTTTAGAGGTTTCTCACATGACAACAACAAGTCATTATCTTGAAACCTCATTATCAAGCTCATGTTTTCTTTATGAAAGGGCCTCTTGGCCGAAAATGAAAGGGGAGGAAAAAGGATCTGAAACCAAGAGAAACTAGAACTTTTCTTTAAGGAAGACAAGTAAAAACTTGAACACAAACCCCTACCTAAAGAAGTCTTGAAGGAAAAAGAATGAAATGAGAAGACAAAATCCTTGGATGATGAAGATTGAGAAGACAAAATGGTGGTTTGAGGTGTGGAAATGGTGATTAAGGTTTGAGGTGGTTTGGGTGTGGTGGAAGGTGGTTGATTTGTTTGGGGAAGGAAATAGACAAGCAAGATGAAGAGAAATTTAAGAGAAAATGCAAGGAAGTGCAAGAAAACTAAACTTGGCAAATGATCTAAAGTGTAGCCAAGTTCTTCCAAGCTTGGTATTTATAGAAAAATGAAACTTTGTGGCTGATTTGGGGAGGGAAATGGCACCCTTTTGGAGGAGGAAGAGGGAGGAAATATCTCTTACAAAGGCATGGGCTTAGGCATGGCAAGCATGGTTGAAAGCATGGGCAAGGTATGGCCTAAGGCATGGTTCTTTGAGTGAAACAAAATCAACATGTGACACAAATGGAGAGCATGAATTCAGCCAACATTTCAGCCAAGGGGGAAAGGATGATTTGCTCATGTAATTGTGGTTTAAGGATGTGTTTAGGTGTTTCTTTGATTAAGCTTTTGATTAAGAGTTGTAAGAAAGTGTTTAGGTAAGGTAATTGGCTAATTAAGGTTGTCAAGACTTGATTAGGAGGGTAATCTCACTAGATTAACAATTTAAAATAATTCTTTTGGTCAAATGAGGTATGGCACAATTCTTTAATTTAAGGAATTGGAGAGAGAAAACACTATTCAAGATTCCATGACTAGGAATCTTGAACTAAAGAATGCAATTAGAGTTTATCTAAGCAATCTTAGGTTCTAATTAACCTTAATAAATTCCTTTGACTCTAGATTAATCATCAAAATAAATTAATCTTCGATTAGAGCCTAATATTGCTTAGGTTTGCTTAATTGCGTCATTAGTCTCACTGTGCACTGTCTAGGGGCAAAATGGTAATTTCGCACTAAAACTGCCCTGGACCTTCCGGCCCAACTAAACATCGAGAACCACTTATAACCATCATTTAAAATCCTTTGGTAAAGTCCGCCAACCGGATAAAACGGGTTAAAAAGTCGCTGGGCGTTTTGGTAATTTTGCCAGGAACTCAAAAATGAGATTCTTCCTCTATTACCACACATAACACATATAATCCCCTATCAATATCAAAACATCCCCTTGAGGATGGTCGGACGACGATCTCATTTTCGGGTAAAATGACCTTAGGGCATTTCGGTATTTGTACACGGAAAAATCAGGCATTACACCAAAAGGCTATGTCCAACAACAAAGGGAAAGAAAAGCTTCTTATAGCTTCTACTTTTGGTAAAACTAAGAAAAAGAATAACAATAAGAAATCTATTCCCAAGTCATCAGCTGGTGTTTAAGAAAAAGGGCAAGACACAAGTTGCGGATAAAGGAAAATGTTTCCATTGCAGTAAAGTTGGGCATTGGAAGAACTCCCTCAATACTTGGAGGAATTAAAGGCAAACAAAGGAAGAGTGTGCCTTTGGAAGGTATGTCTTCTTATTTTTTTGATGGTCCATATAACTCAAACACTTTGTGGATTCTTGATACTAGTGCAAGTTCTCATATTTGTACCTCTATGCAGGAACTAGCAAGTAGTAAAGTCCTAAGGAAGAATGAAGAGACCTTGAAGGTAGGCAATGGAGCAAGTGTTGGAGCCAAAGCTGTGGGTCAACTTCTTTATTATTATTGAATAATCATGTTATGGTTTTGGGTCATGTTTTATTTTTCCTAAGTGCTTCTGAAACATTATATCAATTTCTAGTTTGACTAAAATTGGTTATTCCTTTCTTTTAAAGGATAATGTTTGCAACATTTATTTTAGAAATGATGCTTTGGCGTTGGTTACATTCATGATGGGCTTTGTTATATAAACACAAAAATGAAAGCATCTCCTAGGATTGCTGAAATGAATGCTATATCTGATTCAACTCCTAGTCTCAAACAACTTTGGCATCTAAGACTGGGTCACATTGCGGAGGATAGGATAAACAAATTAGAGAAGATGAGACTTAGTTCTTTTGGGTTTTGAACCCATTCCAACTTGTGAGTCATGCCTACAAGGCAAAATGACTAGGTCTCCATTTGGGAGACAAATGGAATAGGCCAAAGAAGTTTTGGAGCTTGTGCATAGTGATGTGTGTGGCCTATTTAGTGTAATGGCTAAGAGTGGATATTTCTACTTCATAACCTTCATTGATGATTTATCTAGGTATGGGTATGTTTATCTTATGAAGCATAAACATGAATCCTTTGAAAAATTTAAGGAGTTCAAATTGGAAGTAGAAAAACAAATAGGAAAGAACATCAAAGCTCTTCGATCCAATCGAGGAGGAGAGTACTTAAGTACTGAGTTTGATGAATTTCTCAAATTGAATGGCATTATTTCGCAACGTACTCCACTAGGAGCACCTCAGCTAAATGGTGTTTCAAGAGGAGAAACCGTACTTTACTAAATATGGTGCGGTCTGTGATGAGTTACAGATCTTCCCATTTCACTATGGGGATTCGCATTGCATACCGCTTGTTATATTCTAAATAGAATTCCTTCAAGTCGGTTCCTACTACTCCATTTGAATTGTGGTTTGGTAGGAAGCCTAGTCTTAAACATGTTAAGATCTAGGGTTGTCCATGTTCATTAAGAAACTAAACACTGATAAATTGGAAGCTCGGTCCCTAAAAGGAGGTTTGTAGGGTATCCAAATGATAGCTTTGTATATCAATTTTACCTTCCCATGAACAAAGAGTTGTTATTAGTAGAGATGCTATTTTTCCTGAAAAAGAGTTTGTTCAAGAAGAAGGCATGGGAAGGGAAATAAATCTAGATAAAGAGTCATCAACCTAACAAACCAATGAAATGCCCAACACTATGGACATTAACCAATCAGGACAAGAGCTAATTCAAAATAAGAGTGTCACGGAATCTCGAAAGTCAAGTAGGGTAATTCGTCCTCCCGCGAGATACCTTAATCTCCTTGATAATGCGCAAGAGTTGTTCATACATGGAGATAATGATCATAGAGATGATCTACTACTTATGAAGAAGCTATATCTAATATAGATTCTTCAAAATGGCTAGAAGCAATGAAATCTGAAATGGATTCCATGTATTCAAACCAAGTCTGGATCTAGTTGATCCACCTAAGGGAATAGTACCTATCGAGAACAAATGGATCTATAAAAGAAAGATTAGTGTGGATGGAAAGGTAGAGACCTTTAAGGCAAGGCTGGTAGCAAAAAGCTATCGCCAAGGGAAGGAGTCGACTATGAAGCGACTTTTTCTCCTGAGCAATGCTTAAATCCATCAGGATATTGTTAGCCATAGTAGCATGCTATGATTATGAGATTTGGCAAACGGATTAAAACGCTTTCCTTAATGGACACATTGAGGAAAACATATTCATGGACCAACCCAAGGGTTTTGAATCTAGGATAAGTCTAAAGTGTGCAAGCTTAAGAGATCCATTTATGGTCTTTAACAAGCTTCGAGAAGTTGGAATCTTCATTTTGATGAGGTCATTAAATCATTTGATTTCATTAAGAATGAAGATGAGCCATGTGTTTACAAGAAGGTCAGCGGAGCCAAATTGTCTTTCTTGTATTATATGTGGATGACATTTTGTTAATTGGGAATGATGTAGGTATGCTAATAACTGTAAAAGTTTGGTTGTCAAATACTTTCTCCATGAAAGATTTGGGAGAACTAAACTATATTCTCAGGTTTGATCTATAGGAATTGAGATGAGACTGATAGCTTTTTCCCAAAGTCTATATTTGGAAAAGGTGTTGAAAAGGTTCAACATGCTTGATTCCAAAAGAGGATTACTCCTGGAAGACATGATATTCACCTCTCTAAAGCGATGTCACCTAAGACACTTGAAGAAAGGGAGAAGATGGCTAAGGTACCTTATGCCTCTCCAGGAGTGTAAAGCCTCGATTTTCTATTGAGTATAAATGACCAATGCCCTTGAGATCATTTTTATCCAATTTCAGGTTAGCCGAATCCTCAATGGGTCAAATCAATGTTTGAAGGGGATTATATCTGCTATGTTTGATATCCGAGGTGAAAATCTCATTTTCGAACTTTCGGCTCAAAATGACCAAAATACCCCTAGCTTGTTTTACGGGTAAAAGTGCCGTTTGAGTTCGAAACTTTTCCAGAAGTTTGAAATGATGTTTAGGAGTGGTATTTGATGTTTAGTTTGCTGGGAGGTCCAAGTAATTTTAGTGCAAAATTACCATTTTGCCCCTAGAACAGTATACAATGAGCCTAATGACGTAATTAAGCAAACTTAAACAATATTAGGCTCTAATCGAAGATTAATTTATTTTGATAATTAATCTAGAGTGAAAATAATTTATTAAGGTTAATTAGGACCTAAGATTGCTTAGTTAAACTCTAATTACATTCTTTGATTCAAGATTTCTAGTCATGGAATCTTGAATAGTATTTTCTCTCTCCAATTCCTTAAATTAAGGAATTTTGCCCATACCTCATTTGATTAAATGAATGATTTTAAATTGTTAATCTAGCAAGATTACCCTCCTAATCAAGTCTTGACAACCTTAATTAGCCAATTATCTCACCTAAACACTTTCTACAAACTCCTAACCAAAACCTTAATCAAAGAAACACCTAAACACATCACTAAACCACAATTACATGAACAAATTATTCTTCCCCTTGGCTGTAAAATTCTAGCCGAAACCTTTCCCCCAAATTCCATCACATGTTGATTTTGTTTCACTCAAAGAACCATGCCTTAGGCCATACCTTGACCATGCTTTCAACCATGCTTGCTATGCCTAAGCCCATACCCATGCAAAGAGATATTTTCCTCACTTTTCCTCCCCTTTGGCCGTCGGCCATTCCTCCCAAGGCAGCCTCCATGTTGCAAAATTTCTATAAATACCAAGCTTGGAAGAACTTGGTTACACTTTAGATCATTTGCCAAGTTTAGTTTTCTTGCACTTTCTTACATTTTCTCTCAAAGTTCTCTTCATCTTGCTCATCTTCTTCCTCCCTCAAAGAATCCTTCCACCACCACAAACCACCACAAACAACTTTAAACCACCACTCCCTCACCTCAAACCACCCCTTAAACACTTAACCTTTCCATTCCAAGCTTGCTAACTCAAGGAAAAATCATCTTCCTTGAGCTTCCCTTTGGCCGAATCCTCTCCTCCTCAAAAGAAGATTTTGTCTTCTCATTCCTTCAAGGATCAAGCTTTCTTTCATCCTTTTCAAAGACTTCCTTAGGTAGGGTTTTGTTTCAAAGTTTTTACTTGTTTTCTTCAAGAAAAGTTCTAGTTTTCTCTTGGTTCAAAACTCTTTTCTCTTCCTTCTTCTTTTCGGCCATGAGGCCTTTTCATGAGAAAAACTTTGGCTTGATGATGAGGTTTCAAGATAATGGCTTGTTGTTGTCATGTGAGAAACCTTTAAAGCTTGAAATCTTGGTCTTGGACCATACATAGTTTCAGTTTTTTCCTTTTCTTTTCCTTGCCAAAGTTTTAGTTTTCTCTTCCTTTTTCCTTTAAAGATTTCAGTTTCTTCTTCCTTGGTTTGAACAAAGTTTGTTAAAAATGTTAAGTAGATCACAAAAGTTTTGTTAAGAAAATTAATCTTATGTTTTCAAAGAGCTCTAAGCTTACCCTTGCCAACCTTAAAGTTGGTTGGCCGTTCTAAGAGTTTTACTCTAGATTGAAGCCCATGAGCAATAAAATAAAGAATATGACTTAGTTCTTTGTATGTTTGTTTAGACAAAGTGTTGAGCTTTGTGTCCATTTTCTTGAGCTTGATGATGAAGTTCAAAACCAAAGGCTTCTTTGAAGACTTGGTGCTAAGAACTCTAAAGCTCACTTTATGTTGTTAAGATACATATTGGGTTAAGGTTATAATGTTCCTCTAAAGTCTTGTAAGAGCTCTAGTTAAGATAAAATGAGTTGCATACATGTTTATGTTTATGCCTTGCATAGCATGTTTATTTTGATTTCATCACTAAACTCTCAAGAATAATTAAATGAACTTGCATTATCATGTTTAAATTTCCAAGCTTGCATTTCATGTTTATATTTCAAGCCATCACTTAAACTTAAAGATAATAATGAGGTTGCATCTCATATTTATTTTATGCTCTCACTTTATTTTATAATGAAGAGTAAAACAAGTGCATAGCATGTTTAAGTTTATGCCATCACTTAAATGTCTTAGAGCTCAAAGACTTGCCCAAGTATCTTACATAAAGTTTTAGAAAATGGAGGCATTTCAAGAATTCCATTTCGGCCTTGTGATGATGATGATGGACTTGAGATGAGTTCATCTAATCATAAGTGCCCATAGTCTAAGTCTTGGAATTTTTCTAAGCTTAGGTGTATTTAAAGAACCTTGTGAATAAAGTTTTATGTTTTAAACTTATTCCTTGAGCTAAATGATTTAGCTACTGACCTTACCTATTTTTGTATGATTTTAATGAGAGGAATTGGTTTTTAAAAGAGTTTTGAGTTCCTAAAATAATTCCAAGAGAAACTAGTAACTTATATGCTTTTAAATAATGAGATTATGTGATTATATGATGCTTATGTTTTCAATTCTGCCTTGTGCAATTGGCCACTGTATAAATTCTGTTTTATGGTGTTAAAATGTGTAAAATTATGTTTGAGTGAAGCAAGGAACGATTTAGGGAAGTTAGGAAAGAACAAGTAACTAAAAAGGATTTGAAATATGAATTCTAGAACACCTTGATGCACAAAATGTAAATTCTGTTCCAGCATAATTGGACTTAGAAAAATGGGTTATAATTAGTAGATATGTGTAGGAATCATAATTGGTTTAGGAGTTGATTATAGAGCCTTAGGCGAAGACGGAACTTAGAAAGGGTCAAAGAACGGAGATTCTAAGACCCCGTAAGCATATGATAAAATTCTGCCCAAAGTAATGAAGTGCTGTTTGGTTATGTTAGTAAGCATAAACATTAGAGAAAATTATAGGTAATGATCCCTTAGGTGTAATAAAGATCCATAATAAAAGTTAGAATCATTATAACATAAGTTTAAGACCCGTAAGGGCCAAGGCATAAAATACCATGAGATAGAAGATGTGATGTGAGAATGAGACGAGTGGGTATATTCGTGATGATGTGAATATGTTATTACCATGAACATGAGAATATATGTGTATTTGTGGCATGTTGTTGTGATGATGTGGTATGCTATGCTTGAGATGCATGAGAATGAGAATATGAATGAGTTAGAAGGGTATGCTCCTATGAAGTAGAGATTTATTTGATTGAGAAAGTTTCATGAGAACAATATGTGTGATTTAAGTTATGTGGCATGACTCAAATTTGAGGAAATTTAGAGTATAGTCGTTATGCTACCGAATTTCCGTCAAATTTGAAGGATTTGAGAGTTTTGAAAAGAAAGATTTTAAATGTGACATGCCAAGACGCATTTCTCCTACCGTGAGAAGAAAGGAAACCCATGGGGGGTATGGTCGTGGAGCCATATCGAAGCGGACAATGTCACTGGCTTAACCAAGACGATGCGTTTCAGACGAGACGTACTTCTTGCTACGGTGAGGAGAAGGTAAAACCGTGAGGTCATCGACATTTTCCTGCCAAAGCGGACAAAGTCACTGTCTTAACCAGTTGATGCGTTTCGAGAAGGAAAAATGTTCCATGATGGGTGATTCCTTAGGTCCCCTGCTCGTACTTTGGAGTCGGATTATTATTTTTGATGATTATGATTTGCTTATCAAGAGGAAAAGTAAGAACTAGTGACGACTAGTTAAGGTATGAGCTCATAGCCTAGTATCAAGGTCGGTTACTATTTTCACATACCATGATGTCACAAGTTTGAGAAACGAGAAAAGCAGAAGTATCCTACTTATGAAAGCGAAAAGTTGATTATGCATGCCACTTGTATGTGAACTAGTTGTTGATAATATGTTTTATTGTTTTACTACATAAAGTATTGCCATGCATTCATATTCTGCTATGCTGCATACATGCATTAAGATTCATCATAAAAGACACAGACCTTGGATAACTATCTTTTATGAAAACCTCATAATGAACCTTTGCATGTTTAACCTTTTCATAATAAACCCAAGGTTCCTGGATGTAAACGATGACACTAAGATAGGAGGTTTCCCTACTGAGATTCTTTAGCAAGATTCTCACCCTCTGTCTTCTTTTCCCGTTACGTCTTTAGATTCAGAGCGTCGTTCGTGATTTTTGTTGACACACCCGTGGGAGATGCACTACGATCCGGATTATCAGCCTTACCATTTCGAGGGTCGTTGTGCCCTGCGTTTTTGCATACATGGGACACCCATTTGCTTTTCCTTTAGCTTTTGTTCACCCAAACTTCTCCCTACGATGATTTGATCTTCGAGAGGACGCGACCCGTGATGAGAGACGCCGTGTCGACCATCATCTTCAGTGCGTGACTACCCGGAGTATGTGCCCTCATACCTCGTTGCGGGAGGGATCATCTGAGGATTCTCCTTAACCCTATTTGGAGGATTCCTTTTTGCCTTTGGCCGTAGGGGTAGCGAGGACATGGTCTCTCAGCCGAGGCTTATGAGGCGTGTACATCAACCCGAGAGGCACCCTCGCCGAGGAGGCCACGTCACTCCGCCAATCCGTATGCCCACGCCTCCTCTCCATTGGGCCACCTCCGAGGAGCTTCTGCAGCGGGCTACATCTCCCCGTCGAGAATTAGCGTAACCTGGAGGCTTTAGAGGGGAGGGTTGTTTTTTTTGCCGGTGGTATTTTTTGAGGCTTTCCATGTATTAGCTGTTTATGTTTCCTGTTCTCATCTAGTGCTTTATGTTTTCTGGACCTAAGCTCTGCCCATTCTTATATGGGTATGACTTTATGCTATTATTCCAGTTGTATACTAAACTATGGTGATTAATATTATGATGGATGTTTCTATGATTGGTGTGTTCCTACTTGTTTTACATTGCATGATTTATTTACTCTTCCGCTTTACGTTTTGTTTATGTTGTACGATGGCTCGTACTTGGTTTTACATATTCTATTTCAAAAAAATTTACCCATATTTTCCGCTAAGTTATTTTACAAACGAGTCTTAAACGGAAGTAATACCTAATAATTAATCTTAATACGTCCTAGGCGTGTTGGGTTAAATATTAGGATGTTACAGGTAGCCTCATGTATGCAATGTTGTGCACTAGGCTAGATATCCCATATGTTGTTAGTATGACTAGCAGGTTTCATTAACCCAGGACTAGAACATTGGGTAGCTGTTAAGAACATCCTTAAGTACTTGAAAAAGACTAAGGATATGATCTTGGTATATGGAGGAGGTGATTTAAGATTAAATGGTTTTACAAATTCTAATTTCCAATTAGATGTAGATGATAGAAAGTCTATCTTGGGTTATATATTCACTTGTAATGGAGGAGTGGTTAATTGGAAGAGTTGCAGCATAAACAACTGGAGATTCCACTAGAGAGCTCAGTATATTGCTTTAGATACAGCTGAAGAGGCAGTTTGGATTAGGAAGTTTGTGACAGAACATGGTATAGTTCCTTCAATATCATCACCAATTGCTCTCTATTGTGACAATAGTAGAGCAATAGCTCAAGCAAAGGAACCCAAATCACACCAGAAATCCAACCACATTGAGAGAAGATTTCACATTATTCGAGAAATAATCAAGCGGGGTGATGTAGCTATACAAAAGATAGCGTAAGGAGAAAATGTCACTGATCCACTTACAAAGGCCATGACATAACAGCAATAAACAGGCATATTGAGAATATGGGTCTTCGATATTGTATTGAGTGGCTCTAATGCAAGTGAGAGATTGTCAGTTGTTTGCCTTAGTGCAAGTGGGAGATTATTAGTTGTTTGCCCTAGTGCTAATAAATATATGTATCAATAATTCCTTTTAATAGCAGTTTATTATTATTTTTTTATCCATATTTTATGTTTATTAGAATAAGTCCATAAGATACTTGTTAGATATTTCATTCTCAAGAGTTAAGAATATGAGTGACGGAGTAGTCTAGTACAATATCTTTAAAATAGTTCACGATTATAGGAATTATAATTGGACGTTATTATTCCGAAAGATCGTCACCTCTGTTTGTTTCCATGATTGGTATGAGATACTAATGAAGATGGAATAGTGAGCCTCATACTATACAACATTAGATGTCAAAACAAATATATGGACACTTATAAGATAAGTGGGTTGAATGTGACAAATAGATAAAGTTCACATGGTAGTTTTACTAATATCAATGAAACATTATCTGGATCATATCAGTGCATATAATCCTTAGACCTAAGATGGCACGATTATCTTACACATAGGTAACTATAGTTTGCAACTCTCGTATACTCATGCCATGCATTAGTATTAACCAGTCTATGGCTATAGTTGGTTATGTATGGAGACAGGTGACCAGTCAAGATAGGCTTCATTACCTCATGTAAATGAAGACAGGTCCTATGGATAAGGGGTTGTTCTTGATCATGAAATCCTTGGCCAAGGTACTTGAACTTAAATAGAAAAGAGTTTCTAGTTCATGTCATATTGATCAAAGAATGAAAAAAAAATACTCAGAGAATCCATATGATCTAAGCTATAGGGTTTGACATTATCCATGACACTGGATTGGGATCCTGTAATGAAAGGATTTGATACATAGGAAATATGATTATTGGTTCACTAGAATATTCTAATTGATATATTCGTCACTGTTTGGGTGGTCATGGCATGCTGTGCTAGGTGTTACCCATGACTTATGGCAACCAAGGGTATTTTGGAATTGTACTTTAGGTTTGGAAATGAGTTTCCGATAAGATCAAAAGTTTGATTTTGTGATCTCATTACCAATTAGTGATGAACCTAGTTAGTCACACACAATAGAACATGTATATGTCAAGGACGAATTAATTCTAATTAATATAGTTAATTAGAAATTAATTACCGAATAGGACTTGCAATTGGATTGCATGGTTGCTAGCACATCGCTAAGTCAAATTCAATATGGTGATAAATTCTCATAAGGTTTTATGTGGAAGCTCCACATTTAAGAAACCTATTAGGGGCATTTTGGTTTTTTCAAGTTTGGTTTAATATAAGACATCATATGACTTATATGTGAGATGATGTTATTTTGGTAAACACAAAAATTACATAAGCTTATTTAAAATAAGAATTATTTGAAAATAAATTAATTCGATTTTTAAATAAGTTTTTAATTAGGAATCAATTAAGAATTGATACGTGACATAAATGTCATCCCAATATTTGGACATGCCCAATAATATAATTTAAAAAAAAAATCTCTAACCCTAAAAAGAAAAGAATCTAATATATTGAAGAGAGAGTGTGTGGCTCACGGTTTTAAAAAGGGAGAAACCTTTTGAGCAATATGCTCTCTTTATTATGAGAAAACCACTCACCACTCACTCCATACTAGTCTAGGTTTCCAAGGCCAACAAAGAACGGGACTTGGACAAAAAGGAGTTCCTTGGCATATAATGTTCGTGTGGACAAGCTAGAGGTTCGTGCATTTGTAGCTATGTGTTCGTGAGACGACAACTACTCTCTATGGGACTTCGCTACAAAAGGTACCTGTCTTGTTTATTCATCCTTGCTTTAAGCGTTTATGTTATCTAAATGACACAAGGTGATACCTACCTCATGAAATATGATTTCATTGAGAGTCTATCCTATATAAACAGTTCATGTGATGGAAAATTTTTATTCACTATTGTTTTATTTTTCGCTGTTAATCTATGTTTTCCAACAGTTCCAAACCCGCGAGCCCATTCTCCCTTTCATCCCAAGTCATGATCCTCTTCATCTTCCTCCACGTGGCTCATGCCATCCACCAAAATGACCCTCACCTGGAGCGAAATGACGACCGTATTGATAATTTTATTGATGATTGAAATGGTGTTGGAAAGTGCAAGTGAAAATGAAGATGAAAGTAAAGATGGAGGTGGCGGTGGCGGTGTATCCTGAGGGTGACGAACTGATTTGGGATGTATTATGTAGCTTCGTCAAACTTAATACTAGGGACCAATAACTATTTGACGTTTAACATTATCACGAACCAATTTATTAATTTCTTTTTGTAGGGACCAAGTTGTCTGACGATAAAATTATCATGGTTCAGTTTGGGGTTTACTTTTAATTTAATTTGTTAAATGTTTATGTTTATTCCCAAAGGAAGAGAAAGACTTGGGTGGTCCGATGTTTGTGCTGACATGAAATCGCCACACCTTATTCCCTATTATTATATTTATAGGGGATAAAGGTGGTACATGTTATTAAAATGGGTGATGAAGCGTGCTTGAGTTTGGCAAGTAAGGAATAGATAGACATGTTAATATTTAAATTATGAAATCTATTTTAAATTTTTTTAATAAAAATGAATTTAATATAAATATTAAAATGTTATTAACATTCTACTACAAAAAATGTTATTAACATTCAAGCAATTTTACTTTTTTATTGGCGTTATAAATGTCATTTCCATATTTTCTCAAATACTTTCCCTTTTTTGTGCAAAGATGAGAGAACAAATTCCAATGTGGGTCCCACTGGAAATTTTCTCTCCAACCAATCTTTTCTAGAAAAACAAATGGGGTGAGAATCCTATTTTCTTTCTACTTCTTTCCACCCATTCTTCCAAGAAATAAACAGATTATAAGAGAAAGACATTAGTTATATCTTCTAGAAGCAAATTTTGTAGACAGACTACTAAAAGAGATAAATGATGAAAAATCAGTTTTGATTTTTGAGGAAATAATGAGAATAGAGATTTTATTTATTTATTTATTAAAGAGTGAAATAGAGAGACAATGATATAACATTGATGTGTCTAAGAATATATTGTGGAAGAAATAAGGTAAGGGTCTTTTTTTTTTTTGGTTTCCCAATATATCAATCGCTAGATATAGTGAGTAATCTATTTGTGTGTCATAGGTTCATTTAAACTAGATAGATACTAGTTATGAGTTTTAAAACTACTTCATTATAAAGATTATTTTTAATTATATTGATTTTAAAAGCAGTATAATTCAATTAATGGTCGAACCTACACTTGCAACTCATTTGGATGTGCATTTTTTGAATAAAAGCATTTTTTTAATAAAAATGATCTTTTTGTGTTTTTTAGTATATTTTGTCAATTTTTCTAAGTAAAAACAAAATCACTAAAAAAATAAAAAAAAAATCTTTTTTGAAAACTATGATATCTATCCTTCTAGAAAAGATGTTTTTTATAACATAAAAAGATATTTGATAATAAATAAAGATATTTTAATATTACATTCCAATATAAATGACTATTACATTCAAACATTAAATATCTTTTACTTCTATAAAAATTCTTTTTCTATTTTTAGAGAGGTTTTTTCTAATAAGCAAATCCAAATGAGCTTTTAAATAACTACAAGATCTACAAAAGAAAATTGAATCTCTCAATGTCTTATTGCAGAATATTGCTCCCAAAATTAAGGAGATAAATCCAAGAAATCATACTATTTATGATAATCATTTCTCCTTTCATTTGTTATTGTCATAGTCATAGTTAATGAAACGCTCAAGCAAATCCTTTTCATTTTTTAGTAATTAGAGAAAGATCCCTAACCAAAATTTTATACTATATTCAATAGAGAAATATTATTTGTACTCTTTATTATAGGACACCATACTGACACATATATATCTATCATTAAATAGGATATGGATCCCACTAGTTTGGACCCATCTCATTCAATAGTAAATAATAGTGTGTCGAGACAATATCCTACAAAGTATGAATATAAATAACGTTTAAGCCTTTATATATGATTGTCTTGTTGGTTTACCGTAAACACCTTTCCAAGGTGTTTGAAAACTCCTAAAATTCAATTCTATCAAGGAATTGAAATTAGACCCATTTGAATCTGATTTGGTGATGGAATTGAACTCAAAAATTAAAATTCCCAAATTAACCTTACTCAAATAAAACCCAAAACACCCATTACACCCAAAAAAATGTGTGGGCAACGGTGAGGCCACTAAAGGGCTGTTGCTTTGTTAAAACACTTTCAGTTTCAGCTTTCCAGATTTGTGAAGAAAAATGAAAACTCAAATTTCAGGGCCTTGCTTTGCCAGTTTCCAATTTCAGTTTTGATTTGTGAAGAAAAATGAAAACTAAATTTCAGTTTTTAGTTTTTTTAGTTTTTTCTTCACAAATTTGAAAAACCAAAAACTAAAAACTGGAAATTGGCAAAGCAAATAGCCCTCAGTTTCAGTTTTAGCTTTTCCTTCACAAATCTGAAAATTGAAAATTGAAACGTTTTCAACAAAACAAACAACTCTAAGACCACCACCAACTACCACACATTCCAACGGGGCAAAGTGATGGATAAGGGAATAGCAGCTCACATCGTTAGGAATGGATGACGTTGGGAATTGGGTTGGTGGTATGTGGTTGACAAGGCCAACCATGACGATGGACCAGCACATGCAATGCAACGTCTCAACTAGGAAGAAAGGAAGTGAAGAATGAACCAAAGGTTAAGAAAGGAAATTTTTCTTTGGTTTGGATAGAGAAAGGAACTGAATAGTAATAAAAAGTTGATGTATATGGGCGCAATAAAATAAAAATATCATTTGGTTTTATTTTTATTGAGTAAATTATACTCACCTTCCCTAAGTTTATGGAAATACAACTCACACCCCTCTATTTGTCCACTTAACACTTACACCTTTTCTGTTTCAAATTTTAAGCATTTATATTACAGTTCACTTTCATTAATATAACATGATAATAAACTTAATAATAATGAAAAAAAAAATTGGAATCTCTCTGTTAAATTTAAGGGTGTTTTTATAATTTTATTAATTAAAAATTTATTATCAGTTATGTGAATGAGGAGTAAAACTTAATATAAATACTTAAAATTTGACAAGGAGAAGGGTGTGAGTGTCAGGACACAATAGAAGAGGTGTGGGTTGCATTTTGACAAATCTCAAGGTGAGTATAATTTACCCTAAAGTAAATTATATATCTTGACTTACTTCATATACACTCCAAACTAAATAATTGAATACAATTCTATAGTTTAAAGGGTTTATTTCAAACATAAGAATTCAATTCAAATTAAATGGAATTAAATTCTTAATAAAATTGAATTCAATTTCATCATATAATAACTTTCCAAACACTATGTTTAGAACACACTGATTTGAGCATCAAACTGTTTTTGTAGATATCTAGTGATGGAGTTTCTAGCTAGCTTAAAGAGAATGACTTACAATAGCCTGGCTCTTTACATACAAGCACAAGTTTTGTTGAATCTTAAGCAAAACCTATGAGAATATGTTTGTCACGCTTCTTTGTTGTTATTACTTCTATGGAAGGGAGGGCAATGTAATAAAATGATATTGACCCTTTGCTTGTTTTAATAGAAAAGGAGCCTTCTAATATGGGGAGGTTGAAGTTATAGACCGTGATGGTCTGTTGTTGTTTTGCAATTTTATAGAATGTGTGGTATTTTGTGAATTTTGGTTTTCTACTTCATTGTCCACTGTTAAGAGTTTGTTAATTTCAAAAATAATCATTTTGTGATTAACAAACTGCCGATAAGAGTGAATTAGTTAGAAAAAATGTTGTTACTTTATTGTTAATATTACTATGATTAATAATAATAATAATAGTTTTATTTCTATATATGCATTAACAATGCAAAACAATTTTACCATGTCAACCAATAGAATTTCACTTGAATAATAAATTATAGTAAGTGATTGTAATAGTGGATAGTTATTTTGTATAATTTATCTTTTTAGAGTTTTATTTTTATTTAAAAATAATTGTCATTTTAGAGTTTTGAATGAAGTAGTAATTAAGTCACTAGGAGTAGTCTTAATGGTGAGGGGCTTAGGTAGTTTATGTGGAGTCATAAGTTCAAATCTCACTCAAGCCAATATACCAAAAAAAAAACCTTAATTAGTATATCAATTTTATCATTTTTTGCATTAAATTAGCTAACATATTTCTCTTTCTTATCTTTTTTAGCCAATCTAATTCTTTCTTTTTGAGACAAACTAGTTTATTACCCATGCAATGTATGGATGATTAATAATAAAACTAGTATATTTTAAATATTAAATTCATATATATATATATATATAAATTATACTCCATAGTATTGTGCAATTGAAAAAATTATTGCATTTTTTACATAAATATATTGATTTCTATGAAATATAATACAAACAAATAATTAGAAAAAAATTGAGTACACAAGTAAATAAATAAAATTTTCAATATCATTCATTTAGCATGCATATTATGATGAAAAGAATCAAACTAATGATCATCTTTATAGTAAATCATACATTTGGTATTATTTTAATACATATAAGATGTAGATAATAATATATCAATTAAATTAGTTAAAAATGCCATTTAAATTGATATTCTCAAATATTCTCATTCATGGTGAAATTTTCACCTATGCGATCATAATAATCCATGAAAATTATAGTTGGTGTTTGACTAATATGGCTTGCTTGGAACTAACTCGATGGAAAAATAATTAATCTAAATAATCAATAACTAATTATATTCCATTTTTAGTTATATATCAGGTCAAACAAAAGAGAAATTGCGTGACTTCAATGATTGTGCACATAATTATTTGTTTCTCAATAGGCAATTTTAATTGCTTGCTGATTTGGTAGTTAACCAATAGGAAAATATTATAGTACAATTGGAATTTTTGGGTGTTGTTTTATATTAATTAGAGGTATTCTTTTTATTATGAAATTGATCTTGATTTATATTTATTATTAAAAATCATTTAATCTCAATTTCAAATTAAAAATTTAAAATGACCAAATCTAAAAGAAATAACATATTATACCTCTAAAAATGACTTAAATGAAAAATATAAATAATAATTGATAATAAAATATAATTAATTATTATATTATTATATTTATTACAATAATTATAAAAAAAATACATCCTCTTAAAAGACTAACCCAAAAAGTCAAGTTTAAATTTTTGAAGTCTTACTTTAAATATCATTATTTAAAACAAATTATCTCATTCAAAATAAAATTATTGTATTTGATTTAATAAAAAATTAGGAATCACAATTGATAATAAATTTGAAATGAAGTGCAATAAATTAATTATATTTATTATTACTAATGATTTACTATCAATTTCAAATTTCAAAATTTTAAAAAGTTCAAATATAAAAGAATATCATATTATATTGTCTCAAAAATTATTAATCATGATCAGTAATAAAATATAATTGACTATGCACATAATTATAATCATTTGTTATATTTATAATACCTCGATTTTTGTGTTATTCTAGTGGTGTGTTAATCGGCTAATTAAGATTAGTTGAGTATAACTAATGTTTAATTCTCTTAATTAATTAATCAATCTATAATTAATCTGTCCTAATTAATTTTAGTCTCTTAATAATTTAAATATGGAATATGCTAATTGTTGTGTTTAATTATTTTAAAAGCTAACATTAGTGTTTTTTGAAAATTAGAACTCCCTCCAATCTAAAATTTCAAATTCCCTCTCAAAAGTTTAAAGTTTCAAGACACTCTATATCATGTAAATTATTTGAATTCATAGTGCAAAGAAATACTATTTATTTGTTGTTTTGTATTTAGTTTTATCATTTCATGAGATTGGGAGCAAATTACACTAGTATCCCCTAACCCCAACTTAATACCTACACTATCCTTAATGAAACATGACAAAATACAACCCTAATCCCTTTTGAAAACATCATTCATGACCTCCCTCCATCCTCCCCCACCATTTCAGGGAATTTTGATCATTTTAGCACTAATGTCATTTTTATTTGATGGTATTGGTCTTGAACAAGGGTTACAAGCTATGGAAGACTTTAATTAAGTTGAGTAACACTTATGGAGTGGGGGAAAGAAATTTGTACAAACCTAAAGAATTACCAGCTTTTACACATAATTACCAGGTTTAGACTGAATCACTAGTGTATTATGGTAAATTATCTGCATTGGGATCCAATTCAAGGGAAATTCTACTCATTTTAACACTAATGTCATTTTTTAATTTGTTGATATTGGTCGCAAATAAGGCCAACAAGCTACGAAAGCCTTTAAATTAGATGAGTAGGACTTATAGGATGAACTTTTTTTTTTGAAAAGACACGCATGTCATTAGCATATTCTAATAATTATTAGCACTTTCACCTAAAAAGGATAGTGTATAACTAAAAATTGATGAAAAATGTTTCTAAATTGATGAAAAATGCTTCTAAACAATTGAAATTGAAACTACTGCAATTATCTATATGGCCCATACTAGTTAGAATCTCATAATTGTTGACTTAATAAATATTATTATATTTAGCATTTTATGAAAAAAAATCATATTTTACATTGAATTAAAAATATATTTTTTTTTATCAAACCTGTGAACAATTATTTACTTCAGCATTTACTTAACATTATAGTTATTTGTACTAGAGATAACATCCAATATAATAATTAATAAATGCTAATAAGGCTACAAACTTGAGTAAAACTTATGGACGTGGGAAAAAAATTTTAGAAGAGACTTGAAGTATTACAGCTTTTGCACATACTTTCCAGCATCTTCAAATTGAATTACCAGCATATTATTCCAAATTACCAGCATGGAGCAGTCCAATTGTAGGAAAATTTTAATTATTTTAGCACTAGTGTCATTTTATTTGATCGAATTAGTCTAAAAAAAAAAAAGGCAACAGACTAAGGAAACCTTTAACTAAGTTAAGTAAGACTTATTAGAAGAGTGGTAAAAAAATTATATAGATTAGCTCCGTTTCTAATTTTACACATGAAACTCATCTACATAATTTTTACATCTATATGTATTCTCTAATCAAAGTCAATAAATTTAAGAGTGAAAGTCAAGATAAAGTTTTCTCATAGAAAAACCCGTGTGTAATTTGATTATTTTATTAACCTTAGTACCAAGTATTAATTAAGAATTACTCATTAAAAAATTGCTCATTAAATTAATTAAGAATTTAATTTTAATATTTTATTTATATAAAAAAAATTTATATAAATATTAAAAGATGTATTGTCTGTCACATTGGCAAAACTATTTTGAAGATTTTCAACAATTATCTTTTTTTTTATGTTTATTGTTTTATTTTTTTATTGAAATATCCTTTTATTAATGATTATTCGTATTAAGTTTTTTTTTAAAAATATATAACTTATAATAATATGGTTTTCCATTGATCCTATAGTAGGATATTGATACCCTTGTATATTCAACAGTTGTGAATTAATTATTAATTATACAAATTTAAATAACTCTTATTAGTAGAATATGTGACTTATTTTTAGTCATAAATAATTAAAAAGCACCACTATTCTTCAATTTTGTAAAAGTATTGGAGAAACCAAAAAATATAATATTTATAATGTAAATATACTAAAAATATTTTTGATAAAATCATTCAAATTGGTCTTTCTTAAATTGTAAGCTGGATAAATTGGTCTCTTATATAAAAATCAAAATTAGGCTCTCTAGAAAAAAAAATACTCACACAATTTTGCCAATTAAACATATCAGACAAATTAATGCATTCATACAATAATCAATTTAACCTTTTTTTATAATTATTGAGGAACTAATTTGTTGTATATTTCAAATTGAGAGGTACTTCTTTTAATTTTTTTAAAAATAAATAATTTGTACTTGCAAAATTTAAGAGAGACTAATTTGAGAATTTTGTCAATAATTATTCCTATAAATATAGGTTATTTTAATTTTAATTAGTCCTTAAAGTTTTGTTTTATTTTGGTTCTTCATTTTTTTCCTTTATTTGTTATTTGTTCTTGCCATTTTAAATTTAGCCTCCACAAATAGTTTTGAATATATATTTAGTCGTTATAAATATTGAAAATTTTCCCCTTATAAATATCATCATTCAAATGACTCATATTGATGAGAAATAAAATTTATTTATATAAAATTGATTTAAAGATACATAAAAATATATTAAAGGATTAAGCTGTCAAGGTATGACCACAAAACTGAACTCACCAAATTAGATTTTTTCTTGGTCACCTCTCTAAATCAGGTCGAACCAATTCATATAGATAATCCAAATTATGTGTCAGTGCTCATGAGTGCAAAGTTGATCCCGCGTGATATATTGGAATTATTCTCCTGGTGTGTGTATATATATATATATATATATATATATATATATATATATTGTAAAATTTTGTTTATATTGTTATCCAATCAAATCATTCTATTTATATGCTTTTTCAAGTTGTGGTGTAGACTTAACCATTTTTATTGATGTGATAATACATGATTGAACGACAGGATAAATTTTTTTTACACTGTTAATGCATAGAAATTAAACTCATGTGTGTGTATATATATACGGGTTAGGATTAAATCATACTGGAGCAACTTTAAGCAAATACTACACAATTGAATAATTTTTTTATAGGTGTAATCTTTTACAAAATCCATTGTTAGATTAAAAGTTCACATCATATAGATTATATCCATAAGATTTTAAATTAATGCAAAATCATTTGGCATAATTTTTATATATATTTAAATAAATGTAATGTATATATTTAAAATGAATAAGAATAAAAGTTACATGATTGCATTACTATTAATATTTATTTTTTATAAAATTTGACGCCAACAATCTTTTTTATTTGTTCTATAGCGATGGCATAATTGTTATATAATGGTTTTAATAAACAACGTTATGGTCCACGGGGTTCATAATATAAAAAAAAAAAAAAACAACACTGGGTTCATAATGTAATTCCACGGTTTTAGTTCTTTTAATGTTGGGTGAGTTTTTGCAATTCTAATAAACTTGTCAATAGCTTAAAAAACTAAGCTTTAATACAGGGACCATCATGGTCGCAGACCATGTTAGAACGAGCCGAAAAAGAGAAGCAAGAAAATGGAAAGAGAGACTGGAGAGATTCGGTAGTTTCCTTCTACTTAGATGTGAGAATGAAATAGGAAAAAAAAAAGGTTTGATAGTGAGATTCAAAAAATGTTTTCTCGCCACAATTGGGGAGAAAACTAAAGTGGAAGAGTGTGTTTTGATAAAATGACTATCAAACCTTTTTATATATTAGTGTCTAGACAAAATGTTTCCTTCTATATATTCTTATGGTCAAATATATATTTATGAATTTTCACAGTTTATACATAACAATATTTAGTATTAGTTATCGTTGTTATATTGTTTATGTAAATGATATCTAAAATTGTCTAACTTATAATTTTAATATTATTTTAAATTAATTTGTTATAGCTAAATCTTTTGGAGCAATATTATTCAAATTTAAATGAATTAGAAATATAAAAAGTAAGAAAATATTTACAATATATTGTATTGAGGATAAAAATGTCATTTAATGTTATTACATCTTCTTTTTTCTAACTTTTCTCTCTAACCAAGTAAGAGAAAGAAAATTAGAAAGTTTTTTGTCTCTCATTTTTTTCTTCATCAAGTAATAGGAGAGAATATAAGGGTGTATTGGTTTGTGAAAATATTTCCTGTTTTCATTTTTGAAAAGGATTTTCATTTTTTAGATTTTTAAAATTAGAAAATGCATTTGGTTTTAAAAGTAGATTCTGTTTTAAAAAGTGAAAACAATGAAAATATGTTTTGTTTGTTTGTTTTTAAAATATAATTCTCAAACTAAAATTTAAGATAATAAAATTATATTTGATTTTAAATAATAAAAATAGTGTATATTTAGTTCTCAAATTTGATTTATCCACCAAAAATAATTTTATAATATAATAATGTAATAAAAAGTTTTATAAATTAAGGAACTTCTAATAAAATTACTTTTATTGCTTGAAATATACTTGACTTGCGGATTCACTATTTGTCCTTTTTAAAGATCTTTAAGTAAATTGTAATCACAATAAAAAAGGACTTAAGTGAGTCAAATCATTAGTATTATTTAAAACTATGTTTATTATTGTGTTATTGTAAATTTTAAATATAAAATTTTTAACCTAATAGTATTATATAATATAGCTTATTCCTTTACTCAAATTAAATTTTCACTAAAAGGCTTTCACATTTTATCTGAATGTAAATGAAATAGAAAAAGAATATAACTTCACATAAAAAGAAATATTATAAGCGATAGTCATGAATTTATCAAGCTTAAGGGATTTTTTATAAATGGATTTATTATCATAATAATAATAAACAATAAACATTTTAATAGATTGAATATTAAAATAAATAAAATAATAATAGTTAAAAAATTGAGAGGAACATAATAATATAATATACAAGCTATACAAGAGTGTGCCATTGGCAATTGGTTTAGCTATGCTTTTTTAGTTAATAAAAAATAGAAAGAAATTGAGTAGGGTCCCACATATTGCACATGACAAAAAGTGTGATGTGAACTTAAAAATTAAAATAATTGAAAGAAGAGTGTTGAAGACATGGATATATGTTTCAAACAACGGACCTGATTTAAAACAAAGAAACATTCCTTCTATTTATTAAATTGCCACTGCATTTTCATGTGGAAATATTTTCAGCCAATAACAAAGGAAGGACTGGAAACGTGAATTCGGCATTTTCATATTTCAGCCCTTTTAAGAAATATTTTCATGAAGATATTTTCAACTCAATCTAGCCGAATATATTTTCAGGTCCATTTTATATTTCCACCAAAAATGCAAATGGAAAACGGGCACACCAAACGCCCTCTAAACTTTTCTCTACATTTTCTCTCCATCTCCTTTCTTTTCATATTCTTTCTTGTCATTTTCTTTCTCCATCCAAACAAAGGGAAAATTCCATTGTTTAGATAATTTATTATTATTTTTAAATAGTTGGTTAATGATGCACTACCCCAAATGGTTAGGTAACAAAATAGGATACATAAGTCCAAGGAGAAAAGTGATACCAATAATACAAGGCATTCAAAAACTAATTCATATATGAAAAATCCTAAATCCCAAAAATTAAAATATCTACACCTCAAGGCTATAATTTAGCACATGTTTGGATGCACGTTTGTAGCTTTGAAAGTTGAAATCTCGTTCAAAGTGGGTTAACTGATTTTGAGAATTTTTTTTGGTTTGGTTCATTTTCTTCAAAATCGATTACGGCTCCAAAATCTCAATTAGCTAGAAGCAACTTTTTCTTGCTTTTGTGGTGAAGATGTTCACATTTATGGCCTTATATTCAGAAAGTTCCATCATTGTCCTTGAGTCCCCAGTCCGTTCAAGAGTTTTCAATAGAAATAAAATAAAAAAATTCATATATTATATATATACCCTTATGTTTAAAGTATTATACATTTGTCCGTTTTTATTTTAATAGAAATCGGTTTAAAATAATTTGTGTGATCAAGATCACAACGCGAAAAATAGAAGCACATAAATCGGGTTGAGCCGATTTGCGCCGCCTGAATTCCAGCCAATCAAATCGGTTGAAACCGATTTCAGAACTTGTGCCTATAATCTTAATTATTTTCCACCTCCACCAATCCGCAATGTAACACTCTAAAAATCATTTGAAAATTAATTTGAGCTTTGTTAGTCATAATTTTAAAAATATAACAGTTTAACAACAATGAGGGTGGCCCAATGGACGTTATTTTTAAAAAAAATTTTGGCCTGGAATAGTAACCTCATCTGCCCACTGCCCGCCTGTAGCAAACCCTAATTCGGACCCTAGAGGTGGTCGAAATTAGGAAAACATGGGAATAAGGTTAGAAATAGGTGGGAATGATGATTTTATACTTAAAATTAATTTTCTGGAATATCGGTTCAATCGTGTATGGTGTTTACCCGTTCTGAAATTTCGATGTGCGATTTTAACACCGAAGATATTTTTAGTCACCACAAATGGTCAAAGTTTATCCTTTTAGGACATGTGGAAGGCCAAGATTTAATCTTGGAATCCAAGATTAAATCTTAGCCATCCATTTTGCTTTATCACAAAATATCTTTATACATCCATTATAAGATCAACACATGTTCTAATCTTCTTCAAGAAGCCAAATCCTCCTTCATTAAGCTTCAAATTTCGTGCAGCCTTCAAGGAGAAAAGAACCAGCCACCATTTTCATCTTTAAGAGCTTGATCTTGAGTTCTAAGCCCAAAAACCCTAGCCTAGAGTTGTGGAAACCTCAAAGTTCCTTCACAAAACTTGTTCTACACCTAATTCTCTACCAATCTAACCGAATAAAATTTTCATTCCTTATCAAAACCTTATCTTGTACCTCATACCTCACTGATATCAGAGGGGTTTGAAGTTGGATTGGGAGCTTTGGAGGAGAAGGAAGCAAGCTTGGTTAATCTTGAAGCCAAGGAGCTAATAGGTTACTCCAAGTAGGATCTTTGCCCTTTCTTTGTCAAATTTTTCTGATCTGTTTTGGCATGACCTAGGTCCGAAATTTCTAGTTTTTTTGGTTGATATTATGTTGATATTGATGTGTGAATTTTGGTGGTGTGTTAGGATGGTGTTAAAAAAAAGGTTTTTATCAAAATAAGTTTGGACTAGGTTGCTGGAATTTCTGTTGTCCTGTAGGCAGCAGTGGTTCATGAATTTTCTGGTATATTTATGGTTGTTTTTATGAGCTACAAAAAATTTTATGTTTAATATAACACCTTAAAATAACTACATGAATTTTCTTGGGTGTTAGTTTTAAGGTTTGATGCCTTAGAAAAATCAGAAACCGAAATGAGGCAGATGTTGTCTTGATTGTTGAGACTGAAGCAGTAAACTTGTCAGAATTTATTATCATAGCAAATGATTGAATGACCCTTTGAAATTTTTACACGGAGTTAAGGAAATATTGAAGTATCACTGTAAATTTTATTATGTATTGGTTCAATCATTTGCTAGGGTGAAAAATTATGAGAACTCCAGTCTGAGTTGTGAATTGGTGGTCCCTGACCACTGAATTTGTACAATTTACTAAAGGAGTTAGATAGCTCCGTTTGTCTTGAAACTTTTACAGGGTCTTCTAGACATGTTAAAGTGTCATATATAATTTTTGTGGCACTTAGAATGGCTGTTTGATATGGTAATTAAATGTTGTGCCTAGGACAGTAAATCTGCCATTGTGCTGGAAATGGATTGATGTTGTGAGTTGATGAACTAATGGCATTTTTGTTCTAGTATGACATGAATAGATTTGTTACCTATTTGGCCATGTGACTTGTGATATATAAAAGTATGCTAGAGGCATGATTGAGATTATATTGTGAATGAATGCCTGTATATGCATTATGCTTGCATTTGAGAAAAGAGAATATATATAAATTTCAGTCATGTTCTGACATATGGACAATGTACGTCCTTTTTGCTTTTCGAGTACCAATGACCAAAATGGCCCTGAGGTCATTTTACCCGAATTTGACACAGCCCGACAACCCTCGAATGGGTCAACTCAATGTTTAAAGGGGATTGTAACTGTTATGTTTCCATATCGAGGTGAAAATCTCGTTTTTAAACTTTCGAATAAAATGACCAAAATACCCCTCCTGTGTCTACATCTGAAAGGTGCCGATTGAGCCCGGAATTTTTCAGGAAGTTTAGAATGATGTTTTTGAGTAATATTTGATGTTTAGCCAGGTCCAAAGGTCCCTGTACTTCAAAATTACCATTTTGCCCCTAGAACAGTGTACAGTGAGCCTAATGACGCAATTAAGCAAACCTAAGCAATATTAGGCTCTAATCGAAGATTAATTTATTTCGATAATTAATCTAGAGTCAAAATAATTTATTAAGGTTAATTAGGACCTAAGATTGCTTAGATAAACTCTAATTGCATTCTTTAATTCAAGATTCCTAGTCATGGAATCTTGAATAGTATTTTCTCTCCAATTCCTTAAATTAAGGAATTGTGCCATACCTCATTTGACCAAAAGAATTATTTTAAATTATTAATCTAGTGAGATTACCCTCCTAATCAAGTCTTGACAACCTTAATTAGCCAATTACCTTACCTAAACACTTTCTTAGAACTCCTAATCAAAAGCTTAACAAAAAAACACCTAAACACATCCTTAAACCACAATTACATGAACAAATCATCCTTTCCCCCTTGGCTGAAATGTTGGCTGAATTCATGCTCTCCATTTGTGCCACATGTTGATTTTGTTGCACTCCAAGCCCATACCTTAGGCCATACCTTGCCTATGCTTCCAACCATGCTTGCCATGCCTAAGCCCATGCCTTTGTAAGAGATATTTTTCCTCCTCCCTTGGCCTTGAAAACCATCAGCCATTCCTTCCCCAAATCAGCCAACATGTCTCATTTTTCTATAAATACCAAGCCTTTGAAGACTTGGTTGCCCTTTGGATCATTTGCCAAGTTTAAGCATTCTTGCACTTTCTCTCATTTCCTCTCAAATTCCCTCAACTTGGCTGATTTCTTCCTTCAAGTTTCAAGAGGATTTTCCTTCTCCATTTCATCAAGAACTCAAGCTTTCTTTCATATCTCTCAAGACTTCTTTAGGTAGGGTTGTTGTTCTAAAGTTTTTGCTTGTGTTCTTAAGAAAGTTCTAATTTTTCTCTTGGTTTCAAAACTCTTTTTCCCTCTTTCTTTTTCGGCCAAGAGGCCTTTTCATAGAGAACATGAGCTTGATGATGAGGTTTCAAGATAATGACTTGTTGTTGTCATGTGAGAAACCTCTAAAGCTTGAAACAACTTGGTCTTGGACCATACATGCTTGAGTTTCCTTCTTATTCTTGGTTTTATTTTCAACTATTTCGGTGTCTTTTTCCTTTATTTGAACAAAGTTTGTTAAAGTCGTTAAGTAGATCACAAGGTTTTTGATAAAGAAAATTAATCACATGTTTTCAAAGAGCTCTAAGCTTACCCTTGCCAACCTTAAAGTTGGTCAGCCGTTCTAAGAGTTTTACTCTAGATTGAAGCCCATGAGCAATAAAATGAAGAATATGAGTAGTTCTATTTATATTTGTTTTGTTAAAGTGTTGATGTTTTTGGTTTAATCCATTTTCTTGAGCTTGATGATGAAGTTCAAAGCCAAAGTCTTCTTTGAGGACTTGGTGTTAAGAACTCTAAAGCTCATCTTCCATTGTTAAGATACATGTTGGGTTAAGGCTATTTATGTTCCTTTAAAGTCTTGAAGGAGCTCTAGTTAAGATAAAATAAGTTGCATTCATGTTTAAGTTTACGTCTTGCATCTCATGTTTATTTTGATGCCATCACTAAGTTCATAAGAATAAATAAATGAACTTGCATTATCATGTTTAAATTCCCAAGCTTGCATTTCATGTTTATATTTCAAGTCATCACTTAATCCTTAAAGATAATAATGAAGTTGCATCTCATATTTATTTTATGCTCTTACTTTACTTTCTAATGAAGAGTAAAATAAAGTGCATAACATGTTTAAGATTATGTTATCACCTAAAGACTCTAGAGCTCAAAGACTTGCCCTAAGTATCTTCAATGGAATCTCTAATAAAAAAGAGATGGATGTGTTTTTAGTATGATTCAATGATGGTTTTGATTTCGTAAAATGTGAGAATGATTTTAAGAAAATGTTGGAAAGATGTTTTATGAGGTCTCAAGGTGTTTAAATAGTTTGGAATGTGTCAAAAATCATGTTTTCTCAAATTCTGGAGGTTCTGGTAACGATTACCAGAAAGGGTTTTTGAAGGACTTTTGGTTCTGGTAACGATTACCAGAGAATGTAATCGATTACACGTCTTCATGCCCAGAACCTTCTGAAACCTGGAATCGATTACCATATAGTGTAATCGATTACCCCTATGTTTTTTATTTTTCCTAAAGATTAACCCCAGGTCGATTACCATGATATGTAATCGATTACTCCTTGTTTGAAACCCAGAATAATTTTAGTTCCTGGTAATCGATTACCAGAACACCTTTTACTCCTGAAATTACCCCAAGAGAAACACTAGCAACTCGTGTGCATTTCTAATATGAATTTATGTGATTATGTATGGATGAACACTTTTGGTTTCTGCATCCTTTTGTGGCCACTGGATAACTTCTGTTGAGGAGTTAGAATGTGTAATGTTATGTTTGAATGAAGTAAGGAACGTTTTCGGAGGATTGGAAAGCCTAAAACAAATAGGGAGAAATTATAACTAGAATCTTACAATGTTTAGACATAAGGATAATAACTTCTATTCCAGCATAATTTGAGCTTAAGGATAATGTTTCATAACTAGTAAATTGTGCCTAGGAGTTGAACATAGAATCTTAGGCAAAGATAGAACTTAAAAAGAGTTTAAGGCATAGATTCTAGAATCCCCGTAGTTGAAGAAATGATCTTGATGAGTAATCTATATGATGCTGTTGGATGAATTAGGAAGCATAATATTAGAAAGAATTTTAAGGAACGATTCCCTAGAATATGATAAGATTTGCAATGGGTGAAAAGATTACTAGAACAAGAATTAAGACCCATAAGAGTCAAAGCATAAGATATCTTAAGATAAGGAGATGTGATGTAAGGAGGAGATTGATGAGTAATGGTTGACGTATGTGAATGTTTTTAAATACCGTGAGTATGAGAATGTATGGATGTGTGGCATGTTGCTATGATGATGTGATACACTATGTTTAAATGCATGAAAACATGAGGCATGAATAGAGGATATGTTATATGATGTATTATGATTGTACGCTCATGTTGCATCCATACAAAATATGTTAAAGCAGAAATGATCCCATTATGACTTCCTAAGTTAAGGGTTGTACGGGGTTATCCAAGAAAAGAGATATGTTAATGAGGAAATGATCCCATTATGACTTCCCGAGTTAAGGGTTGTACGGGGTGATCCAAGAAAGAGATATGTTTCCCCTATATTTTTTTCCCGTATAAATCTAGCGACGGCTAGTTAGGATGAGCTCATTCCTAGGCGATAAATGATTAGGAGTTTTGGTGACCATGATAAAATTGCCGGGCCGGCATGTTGGGTGGATTTTGGTGGCTATGACGAGGGTGGGAAAAATGGAAAAATGGAAAAGTTATGAAAGGAACTCATGGAGTTCAAGTATGAAAAAGTGAAGACGTACATGCTTATGTTTCATTGATGCTTTGATTAAGTGATATGTGTTATCTACGTGTACTGCCATGCTCAAGTATTGCCATGCATACATAAAATATCTGTTGCATTCATACCATCAAGACTCATGCTAAAAGAAACCCACTTCGGATAATAAGCTTTGAGAAATTAAAACGAACCTATGCATGACACTTGTGGCTGGGGTGACGATGATGACACTTGTGTTAGAGTCGGGGAAGCCCTACGAGAACCTTGAATAAGTTTCTCACCCCCTTTCCTCCTCGTTCCGCCAGACGGGAATGATGCGGATTCGTGATCTACGTTGAGGCGCGGCGTAGGAATCACGTCACCTAGAGGTAAGAGGTGAAGCGGAAGCATGAAGACTAGTCTAGCTCTGCTAATACCTTGTTTTGCATTAGTTAAAAGATATTTGGTGTAATTGATAACCCAAGATGTGCTTATATTTGTAAGGGCATCGTTGTTTTGTTATGATTATAATATGATATTACAAGTTGTGTTGCATTTATTCTATGGTTTATTATGATTGTTTTGGTGATATATTCCTGGTTGTTATGTTTTACGTTTAATAATCGGTCCCTATGCGCATGCGCGGCTCGCATTTTAATTCTTAAGTTCAAAAAGAAAAATTTAGTCATATTTTTAGTACTCGTATTTTAAAGAAAACCAAGTCAAGTTCTAAAACGAAGACGTAACCACTAATAACTAGCCGAATACGACTCGAGCGTATTAGGTGAAAGTTAGGGTGTTACAAAATAGAAACAAGACTTGGGTTGAATGGGGGAAGGAAATTGAAAAAGAAACCCCCAATTTATAGTCAATAGACGTATCAGCTAGGAATAGATCTGTGTGTGATTCGGAAATAGAAGAAAATGAAGTTCGATAATCACGTATAGAATTGAGCTCGTCCCTAGAGCAGACTATTTCCCTTGTGTGGTGTAAACCACTACAGATACCATTTGTATAAATTATTTATTGTGGAATTGTCTATGACAAATACCCGTTGGATATAACTAAGTCTTTCCTATGTCAATGAAAAGAAAATGCACTGACTTGATTTCTATGGCTATAAGTGGAACCATGTCACATTGAGATAATCACTGCATGTGTTATATGCCTACTCATCTTACTCTAGATTGACTGCCTTGGAATGATTTATTAATTGTTGAAACATTATGATATATGTGCTCTAAGTAGTTGATTATTAAAAGCTACCCACTTCGGAGGGATGATTTTAGAATCTTAAAATAAATCTTTAGTTTATATTGCATGATCACATTTTCTTGACAAACCAAAGTGGCTTGGGCGATGACGATGACATAGATTTTTCGTATCTATTTGGGGATGCCCTATGAGAATTATGTAATTCTCACCCTTGTTTGTTTATGTTTCCGTGTCGCCTCCAGGTTAAGCCAGGAGGACTATGACGTTGCTAGTAAGAGGACTCTGAATGGTAATAGTGTAGCAGTGAATGTTTATATTATGCTGTATTTAGTGGAATGGATATGTATGTAACTACATTAGATAAGTGATATGTACTAAAGTTCATAGAGGAGCTTCCTCTTATACTTAGTTGTGTATTCAATAAAGGTTGTACCTTCTTTGTTATATACATATTTCAATAGAATTTCGCTTAGTTATTACACACGTAAATCGAGCTTTCTATAGATACTTAAGAAAGGTCCGCTAATTAATAAGTAACAACTCTCGAGTATGACATCATGACTTAAGGATGAGGTTGTACTTGGGAGGATGTTACATGTAGCTTGCAGTTATGTCACCCCTTGGAATCAATTCAAATTGATTTTCAAGCAAGTTTTTCTGTTAAGCTGATTGGCTGAAGCGAAACCAAGCACCATTCCTTTAGTTGAATCGTTTAGAAAAAATTGGTTGATATTGAGAGTGAAGCAGTGAAGAGAAAGATGGATGATGAAACTATTTATAGCCTAAATATTGATCACATTGCAGGAAGATTGGCACATCAGGTTAGTAGATTATTTTATATAGTTTATTATGTTAAATTATAATTTATTTATATTTAATTTTTATAATATATTAATTGTTCAGGAGGCTTTGTAAATCTAAAATATGATAATTGAGTAAAATCTGAATATAGTTTAATATGTGATAAGATATTTAGTGTAATTTTTTTGTATAGATAAGTAGTTAGTGAATAGGTTGCGCTTTGTCATTTAGGATATGAGAATTTAATATATTAGTATTTAGGTGGTTAAGATTATAAGAGTTAGTGGAATGTAGGCCTTGTTTGGGATTGTTTTAATCTTTTAGTTTTGAAAAACTTTTCAAAGTAAGTTTTATATTTAATTTGTAAAAATAAAGAAAAGAAACAAGGAATCGTTTGTTATAAAAGAGTTATTAGATGGTTAAAAAAAAAAATGTATTTTGGATAATTATTTAATTTTTTTTTAAAAGTAGTTAATCATAAAACTTGGTTGATAATGCATTTATAAAAATAATTATGGATATAAAATAAATGCATGATGTAAGTGAGATAAATAAGTTAACATAACTAGTTTGGTACATAGTATTAGACTGAGTAGTACTTAATTTGTTAAATTTGAGCCAACAAATATAATATAAATCGAATTTCGATTACTTATACTATTATGCTAATGATTTAGATAAACTTTCATATTCATATGCAAAAGTAAATTGAGAGACTTTTATAATAATCATACATATTGAATAAGGAGGTAGCTAAATAGGGTTATTTTTAGTTCTGCAAAGTCGATTATTCATTCTACCAGAGTATTGATGACAAGTGCTTTAAATTTAATTTAAATTTAATAAGTTTTATATGAATATTATTAATTATTCACATTGGCAATATTTTTTTTATGGTTTGGAGCCTACTCGAATTATAAAAAGTAGGCGTTATGATAAGATGGTTGAGCCTCATCCATTGATGGAGCCATATATGAGGCAGGTTTTTGGTATGTTGCATAGATGGTTCCCATTTATGATTATGATAGATCGCTCATTAGTGCACTTGTTGAGCGATGGAGGCCTGAAGTCATACACTTTTCACCTACCCTATGGAAAGTGTACCATCACACTTCAGGACGTTGCATTCCAGCTAGGGCTATGTGTGGATGGACAGGCTATGAGTGGTTGTATTGGTTCATGGAGAAATTTTATGGGGGCCGCAATATATGGACACTCTGCAGGAGTTGCTGGTGGGTCCCACCCAGGAGTACATCTTGGGATCTACCTGAACCCTTGGTTCACAACGACATTTGGAATTGAGAGATAATGCTGATGAGGCTACATTTATCCAATATACTCGGGCATATATTATGGTTCTACTTGGTGGGTTCCTTTCCCATAAGTCAAGGTTCAGGGTCAATTGAAGTAGCTTCCACTCTTGGAGAACCTTGCAGAGACAGGGCAATATAGCTTGGGGTTTGCACCACTTTATCGGTCTCTATGTCGAGGTGTTAAATATAATGTCACTGAGATTGGAGGGTGTTTGGCACTACTAGTTGGGCATGGTAGAATGCCCGAGTTATATACCAGACATAAGCATCTGACCGCTTTCCATTAGCTCAGAGGTACATCTATTTGATTATAAAGTTCTTCATTTGTTTTGCATGCACACCACCATTAATTTTTTTTTTCTTTGTAGGTGGAGGGGTTTTACTTGCACAACTAACACATATACGAGGCGACTATTGAGGATCAGGGATCAGATTGATGCGATTAGTATTATGGGGTAAGTTGCATTCTACCATGCTGTTGAGGGTTTCGTTTAGTGATGTTTATATTTCGAAGTGTAATATATTATTCTCCATTATTTCAGTTTTGGACTCCATACAACCTGATGATATTAGGGTTGTGACCCCTGCATTCATTTATGAAGAGGCTGTTTGGGCATCAGACGACTTTTATACATTTTTCTATGATTGAGTGGCACCAGGCTGATCGGGTTGTTTGTTAGTTTGCTGAGGACCACATACCCCGTGCCCGCTAAACATTGATCAGTTATATGTAAAGGATGGCGAGGGGATCTAGACGCATGGTGGCCTCAATATCACACACCATGGCATATGCATGGGAGAGACGCCAGGATAGAGAGGTTCATTACCCGCTGGCACACGATGATTGACCATCAGTCGAGTACTTCGATTGGTACTACTCGCGACCAGGTTTTCCTCAGTTCGCGGACCCCTGATGACCCTGGACTTAGGGAGCTACTAGAAGGTGTAGGTGGGAGGCCTCGCTAGCATCGACATCCCACACCACCAGATGTCCGAGATCGATGTGGTAGAGTGCGGTGAGTGTGTGGACGCGTACTACACACAGTACAGGATGATCTTGATCTTGAGGGAGATATGGGTGAGGATGATCATCCTGAGCAGACGATGCATAGCCTTTGGCCGAGCCTAGACACCATGGACAGGATCAGTCACCAGACTAGCCAGGCCACAACCGCCAGACCAGCCAAGCCATGGCCAGAGACCAGGCATCACGTGCCACCTTAGCAGACGACACAGCCGAGAGAGGGCCAGAGGCCAATTGCCAGAGTCAACCAGATCATAGCCAACCTCCTCAGGTTTTGGGAATACCATCATTATGTATGTAACGCCATGCAGTTTATGGGAGGTATGACACAGTAATTCATGGGAGGTTTGGCCCATCAGTTTATTAGAGTTTTCGGTGAGTAGTTCATGGGAGGTATGGGTCAGGAGTTCATTGGTCACCAGTTCATGGCAGGATGATGATGCTTATGGGAGGCCTGAGTTGTAACACCCTCCCAATTACCACATTCTCTCGAGTATTGACATAGTAATTAGAGAATTATTTACGTTCCTGATCGATACTAGCCGAAATTTACAGTGAGAAAAGAGTTTTAATACATATGTTGCCACAAACATATTCACGTACATTAACATCCTTCTCCAAGTTAATATATATACATCATAAATAAAAGACAAATACAAAACAACCCCTAACTAGTTAAAACTCTGGAGCAAACAGGGCTAGACCCTCTACCGAATACCTAACCCTCAAATATTCAGCTTTAACAAAATATCATATAGATACAACGAGCAAAAGAAAACTAATAATACATCGATCTAGGCTGTAAAGCCCTAACCCTACACTACTGCTATGTACATGCCATCAGTCTCTGATCGCCTCCTCCTACAGGAAGCGTTGGCCATGGTGCGATGACCTCACCTCCACCTGGCGTGGGCCCTTAGAGGGTCCAGTTAGACGAGGAGGATGAAGAAACAGGTGCGTCCGCCGGCGGTTGGAGCAAGGGGAACCTCAAACACATCAGGATGTACCATATGGAGAGGCACACCCTCATAGGGAAGGTGGGGTCGAAGCCGGCAAAGACGAAGTACTAAAAGAACGACAAAAAAACATATATATACGGAACTGGAGTAACCAACGTATAGGAGTCCAATGCCGGGTCGTATTGCCACACCCATTGTGGCGAATCAAAAAAAACACCAGGGACGGCATTTGGTGGATTTAAGCAATACAATACACAAGCTGGGGTGAGAATATTGTAAAATTCTCAGGAGGGTAGTTTTGGCTACACATAGTACAATAAGAAGCTCATGCATATAAAATATTCATATAAAGGTCATACATAGCAATTCCAAAATCTATAGATCGTGAGAACTTAGAATGGCACCACAGGAGTCAACAGGTACTATTATGTACAACCATAAACTCAATTCCACATATTTTTCTCAATTTCTCAACATAGGGAAGGCTTAGTTTCACATAAAGCCGCATTCCACATTTAATAATTTCAAAGAGGACAATACACTGCTAGGACATGAGCTCATTCCTATTCGTGATCATCGGACTTCATTTTTTTCCATTTCCAAATCACACAGTTCTATTCCTAGCCGATACGTCTACTAACTTATAATCTCTAGGGAAGTCCTTACTTTTGCCTTCCCTCTCTATCCTCTAAGCCTTGTTTTCTGTTTTCCCATATGTTCAAATATGCAACGGCATAATATGCTCCTTTTTCTTTTCTCAACAACATGTTTACCTTACAATTAAATATTCAATTATATTAGAGGTTCATGAATAAGAAATTGAAACAATTAGTGGGCACTCATATGCCATAGGCTTGGAATAGATATCATACTATTATGAAATTTCAGCCATTTTCACATTCTAGCACCTTGGCAGAATTTCTGTTCTAGGTTCAAAATTTAATTGGTGTATTCAAACAGCCATCCCAAGAGTCACAAAAATTATATATGACACTTCAATGTGTCTAGAATAACTTGTAAAAATTTCAGGACAATCAGAGTTCTATAATTACTTCAGTAAAATATACAAATCTGGTGGTCAAGGGCCACCAATTCACAGGCCAGATCCAGGTCGTACAATTTTTAACCCTAGAAATTGATGGAACCAATGCTCAAGAAAATTTACAGTGACACTTCAATATGTTATTAGCTTTTTGTAAAAATTTCGTGAGCTATCTCAATCAATTGCTATGATAATAAAATTGGACAAGTTTATTGCTTCTGTTACAACATCCAGGACAGCATCAGACACATTTCGGTTCTTGATTTTTTTGAGGCAGTAAAATTTAAAATTAACACTTAAGAAAATTCATGTAGTTAGTTTAAGATGTCTACTACAACATATAATTTTTGTAGATCATCTATTTACCCAGAAATATACCAGAAAATTCGGGCATAATTACTACTTACAGAACAACTAGAAATCCAACAGCCTAGTCCAGATTTCCTTTAGTGAAAACCCCTTTTTAACACCATCCAAACCCACCACCAAAATTCACACATCAATAACAATATATCATCAACCAAATACAACCAAAATTTCGAAATAAAACCAGGCAGAAGAGGTTAGCAAAAATTTCAAGAGAAAGGACTATAGAAAACCCTACTCTTGAAGGCTAGTCTATCTTTGTCTCTAGCTTGCTTCAAGATGAGAGTCCTCCACTCCAAGACTCCCAAAACACCTTCAAACCCTCCTCTGCCAAGTGATGGATGAGGTGAATATGATGAGGTTTGAAAATTCTAATCGCTGGTATTGGTAGAGATTGAAGTGTAGATCAATTTTAGTGAAGGAAGGTTTAGGTTTTGATGGCTCTAAGCTAGGGTTTATGGAATTTGAAAGCCAACTCAAGCTCTTGGCTATGGAGGAACCAACTGCTACTTCTCTCTCCTGGAATGGCCGAATTCTTCTTGATTTTGGAAGAGAAATTGGTGACTAGGCTTATATGATAAAGCATGTAAGATATTTAGGAAAAATTAATCATTACTTATCATAAAGCAACAATGGATGGCTAAGATTTAATCTTGGATTCCAAGATTAAATCTTGGCCTTCCACATGTCTTATTTAGATAGATATCACCTATTTGTGTTGATGGAAATATCTTTCGTTGTTAAAAATCACACACGAAATCTCACCAAACGGGTAAACACCTTGCAGGTAAAACAATATGCCCGAAAATTACTTCTAAGTATAAAGTTTTCATGCCCACACATTTCTAACCAAATCCTCATATTTTTCTAACTTCGGGCACCTCAGGTCCCAAATCTCTAGTTTTGGTTGTCCGACGGGCCTATGGGCCCACAAAATACTATTCAATTTTTTTTTTGGCTACTCATGGAGTTGTTCTCATCATAATTATGTCTGAATTCTAATATTTCTATTAACTATTCCTCAATCAATTTTTAAAGAAAAACTAGGATGTTACACTAGTCTTGACCCCATTCGCAGTTTGTCACGGGCCCCGACTCAGGTTCATGGTAGGCCCCTATTTGACCCCTAAGACGGTCATGGCTGGCCTTAGCCATCATTCATGGGAGGCTCCTATGTGGACCCCACACAGCAATTCGTGGCCGTCTATTGCACAGTTCATCTCCAACCCATTGACTTAGGGTAGCCCACACGGTTTGTGCAGGTTTGTCCCAGAGTGACATAGCTCGCCAACTATCATTTATCCCCATAAGCATATATTCAGGTGATGGCCCACCTTGATTCGGATGAGGTTTATCCCCAGATGGGGAGCGGGAGGCAGGACAGGGAGTAGGAGGGGTTGGGGATAGATTAGGACCAAGCAGGGGGGGAAGTAGGATCAAGAAGGGTCGGGAGGAGGGGACAGAGGGGTCAGGAGACAGACGAGAGGAGCGCTGGCAGGGACAACGTAGACTACACGACAGATTATATGTAGGCGTTGTCACACAGGGAGTCACTTTGTAGCCCTAGGCGCATTGGAGGGGGATTATGATTATGATTAGTTTGTTGTTATGTACTTATAATGATTATGGACTTTATTTTATGTACTTCAGTTTACTAGTTAAAGTTATGCCTTTAAGTCCATGTGTTATTTTGGTTCACTGGTAATTATGATCATGCGATTTAATTATTTATTTTAACTTAATTATATATAATAGGCGGTTGCATTTATATAAAGGTCGATAACAACAAAGCTAAGGTTGTATCAATTTTTTCCTGGCCAAAAAAAAACTGATTTTGTTGAATCACAAATAAACAAAAAACTCATCTTGTATTGTCCGAAAAACACAAGACCTTTTTACTTCAAAATGAGAAATGCGAAATACAAAGTACCACTGCACAAAATATAAATTCATGCATACTAATGCTTTTTCAAAGAAAGATGAACACACTACATGTGCACAACACCAATGAGACAACAAGAACATAACTAACTATTACAGATAAACTTTCATAGATTCAGCCACGCTAGGTAGTGGATGGAGTGTGTGGGCATGATCGTGTGGCCTGTTCCCGACATAGGTCACAATGATTTGGACGTCCTGTGTCAACCTCATCCATTTTATTGTGAATCCTCGTGGAAACAAACCCTGGAGAAACCCGCTTCAACACAGGATTCGCCGTAAAGTAGGCCCTATGTTCGGAGGCCACATGCCTTCGTTAGCAATAGCACAGAACGAAGTTTTGTAAACATTGAACACCGACTCCATGGTATAGACTTCATGAACAAAAGATGTCCACTCTCCGGGCATCGGCACATGCAACAAGGGCATGATGATGGGATAGTGACTTCTAAAAGTCTAAGTCACACCATTGAGTTTCCTAATTTCCCAAAGTCGCGATTTTGTGTGGAGTGCCACACGTATACTCCAATTAAGTCGTCCCCATACTTTATACATTTGCAATGAAACTTTATGTGGTCAGACTCATGCACTTTGTATTGGACACCTCTTTCAATGCTGTAACGTTTAACGCAAATAACACTTCTTCTTTATTACGAAACACTTGTCCAACTGTGAGATCATTTTCTCCTCCAAACCCGATCTTGAGGTAGATCCAACTAAGTTAGACTGCAATGCATCAAAATCAACCGTAGAATAATGGTTGGGACGATCTCAGACTGACTGAGATTGAGGTTGCGAGGTGAATTGTTCATCCAAGTTTTGAACATGAAATATCTCCTCATCTTCTGCTTCATCATCATCATCATTTCCTCAGATCAAGCTCCTATTCTTCCTCATTATGGGTACCCCCATAATCAACATCAAAATCAAAATCTTGGAAGAAACCTAATGGTGGGGGATTTAATGGCCATGGCTCTTCGACTTGCCTTGCAAGATGTGCAAAGCTTATAGAATTCAAATCTTCATCCGCTGCATGTGAACTTTGCCCGTGATCATGGGACACTTCAATAGACGGGGATGCATGATGCGCTGCCACAAATGATGATGTACCCACATCTGACCCACCAGAGTTGAAAGGACCATCTTGGAGTTCGACAAATAGATTTATTCTACGAACATCGGAAAATGAGTGAAAATAAGAAAACATGTGACTTACGTGCTCATCTTTTCGAATTCAAAACCTCCTGTATCGGATCCTATTTGGCCCAATATAAAGGGCATCCTATAAAATATCTTTGCAATTTGCTTATTGTTTCCATCAAACTCTTCTAGTATTCTGCTATGTAACTCTAACAGACTAAGGTGGATTGACAACCAACCAAGCTTTATCGTCACTTATGAATGTCTCACCCTTTACTGTGTTTACAATTTCTCCATTATAACAAACAAGAATATTTACACTATACTCTCATCCTGTCACTCAATTTTCAGGAATCACTCTTTTTTTTTTGTTTATTTCTGCTAAATGAATGTTAATGGAGCGATTCTTAAATAATGGTCTGCACATTTCAAATCGACTTAACCCGATTAAGGATTTTGACACTATCAAATTGGTTTAAACCGATTAATCTCACAATATGTCAGAGTGCTTACCGTGAATCGGTTAAACCGATTTCTCACACGGTTTGATGCGCTTGACATGATAGTTCAAAAATCGGCTTAAATCGACTTGACACTCTACAGTGTAAATCCGTTAAGCCGATTTTTGCTTGATGTATAATTAGTTCAATTTCTCACACGGTCTAATGGGTCTACCTATAGTGTAAAATTAAGCCGATTTGTGAGTGATCCATTTTAGTGTTATACTAAAATCGGTTTAAGATTTTTATTAAATAAAAACAGGACAAATGTGTAATACTTTTAATATCAGGGTATATATATATATAATATATGTATTTTTTTTATTTTATTTATGTTAAAAACTCCCTCGTTCAATTACTTTTAATATTAACATGTATAATTTTAGCCAATAAAATAAATTCATACTATTTTGATAGTTTTACGTACGAAAAGTGATTTTGATCAATACTATCCAAATAATTGTTTTTTTTTATCAAAATCACTTCTCAAGTAAATATATGCAAACATAAATAATTTTATTTTAAAATCAATTATAACTAAAATTAATTCTGACAAAATTAATTTTATCAAGAATCAATTTTACAAATGGAAATCCAAACACACTCCTAAAGTAGCATAAAATGGAATGGCATTAGATTAGATCCATGTCATTACATTCCATCTAATATTTTTATTTTTCATCCCCTTTGATTTAGGTGAAATGGGATGAAACGGAGTAAATTAATAACATCTAACATATGTAAACTTTTCCTACATGGATGTAGGATGGCTTCCAGACCAAAAAAAGGAAAAAAAGATGTAAAGGATGGCATAAAGCTTTTACTACATACATACAGGTATTCTGAGTATTTTTCTTGAGTTCATTTGAATACTTTTACTAATTTTAATAATTCAAACTTGAGGCGGTTAGGGCTACTGAATAGCCAACTCTAAAGCATTGATTTTGTCTAATTTTGTTACTATATTAAATGATCAAATTTTGACTTGAAATTTTTACAAAATGTTGTGGACACCTTGAGGGCCACTCGTGAATTTTTCAGGATTTATTGAGTTCATTTGTTATGATAATAAAATTGGGAACTCTGACTATTGGCTGGAATTAGGTGGTCACTAACTTGCAATTTTGTATAATTTTGTCAAAAAAGCTAGAGACCTTGGGGTTGTTTGGAATTGTTTTTGTTTTTGTGTTTTGAAAACTATTTTGGGTAACAATTAATGAAACCAACTAATTACAATTGTGTCATCCCATTCTTTCTTGTTTTAAAAAATACAATTCCAAAAACATCTTTAAGTTGTTTTTCTAATTTTTGCTTTTAAAACACAAAACTCATTTTTTGTTCTGAAAAGAATAACCAACTAAATAAGTTTTTTTTAATCATTTTTTGTTTTTAAAACTAAAATTGTTCTGCAAAACACTTTCCAAACAACCTCCTTATTTTTCTTTGAAATTTTTAGGGGTTTCATAGACATATTGAATTATCTTTGAAAAATTGTTTTCCTCTATTTTGATGATGTTTAGTAATTTAGCTATAATTTTCTTCAAGGTTGAAATTCTTGATAGCATGTCAATTAACTGAAACGATGATGAAATGTGCATGACTTGGTATTATTTATACTATGTGAGCTTCATGATGATATTATGCACATGTAATTGTGAATACTTTTGACAATTACCTCTACATGAGAGAAAGAATGAGATTATGTTTTCTTAAGCAGAGAAAATAAATGGTTAAGTCAGGAAAAGTAAACTTGCCTACCCTTGAATTGAGTTAGGAAAAGTAAGTTTGGCTAATAGATCTGTGTGAGTTAGAGAAAGTAAATCCAATGATCATATGTAGGAATGAGTTCAATCTTGGAAAGCGGTCTATTACCCTAGAGTGGAATAAGCCACCATAGATCAAGGGCCAAGATAAGTTAAAGTAGCAATTGTCCTAAGTAATCCTCTATATTATGTGCTAAGTGAATGATTTTATCACCTATGTTGAGACCAATATGTTTAAGTGGAAACTTGACAATATACGCTCTAAATGATGATGTTTGAACAAAGTAATTAGGATGAATGATCATGATGAAATGTTTGTGCACGATGGAGTGCCCTCCTAGAATTTTATAGTATTCTCATTCCTATGTTGCATGTATTTTATGTCCTCCTGATGCTATCTCTATGAACCTTAATCAATTTTCTATAGTAAGAAAGGCTTTATGATACGATCACTTGCACGTTAATACTTAGCGAAAAGTGTAGGTTCAGTCATCATTGTCCAACTTCGGTATTGGTTGCATGAAGGCAAAGTTAACATTTAAGTGAGCAAGTAGTATTCTTTTACAAACTTTCAGGAGATACTCAGGATTATTGAACTTGTGTCTTATCACACACACACACACACACACACACATATATTGATCAGCTATTGAAGGTCGTATTAGTACTTTAAACCATCGATGTTAGATTCAATTCACTTCATTTTTTATTCTTAATGACTAGTATAAGATAGGAAAAAAAGTAACACACTTCTAATTATTGTGTTGATTCTTGAGTAATACATGGTAGTTAGGAAGGTGTTAAGTATTGCTATTGCTAAATCCTGAAACTAAGCAGAAGAAGCTTAGAAATCTCAAGGATCTGAGATAATTTCCTCTGAGATACCTGAAGACCAAATTGCACCAAGAGCTGCCATTGTTCTAACCATCCATCTTCTTGGACAACCTCAACCTCAACAAAGGTCTCTACCACTTCACTAAGACTTAATTGTTAATGTACAATCATTTGGGATATGGCTTAAGACTTGATAGAGTAGAAGCCTTAATAGAGAGCTTAGAGGCCTACTAAGGAGACATGAAGGCTGCCTGGAGATTTTGCATGAGCTGAGAAGAGGTGGCCAGGATGGGTTAACCAAGTGCATACATCTTTTGTTGATGAAAAAAAGAGGAGAAAGAATGAAAAGATAAATCTTTTGCATTGTGTCAAGGGTCCCATGTTAAGAGGGAGCTTTAGAAAGCTCTTGAGCATACATGCATATAATTTTGTTTTATGTTTCAGAAACTTGGCATATTTTGTTTTTCTTTAGTACCTTGAGACAATTTTTTTTTTTTTCTTTGATACTTATAACTATGTCCATATTTCAGAAACTTTGTTTATGTTGATTAATCTCTTATGCTCTGGTACTTAATTATAATTTCATATTAGTTTCTTTTGTGTATATTTGTTATATATTTAGAGAAATGAAAAATGATATTGATTCTCTAATTCAAGTATATGTTCTGAAAATTTGGGGATAATTGTATTGAGTTCTAAGTTCTAATACAAGTTCTTTATCACTATATAATGTAAGTAGAAAGGCACACGAGAAGGGGGATTAAATCATGCTTCGCCTTTTCTTTCCTTTTCTTTTTAAAAAAAAGCTTAAACAAAAACTTTCAAGTATAGAACTTGAAGTGCATGGAAATAGCGTTAGTTACGTCAAAAGTAACTTTCTGAATTAATATATTCAATAAAATCACGTAAATGAAAGATTTTTAGAAAAACAGAATAATAGTCATAAGCCAGTAAAAGAAAAAGAGATAAAGAAGAAAAAGATGTAGGTATAAAAGTACACAAGAAGGGGGTTAAATTGTGATTTGCTTCTTTTTACATCTAAAACATTTAACAAAAAACTATCAAGCATTGAGCTTAAAGTGCAATGGAAATAAGATTAGTTATTTTAGAAAGTAGATCTCTGAACCACACAAAATGTAATAAAGGCGCTAAGCGATATATCAGCATTTATTAATGTAACAGAAAAAGTAAAAGAGATTAGTGAGAAGAAGATATGAAAGTTTTTATACTAGCTCGGCCAAACTCCTACATCTAATACTCAACACACATTGAGGTTCCACTGAACATTTTTCTCAAACTAGAGAAAGAATAAGGATAGTCTTAGCCTTCCCAAGCTTCTACGTGTGATTAGTAGACAACCCCTACTATCACAACCTGAGTTATTCGCAGCTCTCCAAGCTAAACTAAGTAGTTATTCACCGCCTCTTAAGCTGAATCTTGAGTAGTCTTGTACTAGCCTCTCCAAGCTAAACCCTTAACAAGTAGACAACCCCTATTGTCATGTTGAAAGTAGTTATTCACCAGCCTCTCCAAATTGAACTAGAGTAGTCTTTCACCAGCATCTCCAACCTGAACCTCTGACTAGTAAGAACACCTTATTGTCACATTGCAAGTAGTTTTGCATTAGCCTCTCTAAGCTATCTCACATTGATCACTACTAGATCAAGGATACAAAGGTTTCTGTTGGGTTGCTACTCAAACTAACCTACACTCAAGTTTTCTTAAGATATACATGATTAACCTGGGATAACTTGAATGACTTCTTTTTATCATTTCTTCTTAGGAAGAACATATATCTATTCAAGAATGTAGAAAGAAGATTTTTACAAGTAAGGAAACTGATTACATGATATGATGAACCTTATAGGATGTGAGGAGAGATTTCTCAGGAGTTTCCACTCTTGTGTAGCGTCAATCTGTTGTTTGAGCACAACATCTCTATTTATAGATGGTCTTTCTTTGTGACCGTTGCCTTTGATTAGATCTCCAAGTGACATGTGTTGATTATCTATTTGTGTCTTAGAAAAGTAGTCTAGAAGAGTAACCCGTATGTTTGTTAGAAGCTATTGCAGAAGTCGTTCAGGATTGAGGTTTCTGATGCTACTTCAAAAACTATTCTTCTTAAATGTGGTTTCTAAGCTCTTTCTTCTAGAAACTGAGGTTGTTGACTAAGTTGGCAGAAGAGATGACTCAAGTTGAAAGGATTTGTACTTTAAATTTGAATTTCAAAAATTCAAATTTCCCTCATTTTCAAGTAATGTTCAACGCTCCACATGAAGTGAGCCTTCTGAAGTGCGGTATCAGTTTCTTGATGAATCTTCGATCTTCTGATCTTTATTCCAAACTTTATGATGATGAAAGATTTGCGATCATGATGATTGAAGATTGTGTAACACATTGTTCTTAGAGTTTGCTTGATATCTGCATTTTGAGTGTACTTCTGATGTCTAGTGCTACTTTCTGAAGTCCTATGCCTTAGTTTCTTGCCCTTATTTTGATTTTCATTCATCCATAAGGCATGTATGCGTACTTTTCATGATATAATATTCACTTCTATTAAGTTCAATCTCTTTATATGAGATAAATCATGTTTGCACATGCAAAGTGAAATTGTTCTCACTTCAAGTCCATGTTATGCAATTCAAAAATACCTCTATGTTATGTCAAGAAACTCATGGTAGACATTAGCCATTTTTCAAAGTATTTGCTTTAAATTGGTTTTGTTGTCATTCAAAACATGTTTCCTTAAAACTTTTTGAATGACTCTGAGCTAAAGGAAGATCCTCTACAAGAGTTTTTATACTAGTTTGGCCAATCTTGCCTATATTTAGTTCTCAAAAATTATTGAGTTTCACTAAAAAAACCTTTCTTAACTTGAGAAAGTTGGACGTCTTTCAGTAGTCTTCCCAAGCTCTTACCTGTGACTAACAAGTACACTCTCGTCACAACCCGAGTAGTCTTTAACTAGCCTTTCCAAGCTAAACCATGACCAGCAAGTATACTATGCACACAACAGTCTTAACCGCTTTCTAAGCTAAACCCGTGACCAGTAGATCACACTACTATCACGTTACAAGTAGTCTTTGACTAGCCTCTCCAAGCTAACTCACAACGATCACTACCAAATCGGGGTTACAAAGGTTTGTGTTTGGGTTTATCACTCAACACTAACCAACACTCAAGATTTCATAGATAATGAGACCTGAAAACTTAAATGACTTCTTTATGTGATTCTCCTTAGGAAGACGAATGATCTACTAAGAACGTAGAAAGAAGATTTTTATAGACAAGGAGCTGATTACAAGAAGTAATGAACTTTACAAAGAAAAAGGAGGAATTTTTTTTAGCGTTTTAGCATTTCTTTTTTTTTTTTGTCAAGATTTGGTTGTTGTAAGCATAACATCTCTATTTATAGATAGTCTGTATTTATGACCATTGCCCTTGATCTTTTGTCCAAGTGACACGTGTTGATCATTTGTTTTTGTGTCTTAGAAATGCAGGCTAGAAGAATAGCTCGTTGTCTATTAGAGCTCTTGCAAAAGCCGTTGTGAAATAGAGGTTTCTAAGGTCACCTTCAGAAATTACTTTTTACTTTTTAAACGAGGTTTTTGAACTTTTCCCTCTAGAAGCTGGAATGGTTGATCAAGTTGCAGAAGAGATGTCACGACGTCTATGACTGAGTTTGACTTTGAATTTGAATTTCTAATTTCCCTCCTTTTCTTGGAAAGTGCACTATTTCACTGTGAAGTGAACTTTCTGAAGTGTGGTATGGTTCCTTGATATATCTTTGACCTTTCAGACTTTAATCAGTGCTTATAGATGATGATTTGATTGTGATCATGATGATTGAAGGTTGTAGAACACATTTGCTTCAGAGATGGATGGATATCTTCACTTGATATAGACTTTCTGAAGTCGTGTACTACTTTATGAAGATCTAAGCCTTGGTTTCTTGTACATGATGATTTTCTTCAGTACGTTGAGCACATATTTGTTCTTTCCATGATATAATTTTCACTTCCATTAAGTTCTTATTTTTTTAAACGAGATAAAACATGTTTGCACATGTCATGTGAACATTATTTTTGCTTTAAGAAACATATTATGCTAATGTAAGAGCTTATTTAATACTTCAAGAAACTCAAGAAAAATATTAGTCCTTCTTTAAAATATTTTCTCTAAATTGGTTATGTTATCATTCAAAACATTTTGCATTAACACTTTCTAAAGGTTCTGGAGCTAACACTTAATTAAGCTCTATACTCTTTATTTTCTTTAAGCTTTGATGCCTTACATATTTATTTTTTATTCCTGTATTGGAAGAAACTTAACAAAATGATAAGTTCACAATGATAAACCTTGAGAAAGCTACTTTCTAAAAGGCTAAGTTGTAAGGCAAAGTTTTATTAAGTTTTTAAAAGAATATATAAGGTTCTGACCTTAAAGTAATTTTCCTTCAAAAGAGATTTACAAAAGATTTTCTCAAAATTTGGTTTGTGATCATCAAAAAGAGGGAGATTGTTAGCCCTAGAACCTTTTAGAAAGCTATTGTAGTTTATGTTTTGAGTGACAACAAAGCAAATTTTGTTAACATGTTTTGAAGAAAAGACTAATGTTTTGGTTGAGTTTCTATAGTGATTAACAAGACTATTCTCATACCATATAAGTTTAATTCATGACATATTTTTTACAATATCATGTTTTAACATAATTAAAATCTCATTTAAAGAGATTTAGAGCTTTAATGATGTGAAAAACAATTCAGAAAGTGAACTGAATCATGTGAGAAACACGAAAAATGCAACATCTAGCATAACAAACTAAGTATGGATCTTCAAAAAGTGATTCATGTATTCAGAAAGTGAGATATCTAGTTGAGAAAGTAATTTCTTATGAGTATATCATAATCATCATCTTCAATCACTTTGGTTATCATCTTGAAGATTATCTACTTGTTGTGGAAATCATTATCAAGCTTAGAGTTAAGCTTAGAAAGATCAACACAAAATTCAGAAAGTGTGAAACCACTTCAGAAAGCACATTCACATCAAAACATACTTGGTCAACATAAACTAGTATAAAAACTCTTGAGTAACATTTTCTCTCTCTTTCTCTCTCCCCCTCTCTCTCTCTATATATATATCTTTATCTTTTAGTGCTTAATCTATTTTATTGTGTAGTTTCCAAAAATTATCTTTAAAATAGTTTCTTGAAGCTTTGAGTTTTAGCTAAAAAGCAACTTTCTGAAATTTCTAACACTTGTTTTTCGTCCTTCAAGCAAAAATCACTTGAAAGTTTTGGTTTAAGTTTTTAGAAATGAAAAATATTTTAAAGCGTGATTCAACCCCTTTCTCATGCTACCTTACACCTACACCATTGTGCTATGCTTTCTTTGAAATTCGGTTATTTTAAAAATTTATAATTTGTTAGAGATAAAGTTGTGACATTTTAGAATCTATCATTAGGACAAGCCCAAAAGATTCGAAGGCTTTTAAAACTGATCTCCTTCAAGGGGAAATCATCCTTACTAGAATTCTTGGGTTAGAAACAATGCCATAGGGAAGATCTTTGTGCTTCTTTGTAGAAGATGAAATAACTTTTCAAATGTGATGAAGAATCAATCATGGAAGATTATTGCTGATTTTTTGATGTGTCTACGAATGACACTTCATTAGTATTTTCACCCCTAGGTAAGATAAAATATTAAACAATAGAGTAAATTCCTATGATTTATTTTTCTATGAATGATATTGTAGGTAGAAAAACACATGAGAAGGGGGTTGAATCATACTTCACTTCTCTTTTACTTTTTAGCTTTTGAAAACTTTAACACAATACTATCAAGCTTTAAGCTTATAGTGCAGCGAAAACAATGTTAGAGATTTCAAAAAATAACTTTCTAAATACCAACATCATCAGAATAACTTAAAAAGATAGACTTTAAGCAAATATAAACAAATAACCAGAGTAGTGAATGTAAAAAGGATAAGGGAGAAGAAGATATTGCACAGATATTTTTATATTGGTTCAGCCAACCTACCTACATCCAGTTCTCAACCATGTTAAATTTCATTAACACCTTTCTTAGCTGAGAAAGAAACTAGATAGTCTTTATAATAGCCTTCCCAAGCTCTAACCTGTGACCATAGGCAACCCCTATTGTCACAAACCAAGTAGTTATTCACCAATCTCTTCAAACTGAACCGAGTAGTCTTTGACAAACCTCTCTAAGCTAAACCTAGTAGTCTTTAACCAGCCTCTTCAAGCTAAATCATGACCAGTAAAACAATTTTACCGTCGCATTGTAAGTAGTTTTTGACTAGTCTCTCCAAGCTAAACTCACATTGATCATTACTAGATCAAGCATACAAAGGTTTGTGTTTGGGTTTGTAACTCAAACTAACCTACACTCAAGTTTCCTTAAGATATACAATGAATGACCTGGGATAACTTGAATGACTTCTTTCTAGAAATTCTTCCTTGGAAGAACGTATAAACTATTTAGGAAAGTAGAAAGAAGATTTTTACAACAAGGAAACTGATTACAAGATGTAATAAACTTTACAAGGGATGAGGAGAAATTTTCACAATTTCAACACTTTGCAGGTCATAGTCTTCTTTATTTGAAAGCACAACATCTCTATTTATAGATAGTCTTCATTTTTTACTATTGCCCTTGATCAATTTTCCAAGTGATATGTGTTGATCATTGTTTGTGTCTTGGAACTATAGTCTAGAAGAGTAGCTTAACTTTTGTAGATCTATTGAAGAAGTCTTTGTAAAGTTGAGGTTCTAAGGTCCTTCAGAAACTACTTTTTACTTTCTGATCATGATTTTTGAACTTTTCCTTCTAGAAGCTGGGATAATTGACCAAGTTGGTAGAAGAGATGACACGCCAACTGTAACTGGGTTTGACTTTAAATTTGAATTTCAAATTTCCTTCCTTTTCTAGTAAAGTTCAACGTTTCACAGTGAAGTGAACTTTCTGATGTGTGGTATCAATTCCTTAATAAAAACTTTGGTTTTCTAGTCTTTAATCAGAGCTTGTTGTAGATAAAAAGATTGCGAACATGATGATTGAAGATTATAGAACATGTTGGCTTCAGAGTTTGGTTGATATCTTCAATCTAAGTTTACTTTCTGAAGTCTAATGCTACTTTCTAATGCCCTGAAACTTGGTTTCTTGTCCTGGTTGTATTCTTCAATCCGTTAGGCATGAATATGCTCAAATTGCAATATAATTATCACTTCCATTTGGTTACCATATCTTTATACGAGATAAATTATGTTTGTACATGTAAGTGAAATTATTCACGTTAATGGAGCCATGTTATGCCAACGAAAGAGCTTGTTTGCTACCTCAAGAAACTCAAGGTAGACGTTAGTCATTCTTCAAAATATTTTCCTTAAATTGGTTTTGTTGTCATTCAAAACATATTACCTTGAAGCTTTCTAAAGGGTTCTGAGCTAACAGGATACTTCATCAGTAACTTCCTTCCTGCCTTTTTTAGTACCCTATTAGGTTTTCTAGAATATCAGCTTCCATAGCACCCAACTCATTCCACCAACAGAGTATAGAGAAATTTTTTCATTAAGTTATAAGGTAGAAACGTTAGCTATATAACCCTTCAGAAAGTTTAAGTGCCAAATGTTTTGAGTGATAACATAACCAATTTAGAAAATATTTTAAAGAAGAACTAATTATTTCCTTGAGTTTCTTGAAGCAACTAATAGGTCTTTTACGTTGGCATAACATGGTTCTTAAAATGAAAATATTTTCACATGACATGTGTAAACATGTTTAATCTTATTTGAAGAGATTGGGACTTAATCAAAAGTAAAAAATATATCGTGAGATGAATGAACATATGCTCAATGGATTAAAGAAAGCTCTCAAGTACAAGAAACCAAAGCTTAGATCTTTAGAAAGTAGCACGCAACTTCAGGAAGCATATTTCGAGTGAAGATTTTAATCCAACTCTGAAGCATGTGTATGCTATAGCCTTCAATAATCATGATCGTAATCATATCATCATCAACAAGCTTTGATTGAAGACTAGAGATCGAAGAAATATGAAGAAACTTTACCACACTTCAGAAAACAAGTTTCATAGTGAAACGATGCACTTTACAGGAAAATAAGGGAATTTTGAAATTCAAATTTAAAGTCAAACCCAGTCAAGGACTGATATGACATCTTCTGCAACTTGGTTACTGCCCTAGCTTATAGAAGGAAAAGTTCAGAACCTCGTTTAAAAAGTAAAAAGTAGTTTTTGAAGGTGGCCTCAAAAGCCTCTATTTCACAATGGCTTCTACAAATGCTTTGACAACTCAAGCTACTCCTCTAGATTGCTTTTCCAATACACAAAGAGAATATCAACAAATGTCATTAGGAAAACAGATCAAGGGCAATGGTCATAAAGGCAAGATCAAGTATAAATAGAGATGATGTGCTTATAGTCAAGGGACTTTTGAAAAAATGCTGAAACATGAAGAAATTTCCCTTCATCCTTTATAAAGTTTATTACTACTTGTAATTAGTTTGTTTTCTGTAAAAATCTTCTTTCTAGGTTTTTAGTAGATTATATATTCTTCTTAGGAAGAATCGATAGAAGAAGTCATTCAAATTTTGCAAGTCTATTATTGTTCATCTTACAAAAACTTAAGTATTAGTTAGTTTGAGTGTTGAAACCAAACACAAACCTTTGTAACTCTGATCCAGGAGTGATCGTTGTGAGTTAGCTTGAAGAAACTAAGCAATGATTACTTGTAATGTGGTATAGTAAGCTCCTGGTCACAGTGTTAGCTTAGAGGCTGGTCAAAGACTACTCAGTTGTGATAGTAGAGTCACTACTAGTCACGGTGTTAGCTAGAGAGGCTGGTCAAAGACTACTTGGTTGTGATAAAAGAGTGAGCTACTGGTCATTGGTAAGGGCTTGGGAAGGCTACTGTAAAGGTCTAACTTTCTCGGGTTGAGAAAGGTTTTAGTGGAACTCAATGGTGGTTGAGAACTGGATGTAGGAGATTAGTCAAACTAGTATATAAACTCCTGCATAGTATCTTTTCTCCCTTAACTCCCTTTATTTTTCTGCCTTGTGTTTATTGTGTTTTCTAGAAAACTTTTTAATCATGTTTTTACACCGTATTATAATTCAAAAAGTTACTTTATGATGTTTTTCTAATGTTGTTTTCGTTGGACTTTACTCGATAGTATTTGTCCAAGTTTTTAGAAAAGAAAAAGGAAAGAAAAGGCGAAGCACAATTCAACCCCCTTATCGTGCACTTTTCTACTTATAGAAACCTTGTTCTTATAGAAAGAATAATGATGAAAGAAGAAAGAATTTTTGCAGAGTTTTAACACTTGAATATTCTTCTTGTGTCTTCTTCTTATCGCTATTCAATAATATATATAGCTATCTCCAAGAGATTGCAATTGTGAAACAGAGCAAATACCTAAGAGACAAAATATTCTTATTGGTCTTACACATGGCAGGATAAGAGAGAAACTTTTCTTCTCTTCATACATAAGCACATCACAAAATGTGCTTCACAACACCAGGTGTACACTGAGTCATAAATGTAACACCCTAATAATTAACCCAATACACCTAGGCAGTATTTGATTAATTACTAGACTTTACTCTTTGCTTCAGTTCCTTAATCATGCTTTGAAAATACTTAGTGAAATTACGAGCCATTTTTTTTTTAAACATAATTGAAAACGTGAGCCGCGCTTAACGTGAATGATTTAGCAAAATTTAAAAGACACATAGGAATTTACAAACATCACATCATAATATATTGGCTCCATCATATAGCATCCATAATTACATATCATATAGATATTTTGCCTACCAACAGAATAAGACTAAGTGTAGGCAATCTAATAAAACATAAATAATATATGGATGGAAGGACATCCATTAATGGCACCTAGTAATAACACTCCAGGGATAGGGATAGATATCTGAAATATACGAGTGAAACTCAGGATTCAAGTTCAGCTACGGTGAAGCCTCAATGTGATTCACGAACGCTTCCTTCTATTTCTGAAGACGAGATGGAAAGAAAAATAGAGGGAGTGAGAAACTTATAAAAAGAATCTCAGTAGGGTACTCACCTCATGATGCATTGTGTCATCATCATCGTCCCCAGGAACCTCGGGTTATTATGAAATAGTGAGCATGCTAAGATTGATTTATTAAGTTCGAAAATATACTTTCCGAGGTTCGTCGGTTTTAATCATGCGTCTTATAATGCATCATAAACTTAGCATGTCATGTTTATAATGAACTTTTCCTTTCATATATAATAACATAGTTATGCATAAAATCACATCATATTCCTCATCATCATTTCATAATACTATGCATAGCAGAATATCATATTTCTCATCATCATCTCATAAATACTATGCATAGCAGAACATCATATTCACATAATGCATTTACTTAGTTTCTTAGGTGACTTAAAGTTACTTTCATCATCATTTTCCTGGGCCACCCTATACTCCACCCTTTTGGGAGTAATCTAGGTTATGAGCTCATACCTTGCTAGTCGTCACCAGCACATACTTATCCCTTTTGATAAGTAAAAATTTCGTCTCTACCCTTTTGAGAGAACAGACTAGGGGGCAAGAATCACCTTTTCACCGCCTATAGTTTGATGGGTCCAAAGGATCATTTTCTCATATATTTTGAGTCACCTTTAAGTCTTTGCATGTTATATCATAATACAATTCTTCATTCATAATCATCATAACATTTTCTCATTTATAGTCTTATGCCGAAATAATATATACCAACTGTAATCATGCATCTGGAGATTCCAGGAAAAGAGGTGGGTCACAATGGACACGCTTAAATACCAAATCTTTCCTTAGCCAGAATCTTTCCAAATTGCACTCTTAAGTAATACACTTTCTTCCAGTAATAGAATATGTCTTTATTTCATGCATAAGTTTTCATTGTTTGCAACAACAACTATAACATACAAACCAGGGAATCAATCAATGACACCAAATTCTTAATAAGCATCAAATCACATTTTAAGTACACATAAATTACTAGCTTCCCATAAAATTCTTACAAAGTTTTAAAACTCTTTTAGAACTAATTCTTTTGTTAAACTTGAAAGAAGTCATAGGACTTTAGGCCTAAATTAACCATGGGACCGATTTATAACTTGAAAGAATGTTCATAATTAAATCTTTCACTTAAGATAAAAGGAGCAAGTCTTGAGCTTTAGAGATTTAGGTGACATCTTTGAATTATTACCATGCTATGCAACCTTATTTTAATCTTATCTTTATAAGGTGATAGCTTGGAATTATAAACATGATATGCAATTCCATTTCTTTATCTTTAAGATTTAAGGTGATAACTTGAAAATTAAACATGATGCAAGAACTTGTAATATAAACATGATGCAAGAAACTGAAGGCGTAATCCGCAGGGACAAGTAGAGGGAGAAGAATCTTAAGCAAGGCGGCGGTAGTCCGCATAGGACCGGTGAGGGAGATGAGAATTACATTTTTTAAGCTCCAATTCTCAAGACTTCTTAAAGAATAAATTCTTTAACTCCAATTATCTCATTTCTTTGCTTATGATTCATAAGCAAGTCTTTGAGCTCTAGGATTTTTAGGTGATGACATAAAATAAACATGCCATGCATTGATTCTTTTAGCCATTATAAAATAAAGTGAGAGCATAAAATAAACATGAGATGCAACTTCTTTATTATCTTTAGAGATTAAGTGACAACTTGAAATTTAAACATGAAATGCAAGCTTGGAAATTTAAACATGAATATGCAAGTTCATTTATTCATTCTTGAGAATTTAGTGATGACATAGAAAGTAAACATGGTTATGCAAGGCATAAACTTAAACATGGATGCAAGTTCATTTTATTTCTTTACTAGAGCTCCTCCAAGACTTTAGAGAAATATAAATTCAACCCAATATATCTTAGCAAGACAAAGTGAAAAATACATCTTTCAAGTTCTAAACTCAAGATCATAAAAACATCATAAAAATATTATTCTTTAAAGTTTTGCATCAAGTGGAACTTTCAAGCTTTAGAGGCCTAACTTGTGATGGATTCACAACCCACCCTCAAGGTCCTCATCATCAAGCCATCATCTTAGTCCCACCTAGGCCATATGGCTGAATTGTTCAAAGAAAAGGAAGAAGAAAACCAAATGGAAAAACTAGAGAAAATCCATGAAATCATCATTTTGAACCAAGAACAACACTTAGCAAAGCATAGAAATAAACTTAAAAACAACTCCCTACCTAATCTGATTTGAAGGAAAGGAAGAGAACTTGGTTTCCTTGAGTGAAATGAAAGAAAATATTCTTGAAAACTTGAAGAAAGAATTCAGCCAAGAGGAGGAGGAAATGAGAGCTTTTGGTGCTCCTAAAACTAGAATTTGTGTAAGTTATGAACTAAGCATCTAAACTATCTTCAAGCATGCCTATTTATAGAGATTTTGCAGCTCATAAATGGACAAAGGAAGGAAAGAAATCTGACCAAAAATTAGAGAAAAAAATAAGGAAGAAAAATCATTTTGTTTGGTGGCTTAAAACATGGAATCATGTTTCCATGTTTTCATGATTCTTTGTTTTCATTCTTTGGATTTTTGTGTAATAATTTTCTGACTTATTACTCAATAATTTCGTGCATTACAGCCTTGTGGAAGAGGATTTTGTGTGTTCCATGTATTTTTTAGGTGTAGGCAAGGTATTCATGCAATTTAGAGAATTTACGGTTAAGGGTTTAAGTGAATTACTAAGCAATTTGGGTGTTTTAAGCAATTTTAGGTTCTAATCAATCTAAATAAATAATTTTGACTCTAGATTAGTAATTAGAATTTAATAAGCTTTAATTTGAGCCTAATATTGCTTAGGTTTCGTTAGACAAATCAAAAATCTCAAAATTTGCAAAACTCAAAGACAGGGGCAAAATGGTCATTTTACTTAAAAATTCCGGGCCATTCGAACTTAACCAATGGTTAATCATAGCTTAAAAACACCTTTTAAAATATTTTAGTGAGGTTCGGGCTAAGTCGGCACGCAAATCGGAAACGGCGCGGGCGTTTTGGTCATTTTGCGCGTCGAAACTCAAAATTGGATTCTTCTCCTCTATTAACACACATAACACAAACAATCCCTTATTATCATCAAAACATCCCCTTGAGGACGGGGGCCACGATCCTCATTTTCTTAGTAAAATAACCTCAGGGCATTTTGGTCATTTTACACGTACAAAATTGGGTTTGCAATATTTGCACGAATTGCTCCTAACTTTTCTTCTAACGTTATATTCCTTTATTAAGGATTGTTTAGTCTCAAATTTTATATAATATTTACCTACGTAATTCGGTAATTCCTAATGACAGTAAAAATTACAATAAAAATTGGCGTTACAATGCACCTTACAAGATTTTTCTCATATTCAAAGTCAGCTTTTTGATGAAGTTTTCAATCACAAGAACAATCAAATAAGCTTCAGGTATGTAGTGTAACAAAATCAAATCACAAGCATTCTAATGAAATGTTCCTTTTGATGTATGACTCTTGAGACAACATTCAAATCATTTGCTTCCTTCTCGATGCATGTGGTGTAACACCCTCCTAACTCCTTACGTTACTCTAGTAGTAATACAATAAATAAAAGAGTGTCAATTACCTTATATAACTTACATTAGTCGAGGGCATGAAAATAAAGTAAATTAAATGTAAAATTAGCAAGCTAAAGTACTAAAGCAGGCCATTTGTAGCCCACAGATATATATACATCGTGATGATCATAGGAACTAATAATACAAGTCATAAACATATACAAAATATTAGATGTTAAGTTAACCTACTAGTAAAACAACTCAGAAACCAACCCCAAAATACATCAAGTGTCCAATATAACCAGCTCTATCCTAAGACCTAGTAAAAAGATCGTATACACATAAATGGCCTTAGCAACAAACAAACAAAGTTGTCTATAGGTTCATAAGATTCTAAACTAGGCTACATCTATATACAAGCAGTGGGTTCCTGAGTATCTCTAAACCTCTAATGGAACCCATTTGCTATCAGAATAATGGCATCATCTCCAGGAGGGGCATCAGAACTGGTAGAGGAATTAGAGTCAAATTGTGACTGGGCATTCCTTATAAAGGGTAATGGCATTGCAAGTGGAGGTACAATCATAAGGGTATGCCAAGTGTAGAGGCACACCATCATACGGAAATTCTGGATCAAACAAAGTGCTAAACACAAACTAGGTGAAAGAACGACTGAAAATATATACGCTCTAATCTTAGTGGGCCATCACAACATGCGAGTCCAAACTGGTCATAGTGCCACTCCCACTGTGGCGAATCAAGGAAAATCACTATTGACGGCATCTACAAGATCTGAATAGGACAAGATACATACAAATATAGGAATGAGAATATTATATAATTCTTAGTAGGGCAATCTCTCAAACATAATTAGATAATAAATAATAACTTAGGACAATTCATACAAGGAAAATCTATGTAAAATCATGTGCAAGAACAATAAATTATCATGGAATTCTCTTGTAACCATAGAACTTAATTTTCTGCTCTATCTTTTTTCATCTATAGAGGGAAGGCTTAATGTATGCTATTTGATAATTAGTGGACAACACCATACATGGACAATGGACTACTTACTAGCACATGAGCTCATTCCTGTACGTGGTCATTGGATTTTCTTTTTGATTCACTTTCGAATCTTTCACAGATCTATTCCTAAGGATGTCCCTCTTTTTACCTTCCCCTTTATTTCATCTCTAGGGAAGTTCCCTTTTGCATTCCCCTTTTTTTATCTTAAGTCTTTTCTCTTTTTACTCTTATGTTAGAATATGCACAATTGAAGTTCAAATATTTTCTTTCTTTTTAAAATGCATGCAATAGGCACATATAGACATCCATCCACAAACAATTGACATCATGCCACCAATCTTTACTAGAGCAAAAAGAACCATTATAACATCAATTTAACACATTTGCACACTTCCATCACAACAGGCATATTTCATGCTTCTAATAAAATTACTTTGCATATCAAACAATCGAAATCAGAGCTACAAAAATTTTCCATGATATTTCAATGTGCCCACAAGGTCCTATAAAAATTTCAGGAAAATCAAGGGATCTGTTTGAAATTTTTTCTGTTTTATGTTTTCTAAAATAGTTATGCAAAATAAATTTGAGTTTGATTTGGAAAAAAAAAGAACAAAAAAACTTATTTGAGTAATTAATTTAAAAAATAAGTTTTAAGAATAATAAAACAAAAAATGTTTGATAATTTTTTTTTTAAAAGTACACATTCATTCACCCTTCATCTTCCTCTTCCACTTCTCCTTCCATCTTTCCTCCACCCTCCCCTTCTTACCTTTTTTGTTTTGAGGATAATTTCATGGAAAAACTAACACCCTGACTTGAACAAGGCTAATTAGTCACTTGTTACTTTCCCACTTAACAAAATCATGGGGTGGACCTTATATGAAATTTGTTTTTGGTCTTAAGGAAGAATTTTCCAACCTATGACCCTTGAATAGGAGAAGTGATTGCTCATGTTACTGAAGGAGATGCTAAAGATATCAAGGGTAGTATCGACAACTGAAGGCCTTTGATGAAAGGCTTTGGCCTAAAATGAACCTTATGTAGCCATTCCCTGATGAGTGTTCACCCTTAATTTCTTCCACTACCTTCATTTAGTTCATGATGATGATTTGTTTATGAATCCTTCAGGAAAGATGTCGATATTGCTGCACTTTGCTGATTCGATTGAGAAGCTCAATGAAGAATCACCACTGTTTGTGTTTATTTCACTATTATGTTGGCATCATATTTGGATAAAGAGACAAAAAAAAAGGAACAATGGAAACAAGTGAGAATCGAAGGATGTCCCTAAGAAAAAATACGTCATAATTATGTGAATGCCGCCATGTTTCTCATTGTTTCAAAAGTACAAAAACCAAAAACAAATTAAACATGTTTTCCAATTTTTGTTTTTAAAACTCAAATTCTATTTTTAAGTTTTTAAAATTTATGTCACAAAAATAGGTTGCCAATTAGTTTTTTTTTAAATCATATTTTACTTTTAAAAATTGAAAATAGTTTTTAAAACTCATTGCCAAATAGCCCCAAGGTCATTAGCTATATTAACAAAATTGTTCAAATTCTGTTAGTGACAACCTAATTGCAAGCCAATAATCAGAATTTCTAATTTTATTACTATAGCAAATGAACTTAATAAATTCTATAAAAATTCAGGCTTGGACCTCAAAGTGTCTACCACAACTTGCAAAATTCGATCATTTGATATAGTAACAAAATTATACAAATTTAGATCTTCAGAAATGGCTAATCAAACAACAACCTTAACATCCTCAATTTTTAATTTTTTAAAAATAGTAAAAGTCTTCAAATGGAATCAAGAAAAATCACGGGGATACCTTAGGATATTAGATTCACCATATAAAAATTTAAGCTAAAAAATATATCTTAAGAAAAATTATGAAACACTTACTGCTAGTGAAAAATTCAAGTTTCCTACAACTAAGTTCAAATCTTGTTGTGACAAAAATGATTTTCTAACAACATCTAACTACACTACCCATGCAAACACATCATAATCTATGTATAACCATACAAATAAACAAAAAATATTAAGCTCAACATTCAATAACTTGCAGAAAAGAATTTTGTAAACGAAAAGGCTATAAAACCCTACTCTTGAAGATTTAGGGCTTCTAACTTAAGATGAACTTCTCAAAATGGTTTTCTTCACGACTAGCTCTTCTAAGCAACTCTAAATCCTTCCTTCAACAGTGGGGGCGTGATATTTCAAGGTGGGGAATAGTGATGATTCAAAATTCTAATCGGTTAGTTTTATAGATTTTGATGAGTAAATGAAGTTTGATGAAGGAGATTTGGGATTTTGGTGGAGCTAGGGTTTTGGGAGTTCGATGTTACGTTGGGGTTTTTGAGAGAAAACAATGGATATGGTGTTTGATGCTATCTTGGCCGAAATGATGATGGTGAAGTAAGTGATATGGTTGTTCTTATCTTACTTTAGGTGTTATAATTATCTAGATTGATTTTTAGTTTATTTCATTTTTTCTAAAAATGAAGTGGATAGCTAGGATTGATCTTGTTAGTCAAGATTGAATCTTGGCCATTGACTTGGCATAAAAGGATAAACATTATCTAAATTTAAAGGTTAAGCTATCTTTTAGTGTTAAAAATGACACACTGAAATTTTACCGAACGTGAAAATACTAGAAATAGAATATTATCTAAAATTAATCTAAGCCTAATACTTGATCCCAACCCTTATCCTATCTTCTCTTGGTCTCGGGAATCTCTCCTAATTCCAGGGTTACTATTGCACCTATGGACCCATCAAGTTACTATTCACATCCAAGCCCAAATTTTTTTTTCTCTATTCATCCGTTCCCTCATTATCACTATATCTATCAGAACATGAAGTTCTTGTTAATAAATCTTAAATTAATTTTTAAATAACTTTAGGGTATTACATATAGATCTTTTCTAAAGAAAAGTTAGCCTTTATATAAACTTGTGTCATCTTTCTAAAAAAGGTTGCCTTTTTGTTACAGCAAGCGATCCTTTTGATCAATGACAATATTTTTGATGGATCAACTCCTTCTTTATGAAGATGGATCCGCAAGTTTCTCAAGAAACTTAACTTTCTAAATGCGCTTTTCTTTTAGATATGATCATGAAGGATCAAACACAACCAGAATTGAAAAATTTCAAAAGCCTTTTCCCTTATCGATGATATTGATAAGTGCATCACAATACTAGATAAACCATTAATCCTTACAAAATCATTTTTAAGGGATTGATTCGGTGTCATTAAAACTCGTGGATAGATCTAGAAAGTTATAGGGCGAAACTCGTGGGTACATCCACACACATACAATCATCTATATTCCCAAACAAGAAAAATTGTTATGCTATATATAATTGATCTTGAATTTACATAACCTGAAATGCTCCTCTTATTAGACCCTTGTCCTTATGTACTAAGCTATATATAATCCAAATGACGTGTATATTTTGGTAGTAGTTGAGAGGGACCCAACGGCATATTTATAACGATAAGAGTCTGTTTCTTCAATAGTGAATGTCAAGAAACTCTACCACGTCAATAGCTAATAAGTCTACACTAGTATATTTTGTCTCTTGATTGTCTCTAGCCTGATGTGTTTGTTGGTGAGGTGTGTGTTGCTTAGCTGCTATGGGAGCTATTTTGGGAAGTCTTGCTGAGTTATGGTTCTCTCTGACATGTAAGCCAAAGGCCTTATTGGTCATTACCCTTAAGTTCATATATTGTATATGCTCCGGATGTGTCTTTGGAACGATGAGTAGGCAGTTTGCTCTGCTGGTGTTAGCTCCCTATACGGTTATGTTGCTTGGTAGTTTTTCTTCTTTTGAAAAAAAAAAAACTCATTGGATCAGACTTTTTTTTTTTTTTGCTCGTGATCAGACTTTTCTTGTGTTTCTGTAAGTAGGACTCATGTTCCTCTCTTTTTAGCCTGATGTCCATTTGGTGATAGTGATATTTATCCAAAACAATTAAAAAAGAAAACTAGTTAGTTCTAACTACTTTAATTATCACCAACATGTAGGTACAATTCACAACATGAATCGATAATAATTTAGACTCATTGTGATTTTCTAACCCCAAATTCTAAATCTTAAAAAAATCAAAATAAACTCCACAACTAATTGTAGTGTACGTAACAAAATTCCAATAGTAACAGCTATTTCCTCTTCCTATTGGTGGGCCTTTCGAATTGTTCATTTTGTACCACCTATCATTTTCGACATACCGACATAAGATAGCAATGATTCGGGCACAAGAATCCGCACCCGTGAGCCTATGTCCTGCCAATTCTTGTTCACGGGTTCATAAAAGTGTGCTTTTAAGAGTTCATCCATTCTTTTTAAATTGCGAAATCCATAGTTTCACACACTCGGACAACAATTACAGGCCATCAACGTTTTGTAGAACTCCAAAAACAGTTCAGCGATACGTTATGATGCGGAGGTTAGAGACCAAGGGGGTGGCAATGCCGCTTATGTTGGTGGTGGTGACGGCTTCTGTGCTGATAGGGTCGAAGGGCATCACTCTTTGTAACATGAGCGAGGATGGATTGATGGCATGCAAGCCATCAGTGACTCAGCCAAACCCAGTTGATCCAACCCCCGAGTGCTGCAAGGCTATTGGTGGGGCTGACTTGAAATGCCTTTGCTCTTACAAGAACTCAGTGGAGTTACCTCTACTTGGAATTGACCCAAATCTTGCTATTTCACTTCCTGCCAAGTGCAATCTCACTACTCCTGTTGACTGTTAAGCTTCTCTTATCTGTATGTGTGTGCCTTTCTTTGTGTATCACATAATCATTTCAGCATATGGTCTTTCTGAGATCAGATGCATTAAATGTTCTCCGTCTGCTGCTTTATATGTACGTCTGCGCATATGGATGTTCAAGAAATAAGCACCTTTGAGGCTGCCAAAAAGCCCTTAAATAAGCTTCACCTTAGTTTATTTCGAAGATTTTATTTTATTTTTTTATATATATACATATTTCGAAGATTTAAGTACCCTTAGTTTTTTTTTTTTTTGCATTTTAACAAAGACATTAAAGCTTACTTTTAGGTTTACATATGTTTCTAGTCCTATAAAAATAGGTCATTTTGTATTTGGTCCTTCTAAAATCATTGCTTTGGGGACTGTAGCAAGGGGCATAACCAGGAAAACGCTGGACTAGGCGGAGGGAGGAAACATGGGGACTGTAGTAGAAAGAACTCTAGGACTATGCGGAGGTGGTAAACACTAGGATTGCACTGAGGGTAGTAAACATAGGAGTGCCCAGAGGCAGTAAACACGGGATTGCATGCCAGTAGCATAGTGCGAAGGTGGAGGCAGTGGAGTCTAGCAACGAAGCTAAGTGGAGAAGCCATGGAGAACAGAGCAAGATATGTCTTGGGAAAAATTAGAATGTAGTGAGCTCCAAGAACTCTGATAACAGTGGAAGAAACTGGGGTTCAAGGTGGGTACCATGACTCCAATGTCATGTTAAGATTCATGGCAGAGAAAATAATAATATGTATTTCTTGATATGTTGTATAATTTACAAAGAGGTATGCCTTTTTATAGGCCAAATATAAAATCAAAATATAAGGATCAAATCAACCTAAATCAATCTGAATTAATCTAAGACATGATATGAAATATCCTAAGATATATAATAGAGGTAGTATTAAATATTTCTTTGTTTCTAACATTTCCCCTCAGGCTAGAGCTTACTGAGCTTTAAGCTTGTTACAATTAAACAAATATTAGCAAGAGATGCTCTATTATCATGTTAGAAACCAAGGCCCGGAAAATAAAGAATACATCATACTATACACGTAGGCCATATTTCTTGTAGAGTGTGTTTTTTATTTTCGGTGTCTTAACTTCTAACACGTATAAATAGGTAAAAATAGACTCAAGTTGCATGTTTGAAATGTAGGTTAAGTCCATTAGATCAAAACTTTGGTAAAAATATAGTACTTTTCTTTAAAAAAAAGAAAAAGCATTTTGATTTTATAAATATAGAAATCATACAAGAGATGAAATAAAAGTATCAATTTTCAAATTCAACGAATCAAATTTTTAGTTAATTACATAAAAAACATCCATCTAATCATCGTTATGTTCACCTCTCAAATATTATTTGCAAATTTCTTCAAATTGCTTAAATAATATTTTATCTTTATATTATTTCTCTATACTATTATACCTATTTTTGATAAGAAAGTTAAAGTAATTTAGTCATATTATTTACGTTACTAATTTCTTTATGGGTATATAGTGTAACGTCCTGATTTTTGTTTTACCTTAATTATGTGTTAATAGGTTCAATTAAAGATAATTAAGTTTAATTAAAAATTAATTATCTTAATTAATTAATTAAGGGTGAGTAATTAATTTCATTATAAATTTTAGTCTCTTAGTAATTTAAATGCATGAATATGTCATTAGTTGTATTTGATTAATTTTTAGAGCTAACTGTGATGCGTCTTGGAAATTTAAACCTCTCCAAGTGAAAAATTTAAAATTTTTCTCAAAATTTAAAGTTTCAAGACACTAAAATGTAATATCATTCTTTTGATGAATTCAAATGCATGAAAAATATATTTTTATGTTTGGTCTTGTGACTATTTTATGTGTGTTTATGTGAAATTACTTTAACACCCTTAATAATACCCACTTAATTACAGTTTACCCTTTCTTTACATTTACAACCCCTCACAACATAAATGAAAAACCCTAAACTCTCTCCCTCTATAGAAATCAGCACCTCCCCTCACTCTCTCATTCTAACTCTCTTTCATTTCAAACATCACCCACTCTCTTCATCTTCTTCTTCTCCACCTTTATTTAAGCTCATTCACTCCCAAAATTCAAACCCATCAACTATACCCTCCATCAACACTAAATCTCCATTCACCATTTCTTGGAACAAGCTCACTCCTTTCCAAAACACAAAACACCAATGCAGTCTTGGCCAAAATAAGGAAGAGAGGCTTTCCTTACTTCGTCCTCACCTCAACAAGCTCTAAGATGCTCTATTTTTCTTAACCCTTGTAACGCACATCTTGGGCGCACTACGTATCGTTGTCCCTAGTGTGAGTGTAACACTCGACATGTAAATATTGTCCACTTTGGGGCTTAACTGGGCACCCTTCACGGATTTTCTCTTCCAGTTCTTAAGGGGAAAACACGTCTGCATGGGGAGGTATCCATAGTCTTATAAGACATGTTTCCTCCCTAATTGATGTGAACTAGTTCCACCCTCCTAGTGGGGCCCAGCTTCCTCACTGGTTGGCACATCGATTCCAAGGTGGGTGATACCAACTGATGTCTTTCACATCTTAGTGCGTGTATCACTGTCCCAAGTGTAAGTGTAACACTCGGCATGTAGATATTGTCGCTTTGGGGCCTAATTGGGTGCCTCTTATGGATTTGCTCTTTCCCTCTCAGGGAAAACACGTCTATATGGGAGATATATCCATACTCTTATAAAACATGTTTCATTCTCCTCCCTAATGATGTGGACTAGTCCACCCTTCCTAGGGGGCCCAGCTTCCTCGCTAGCTGGCACACCGATTCCAGGATTAGGTTTGATACCATCTATAACATCTGTCACATTTGGGCGTGCTACATGTTGCCGTCCTCAATGTGAGTGTAACACCTAGCATGTAGATATTGTCTTTGGGGCCTGGCTCCACACGGATTTGCTCTTCCTCCTTTCATGGGGAAAATACGTCTATATGGGAGAAGTATCCCACACTCTTATAAGGCATGTTTTGTTCTTCTCCCTAACCGATGTGGAACTAGTTCCACCTTTCCTAGTGAGGGCCCAACGTTCCTCGCTGGTTGGCACATTGATTTCAGGATTAGTCTGAATCATCTGTAACATTTGTCACAATTCCAGTGTGAGTGTAACACCGCCATGTAGATATTGTCTGCTTTGGGGCCTAATTAGGTGCCCCTTATGGATTTGCTCTTCCCCCTGTCAAGGGAAAACACATCTGCATGGGAGAGGTATCCACACCCTTATAAGGCATGCTTCGTTCACCTCCCCAAGCGATGAGACTATTTCCACTCCCTCTAATGGGACCTAGTGTTCTCACTAGCATAGTGATCCTGAGACTAGCTCTAACACTATCCGTAACATCTGTCACATCTGAGCGCCCTATGTATCACGTCCCAAGGGTGAATATAACACCCAGCATGTAGATATTGTTATCTTTGGGGCCTAACCGTCGCCTTCATAGATTTGCTCTTTCCTCCACTCACAAGAAAAATGCGTCTCCATGGGGGTATCCACACCCTTATAAGGTATGCTTCATGTAACACCCTAAAAATTAGTTAAAAATTAATTTGAGTTTTGTTAGTCATAATTTCAAAAATCTAATAGACGTAGTAATGATGAGGATGACCCAATAAATATGTAAAAAAAAAATTTTGGGCCAGGGCAAATAGTGACCTTATGGGCCCCGGGCTTGCAAGGACCAAAACCTTAGAATTAGGACCTATAGATACCCAAAACTGAGAAATTATTAGATTAAGATTAGAAATGGGATGGAATAAAAATTTTATACCTAGAATTAATTTTCAGGCAATGTTTGATTACCAGGTAAAGTGTTTCACTCGTTTAGTAGAGTTTTGATGTGCGTTTGTAACACGTACAAGTAACTTGGTGGCCAAATAACCTTTACCAACCACTTTATGCCAAGTGGATTGCAAGGATTGAAACTTAAAAAGCAAGTTTTAATCATTGCCTTACATTTATTATTATTTTACCTGGGTGCCAATATCTCATCTATTCGGTGAAATTTAAGTTGTTTGATTTTAACACCAAAAAAAGCTACTTACTCTCTAAGTTAAAGTGAACCACTTATCTTAAGCCAAGTGGATGTCCAAGATTCATTCTTTGACTAATAAAACAATCCTAGCCATTCATTTCATTTCTTTTTCATAATGAAAGAAAGAAAAGCTTGAAACTAGATAAATAATATCACCAAACTCAGGATAAAAACAACACAACCAACCTTATCACTCCATCATCTTCATTTTCGACAAGAGGCATAAAACACAGCCCCTCCATTGTTCTTACTTTCAAATCTCCATTAACAAACATCAAGTTTCAAAAACCTAAGCTCAAAGTCACTAAAACCACAAACACTCTTCACAAAACTTGTTCTACTCCTCATAATCTATAAATCTAACTGATTGAAATCTCAATTCTCCATCAATCCTCACATTGATACCTCACTTCCTCACTGATTTAGGAAGGTTTTGGGTTTGATTTGGGAGCTTTGAAGTGAAGGGAATCCATCTTGGAGCATCTTAGAGCCAAGGATACACTAGTTTCCAAGAGTAAGGCTCTTAAACCTTTTTAGTTTTCAAATATGTTTTCTAAAGTTTGGTTACTGATTTACTTGATTTTTTGCTTGTATTGATTGATGATATATAGATATTGATGTATTAATTCTGGTGGAGTGTTTGGATGATGTTAGAGATCATTTTTGTGAAAAGAGATTTTGAACCATGTTGTTGGATTTTCGATTTTTGTATAGAAAGCCACTAATCATGAATTTTCTACGAAATTGTGGGTATTTTCTTTAGCTAGAAAACATATATGTTGAAGGTAACATCCTACGCTAGTTCCACAAATTTTCTTGAGCTGTTCTTTGGACTTTTACTACCTGCAAAAAATCATGAACCAAGACTATGTATGTGGTACCTGATTTCTGATCTTGAAGCTACGAATTTGTCTAATTTTTTTACTATAGCAAATGATTGAATTTTCCTTTGAAATTTTTATAGAATGTTGAAAACATTTGAAATATAACTGTGATTTTTCTTTTGAATTGATTCATTCATTTGTTAGAGTTAAAAATTATTAATTTCGGGTTCTAAGCTAAGGTTAAGTGGTTTCTGAACACCAAATTTGTCTAATTTTGTTAACATAGTTAGAGAACTCTTTTTACTCTAAAATTTTTATGGCACCTTGTGGATACATTGAAGTGTCATTGAGAATTTTTATAGGCTTGGATTTGATGGTTTGAAATGTAGAATAAATTGTGCTACAAATATGTGAAATCTGCCATTATGCTGAAAATGAATTGATGCTTTGAATTGATGAAATAATGGCATCTTGTACTACTATGACATGAGCACAAGAATATGAATATGAATAATTGAGCATGTGAAAGTATTGATAAGGTTAGGCACACATAGATATGAATGCTTATTACCCTAAAGTAGTCTTTTATCTTATGTGCTAAGTGAAGAATTTTAGTATTAATATTGAGACCAATATGTTAAGTTGTGATTTAGTAGGGTTTATATGATGTTGAGTAGGATGATATGTGATTGAATAATAAAACCTACCCATTTTGGAAGGATGATTTTAGAACTTTAAAATGAATATTTAATATGTATTGTATGATCATATTTTCTTGATAAACTGAAATGGCTGAGACAATGACGATGACATTATGATTATATATTTTGGGATACCTCCTGGAAATTTCAGAATTCTCACCCTTGCTTGTTTGTGTTTCAGATGTCATCTCTAGGTTGATTCTAGAGAATAGTGAAGCAGCTACAAGAAAGACTAAATTGTAATTTCTGAGTTTAGTTATGGAAGCTTGTATATATTGTACATAGTTATATATATATATGTGTGTGTGTGTGTGTGTGTGTGTGTGTATAAATGTAGTAAAGAATAGATGTGAACTAAAGCTCATAGAAGAGCTTCCTTTTGTGCTTGACTTGTATTAAATTAATACGTTGGGAACCCTGGAGGAGCATAAGTGGACATAGAATACCATAAGTCGCAGAGTTCAGGAAGGCAAACCCTTCCCCGTTTCGAGGAGCTTTTGAGCCAAATAAACTAGAAGAATGGATCAAAGCTATGGATAAGATTTTCTCAGTTCTTCCTTGTACGGAGACCCAAAAAGTGACATTTGCTACTTACATGCTAGAAGTGGATGTAGAATTCTAGTGGGTTGACACCAAGGGTTATTTGAAGCTTCTCTGAAGTTACCTGGGAAGTTTTTAAGGAGGCTTTTTATCACGAGTATTTTCCTACTTCTATGAGGAATGCAAAGGAGTTGAGTTCATGGCACCCAAGCAAGGGTCCATGAGTGTAGCTGAGTACAAAGCCAAGTTTGAAGAGCTTTGCAAGTTTTCTCCTGTTTCTGGGCATAATCCAGATAAAGCTTGGAAGTGCATGAAGTATGAAGGAGGGTTACATGAGGACATTGAAGTTGCTTGGGACTCTTAGAGATTCGGGATTATGCAACCTTGGTAAACAAGTGCCGTCGTGTAGATAACTCCAACAAGAAGTTAGCAATCACCCAATCTGTTAAGGACCCTTTTAACAAAAGACCACTTGAAGACCAAGACTATGGGATGACCTGCCCTTAAAGAAGCGGTTTCAATCAAGTCCACATAAGGATAAACAGCAACGGTAGTTGAGGCCATGCCCAAAATGTGGAAGAGATCATAGGAATAGACTTTGCTTGGCTACACAAAATGTGTGCTATTGTTGCAAAAATTCAGGACACAAGATTTGGGAGTGCCTAGATAGGTATTCAAAACTAACTACAAAGCCACAACAAGAGTAAGGTCTTCACCATAAGTCCTGAAAGGACGTCACCATCCAAGAATTTGACTTAAGGTAGGAATGTTTAGGATTTGATTGAATTGCTTGTTTGATTTAGGAAATTGGTATTTTGAAATAATGTCCAAATGAATTTTGGGGGCAAAATTCTTTCTAAAGTGGGTGGTAATGTAACACTCTAAAAATTAAGTAAAAATTAATTTGAGTTTTGTTAGTCATAATTTCAAAAATCTAATAGATGTAGTAATGATGAGGACGACCCAATGGACGTGTTAAAAAAAACTAAATAAAAAAAGATGTCTGGCCAGGGTGAATAGTGACCTTGTGGGCCCCACGGCCCAGGACACGAAACCTTAGAATTAGGACAGGAAGATAAAACTAAAATTATAGGATTAAGATTAGAAATGGGAAGGAATGAAGATTTTACACCTAGAATTAATTTTTAGGCAATGTTGATTACGGGCATGGTGTTTCACTCGTTCGGTAAAGTTTTGATGTGTAGTTTTAACATTACAAGTTACTTGGTGGCCAAGTAACCTTTACCAACCACTTTATGCCAAGGGATGGCAAGGATTGAAACTTGAACGCAAGTTTTAATCGTTGCCTTTCATTTATTATTATTTTACCCGGATGCCAATTACTTCTCCTTTAGTTAAAGTGAGCCACTTATCTTAGCCAAGTAGATGGTCAAGATTCATTCTTTGACCAAGAAAACAATCCTAGCTATTCATTTCATTTCTTTTTCAAAAAGAAAGAAAGAAAAGCTTGACACCAGATAAATACTATCACCAAACTAAGGATAAACACAACACAACCAACCTTATCATTCCATCATATTCATTTTTGGCCAAGAGGCATAAAACACAGCCCCTCCATTGTTCTTCCTCTCAAACTTCCATTAACAAACTTCAAGCTTCAAAAACCTAAGCTCAAAGTCACTAAAACCACAAACTCTTTTCACAAAACTTGTTCTACTCCTCATAATCTATCAATCTAACCGATTAAAATCTCAATTCTCCATCAATCCTCACATTGATACCTTACTTCCTCACTGATTTAGGAAGGGTTTGGGTTTGATTTGGGAGCTTTGGTGTGAAGGGAATCCATCTTGGAGCATCTTAAAGCCAATGATACACTATTTTCCAAGAGTAGGGCTCTTAAACCTTTTTGATTTTTAAATATATTTTCTGAAGTTTGGTTACAGATTTACTTGATATTTTTAGTTGTATTGGTAATATATAGATATTGATGTATTAATTTTGGTGGAGTTTTTGGATTATGTTAGAAATCAATTTTTTGAGAAGAGATTTTGAACCATGTTGCTAGATTTTTGGTTTTTGTATAGACAGCCACTGATCATGAATTTTCTGAGGAAATTGTGGATATTTTCATGACCTAGAAAAAATATATGTTGAAGCTAACATCCTATGCTAGTTCCATGAATTTTCTTGAGTTTTTCTTTAGACATTTCCTGCCTAAAGAAAACCATGAACCAAGACTATGTATGTGCTGCCTGATTTTCTAGTTTTGAAGCTATGAATTTGTCTAATTTTTTTACCATAGCAAATGATTGAATTTTCCCTTGAAATTTTTGCAGAGTGTTGATACATCTTGAAGTGTAACTATGATTTTTCTTTCGAATTTATTCAATCATTTGCTAGGGTTAAAAATTATTAATTTCGGGTTTTGAGTTGAGGTTAAGTGGCTTTTGAACACCAAATTTATCTAATTTTGTTAATCCATTAGGAAAATCTTTTTGTTTTGAAATTTTCATGAAACCTTGTGGATAAATTGAAGTGTCATTGATAATTTTTATAGCCTTGGATTTGATGGTTTGAAATGCAGAATAAATTGTGCATATGCGAAATCTGCCATTATGCTAAAAATGAATTTATGCTTTGAATTGATGAAATAATGGCATCTTGTACTACTATGACATGAGCACAAGAATGAATATGAATATGAATAATTGAGCATGTGAAAGTATTGATAAGGTTAGGCATACATAGATATTAATGCTTATTACAATTGCTCATACGTGAAAGAAAAACATAAGATTATTTTTCTTGGGTTGGAGAAATAAATCTGTTTGTCGAGGAAAGGAAACCTAACTACCCTTGAATTGAGTTGGGGAAAGTAAACCTAGCTAGGAATAGGTCTGTGTGAGAATTGGGGAAAGTAAATCTAATGATCATGTATAGGAATGAGTTCAATCCTAAAAATGCAGTCTATTACCCTAAAGTAGTATTTTATCTCATGTGCTAAGTGGAGAATTTTAGTATCAATATTGAGGCCAATATGTTAAGTTGTGATTTAACGTATAGGGTTTATATGATGTTGAGTAGTATGATATGTGATTGAATAATAAAAGCTACCTACTTCGGAAGGATGAGTTTAGAACTTTAAAATGAATATTTAATATGTATTGTGTGATCACATTTTCTTGATAAACCGAAGTGGCTAGGACGATGACGATGACATTATGATTATATATTTTAGGGATACCCTACTAGGAATTTCAGAATTCTCACCCCTGCTTGTTTGTGTTGCCGTGTCACTTCCAAGTTGATTCTAGAGAATAGTGAAGCGCTACAAGAAAGACTAAATTGTAATTTCTGGAGTTTAGTTATAGAAACTCATATCTATTGTATATATATATATATATATATATATATATATATATATGTAAATATAGTAAAGATGTGAACTAAAGCTCATAGAGAACTTCCTTTTGTACTTGACTTGTATTAAATAAATACGTTTTTTTTTTGCTATATATTTTGATAGAACCACGAGTTAGTTAATACACGATTTAACCGATTCTTGCTATAGATAATTAAGAAAGGTCCGCAAATTTATAAGTGACAACTCTTGAGTATGATGCCATGACTTAAGGATGAGGTTGTACTTGGGAGGATGTTATACTTTATTCCCCTCCCTAACCGATATGGGACTAGTTCCACCTCCTCCTAGTGGGGGTTGCATCCTCGCTAGCTGGAACACCAATCCTGGGACTGGCTCTGATACCATCTATAACATCTGTCATATCTTGGTGCACGATGTATCGCCATTCCTAGTGTGAGTGTAACACTTGGCATGCAGATATTGTTCACTTTGGGCGACATGGCGATGGTGATACATAGCGCATCCATATGTGATAGATGTTACAACCCTTCAAAGATTTGGTATGTTTTAATATTTTCTTTAGATATTTGGTTTATGTTCGTGAAAACCTAGGCTATGGAGTTCGAGGTTTCTATTGTTTTATTTTATAGTGTTCAAAGATGAGTTTGTGAGTTCTTGTGATTTTTTGGAGTATTTGTTAGGGGTATGAAAATGATTTTTGGACTCTTCCCCTATCTATGATTTTTGACTTTTATGTCTATGGGAGGGCTTGGGGTTTTTTTTTTAATCTTGTATTGATAGATTTAAATGTCATGTTTTTAAGGATTGGAGCTTGATGCATTGTCTATGTATGTAAAAAATAATTTTTTACAGCTCTATTTCTCTATTGTGGTGGAGTTTAGGTTTTGTTGATCTTAGCATAGTCTAAGAATTGCAGTTTATGCTTGTGTATGCTAGAAATAACGGGTTCATGGCTAGTATAAGTGTTACAAAAATTTTCTGGTTGGATTTATGAATGTTTATGTGGCAGTTTTGGCATGTTATGGTGTTTGGGATGTTTGTTGTCATATTTTGACTGTTGGGTATTTATTCTTATATATAAACATGGGTTTTAAAAATGAAAGATCAAAGTTTTTATATGTCTGGCATAATTTTGAGCTTATATGTGCATTTCGGGCTAAATAATTTCTTTGAGATTTTGGACTAAATATCTTGTGCCTTTAATTACTTAACTATTGATGATTTATGAATGGTAAATTAGCTATGGAAATTTTAGATGGGACTGGTCCATTAAACTTCAGCAATTGGATTTAGAATGTGGATACACATAGTGAATTTTGATGTTTTCTTGAACATGTGGCTAATGGTTTGATGAAATGAAATGAAATGGTTATGTAATTGGAGAGGGCTCTTAAGGGTATGTGGCATAACTTAACCCATTCTAATGTAAAGTAAGGTTTGTAGCATTAGAATGAGTTTAAATTATATCACACAGGCCTTAGAGCTGGAGGCATGATGTTTATGTGGATATTCTAAGTTCTAGCATTTTAAATTGGAACTATGAATGTTTATTATCTCAGGTTTATATATACAAGACATTGATGTGCATTCTTTATGTTGATTATAAGCTATGAGATTTCATTCATGTTTACATGCTCATGGCATAAGAGTTTAAGAAAGTGAAAAAAAAGTGATGTTGTTATTCCCTCTTATCCCCATTTTAAATTTAGTGACAACAAGTTAGTGTAAGTAGAAAATAACATGAGGAAGGAGGAGGTTGAACTGTGCCTTTAATTTCTTTTCAAGTTTCTAAAATATTAAATAGAGTATATTAAGTAATTCACTTGAAGGTAGCAGAAATTATTATTAGTTGGCTTCAAAAAGTAACTTTCCAAATCAAGCAGTAAAACAAGAAACTTCAAAAGCTGTTTTAAAATCATTTTAAACAAACACACAACACAAATAAAATAGATGCTAAATGATAACCAATAAAAAGAGATAGAGCAATTACTCATAGATTTTATCCTGGTTTGGCCAAACACTGCCTGTATCCAATTCTCAACAACTTATTGAGTTCCACTAAACATTTTCTCAAATAGGAGAAAGAAAGATATTGTTTCAATAGCCTTCTCAAGCTACCTCCATGAACAATAGTTCCAATTTACTTTCACTACCAGTAGTCTTTTTATTAGCATCTTCAAGCTAACCTCACTTGATCACCACTAGATTAGGGTACAAAGTTATGATTTGGGTTAGTTTTCTCCAACAAAGAACACTTATGTTTTCTTAAGGATATAACAGTATTTGATCTAGAAGCTTGAGAGACTTTTTTCTAAATTCTTTCTAAGAAGAAAATATTATCTAATGAATACAAGAAAGAAGATTTTCAGGAACAAAAATCGATTACAAGAAGTAATAGAAGAACTTTTAGAAAGTATATGAAGATATCAGTGCTAGTTGTGCAAAAGATCCTTCTCGTATGAAGGCCTCATCCTTTTATACTTGGATTTTGAATATGACCGTTTCCTTTGGATTTGCCTCCTTTTGACATGTGTTGATCTTCTTTTTATGTCCTAGGAACTATCCTCTAGAAGAGCATCTCAGCTGTGTCAAAGTTGTCCTTGAAGAGACGTTGACAATATGGTTTTTGGACATCGTCTGAAACAACTAGTTTTTGAATTGTAGTTTCTAAACTTTTCTTCTAGATTATGAGGAATTTTACCAAGTACAAAAGTGATATGTTACTGCTAATACTTTTCTAAAAGTTGACTAAATTTTAAATTCAAATTTCCTCAGTTCTTGACTCACGCAGTTTTGAAAAACACGTGCTTTATGATATAGCTTCACATTTTCGGAGCTTCGTTTTGATATTCTAAGCACAACTTTGAGCTTGATAATGAACTTTTAAAGGTGTAAAAAATCTTTAGAGTTGATAGCCATCTTGATTGAAGATTATGATCATGGTATACTTGTAAGAAATTTATTTGTCCAATAGATATTGCACTTTTTGATGTGTGAGATACTTTCTGAAGGTCATAGTTAGTTTCTAAATTACTTAAAATTGTGCAATGAGGTGCAAGTTAAGAATCACTATCATTTCTCTCAATAACACATTAAAAACCCATGCAAAAAGCTAAGGTTTAGAAGTTAAATAAGCAGCATAAATGCCTCTATCAATAATGCTGATACAAATATAAATATCAATAGTACTTACAAACATATTAGATCTAACAGATTTGATAAGATAATATTTTCAAAGTTTTGAAAAAAAATCAAACGTGATATCACAAACTGAATATTAATTTTCATAAAATTAATAAATATCAAATTCAAATAATAACTGAATATCAGCATATAAAAATATTCATGTACAAAATTCATTATGAATTTATAATTTATTTTCTCCTTTTGGGAACTACATATATATAAATAAGGCATTTGAATCTCTCTCAAGCTTTATCCAACACTCTCATAGCTTAAACTCGACCTTCCTAATGACACCTATTTTTGGGATATTACAAATACAAGTGAGAAAACAAGACGTACCTAAAATGACCTTCTGAACTCCATATGGGCACTATTAGTTCACAATTTTGTCTTTTGGACTGACTAATGCTCTAGCGGTATTCGTAGACTACATGAATATGATCTGTGGACTCTATTTTGATAAGTATGTGGAGATCTTCATAGATGATATGCTCATCTATTTAAGTACTCATGAAGAGCGTGAAAGCCAATTGAAGTTGGTGCTAGAGATCTCAAGAGAGAATAAGTTATTTGTAAAGTTATTTAAGTGTGAGTTTTGGATACAAAGGTGAAGTTTTGGGGATACATTATGTTGGAGAGAGGAATAACAAAGGACTATAGTAAGATAAAGGCTGTGATGAGCTAGGACAGACCCAATACATCGCAGAGATCAAGAGCTTTCAGGGTTAGCTATTATTATCATAGCTTCATCAATGATTTTTCTCATATCGCATTACCCTTGATAAAGCTTAGTAGAAAGGATGTCTCTTTTAGGTGGATAGATGAGTGCAAGGGTAGCTTCGTGGAATTGAAGTAGAAGTTAACCATGACCCATGTACTCATATTGCTCAACCTTAGTGAGCCTTGTGAGGTTTACTATGATGCTTCTGAGAGGTTTAGGTTGTGTGTTGTTACAACACTACCAAGTGGTGTCTTATGCCTTATAGCGTGGAAGCCCTATGACGCCATACCCATGACCTTGCGCTTGTAGCAATGGTGTTCACATGGAAGATGTGGAGACCCCACCTTTTTGGTTTAAGGTTTGAAGCCTTCTTTGATCATAAGAGCTTGAAGTATCTCTTTGATAAAAAGGACTTAAACATAAGGTAGAAGAGATAGATCGAATTCCTCAAAGACTATGACTTTGAATTAAATTATCATCCTAGTAAGGCCAATATAGTGGTTGATGCTCTTTATAGGAAGTTATTGAATATATCTCATCTGATGGTGAAGGAAGCCCAATGATAAGAGGCATTTATGCCACTTATCTTGTTACCAACTTTAGATTTTTGCGTAAGTTTTCCTGAGTTATTGATGTCAATACTTAGGATTTTGATTTAGTTTTCATTGTGTAATTTTCATAGAATTGTTGACTATTGCACTAATTTTAGGATAATTATTGAATTACACTCTGTTGCATTTGACTTGTCTCTTTGAGTATGGTTTTGTGCACATGGGCTTTGGATCAAGTGCAAAATATTAAGAACAAGGCTAGAGATTTTTGGGAAGTAGCTTGGAGCTGAAAAGGAAGAAAAGCATTGAAGCTCGCTCTAGTGAGTGATGCAGTCTTGATAGAGCCATCATCATTAATTTTTGGGCCACTCTCTTTGGAGAGTGTTCAGCACTCATTTTAACATTGCAGCGCTCCTGTGACAGCAAAATTGCAAATCATTAATCTATTTTTGGGCCCCGTTTTGGGCTATTTTAGAGAGTAGTATTTAAAAGATTGACACAATTATTTACCCTAGTTTTTGACACACTTTACACTAGTTTAGAGGTCTCAATTTCTCTCTACATCTTCTTCTTCTCTTTTTTAGGGATTTCATTAGTAAAGGTACTTTGGCTTGAAAATTATGGCAAGGATTATTGCTATTATTTTTAGGTTCTCCTTTATCTTCATTATTGTAATTGTCTAGAGATGGAAGATTAGATTTTTTTTGGATGGATTGGGATGATGTTTGAGACACTTTTTTGATATTAAATACATTGGTTTTCTTAATGTTCTGTAGTTTCTATCCTATAATTATTGTGGTGATTGCTATAATTTTTATTGAAATAACTAAATTGGTGATTGTCATTTAGGGAAACCTTTTGGGCATAAATTGATAGATCTATTGGTTTATATTTGAGGGAGAACAATAGAATTAACTTTTTGATTGGAGCTTAGGCTATAGCAATTGGTTCATTAAATCAATGTGATTTCCTATTAAATTGAGATCTTATTTATTACTTATTTATATTGGTCAAATTCTAGAGGTCGATCAATCACTAGTAGAATTGCTAGTAATTTATTACTAATAGCCACCAATGGGTTTAATATTTAGTTAATGATAATTCATTCCCAATCCTAGGAATACCTTGAACTAGTGCCTCTTTATCATTGCTATTATCATTTAACTTCAATTGTTTCAATCTTAAATCCCATTCTTCAAAAGCCCCAATTTTCCCAACTAAGTGTTGAAGCCTCCTTGAGAGACAACTTAGGTTGTGCCCTTTACTATATTTTTTGTGTAACTTAGCATTAAAATAAATTTCTAATTTGAAGAGATAGGCGACGCCTCTCTCAAATTTTGGCACCGTTGCTAGGGAAGCATTAGAACTTAGTTGTTTATTTTTTATATTTTTATTTTATTTTGTTTTATTCCAATTTTTATTTATTTACTGTTTTTATTTTATTTTCTGCTGCTTATTTTATTCTAAAAAAAAAAATGGCTATTCCTTGGTATGAGGTATTCCCTGTTTGCTAGAAATTTGATACTTCTTGACTGAGATTAAAAAAACTTTAAGAAAAATCAACAGGCAAAGCGTCAACAAGAGGAACGTGAGCATTCTGATCCTTTGTTTCCTGTTTTAGGTGATCCAGAAAATATGGGAGAACACAATCATGAAGGTAGAAAAGTGAACGATAAGGGGGTTGAACCATGCTTCGGCTTTCTTTTTCTTCTCTTTCTGAAAAAACTTAAACAATAACTATCAAGAGTAAAACTTCAAGTGTAGCGGAAACAATATTAGCGATGTCAGAACGTAACTTTCTGAACTATGAGAAGTATAATGAAAACATGCATACCTTGTTTATCATAAATAACGTATAACAGCCACAAAGCAATAAAATAAAAAAGATAAGGGAGAAGAAGATCCTCATAGATCTAGTTCTAACCACTGTTGAGTTCCACTAAAACCTTTCTTAACCCAAGAAGTTGGATAGTCTTTACAGTAGCCTTCCCAAGCTCTTACCATGATCAACAACTCACTCTGCTATTACAACTCAAGTAGTCTTTAACCAGCCTTTCCAAGCTAACACGGTGACCAGCAACTACACTCTCCTACAATTAAGTAGTTTGTGACCAGCCTCTCCAAGCTAACACGTGACTAGTAAGTACACTCTGCTATTACATTACAAGTAGTCATTGCTTAGCCTCTTCAAGCTAACTCACAACGATCACTCCGTATCGGGGATACAAAGTTTTGTGTTTAGGTTTATCACTCAAACTAACTAACGCTCCAGTTTTCGTAAGATATATAGTAACAAACCTAGAAAACTTGAATGACTTCTTTCTATCAATTCCTCCTAGGAAGAACGTATGATCTACTAAAAATGTAGAAAGAAGATTTTTACAAGCAAGAAACTGATTACAAAAGGTAATGAACTTTCCAGAGAATGAGGAAGGATTTTTTCAGCGTTTTAGCTCTTTATTTCATCAAAAGTCTTCTTGTTGTAAGCATAGCATCTCTATTTATAGATGTTCTGCATTTATGACCATTGCCCTTGATCTGTTGTCTAAGTGACACGTGTTGATCATCTGTTTGTGTCTTGGAAACGTAGTCTAGAGGAGTAGCTCAGCGATATTAGAGCTGTTGAATAAGCCGTTGTGAAATAGAGGTTTCCAAGGTCACCTTTAGAAACTATTTTTTACTTTCTAAATGAAGTTTCTGAATTTTTCCTTTTAGAAGCTGGGGCAGTTGACCAAGTTAGTAAAAGAGATGTCATGTCAGTCTATGATTCGGTTTGGCTTTAAATTTGAATTTCAAATTTCCCTCATTTCTTATAAAGTGCACCATTTCACGTGAAACGTGCTTTCTGAAGTACGGTCTTAGTTTCTTAAAAATTCTTTAATCTTTTAATCTTCAATTTGAGCTTGTAGATAATGATATGTTTGTGATCATGAAAATTGAAGGTTGTAGAACACACTTGAAATGTACTTTTTGAAGTCGCGTGCAACTTTCTGAAGACCTAAACCTTGGTTTCTTGTATGCGACAATTTTCATGAAAATGTTAAGCATACATACATCCAATCTCTTCAAATGAGATTAAACATATTTACAAATGTTATGTGAAAATATTTTCACTTTAAGAACCGTGTTATGCTAACGTAACCACTGTTTGATGCTTCAGAAAACTCAAGGTAAACATTAGTCCTTCTTCACAATATTTTCTTCAAATTGGTTGTGTTATCGCTCAAAACATTTTGCATTAAGGTGGAACTAACAATTTCCCTTTTTGATGATGACAAACTAATTTTTTGAAAATATTTTGAAGAGATTTTGAAAGAAATACAACAAGATGTCTAGCATGATAACCAATATTCTTTCAAAATATCATATGATATGATTTTTAGAGAGTCCTTTTCTTAAGGTATGATATGGATAAAATAAAAAATGTTTCATTGCCTTAAGCAATTGAAATCAGAGCTATTTTTATTTTACATAAGGTTTTTTATGTTACTCAGAGTGCTTTTATGAGAGGTATTAAAGCAAATTTGGGAAAATATATGAGCATTTAAGCTTTCTAAATAAACACAGCTTGATTTTTAGTCATTTTGACTTATATGAAAATGCACATGTTTGATTAAAGTGAGTAATACTTGTGATATATAAGCTTGTTCTGGAATCCATACTCAGTATGTCTTCATCCAAATGAATTTTTGAAACACGATGTAGTTTTTGCGCATAAAACCATACTACATATAGATTTTGCACACAAAGAAGGCTTCTGAAACTTAAAGAGACTAATAGCTACATTAGAGCATGTGGCAAAGTTTCTAAAGTTCAAAATGAGCTTATTATAGTTGTATTAGAGCATATATTATTGAACTTGTGATTAGAAAACTTCATATTTGTGTGACAGAGCATATATACTTTTATTAGAAAAATAAACAAGATCATGTATTAAAGAATACATATCATAGCAATAATAAATTTATGTGTTAGAGATATGTATATATTAGAGCATGTATCAATATATGCCAGAGCTAATCATACATGTGTAGCTAAGTATCAGAGCGTGCTAAGAAGAGAGCAAATTAGAGCGAATGCAAAGACTACCAACACATACATCTTAACATGATATACGATTAGCTAAGCTTGATATATCAGAGCATAGATATGTATCAGAGCTAAAAAAACAAAGAACATAGATAACTTGATAAGGATACAAAAAACTGATCATATATGCCAAAAGAAAATTATTAAGATATCATAACAATAAACAAAAACAATTGTTCAGAAGAAAAAATGCAAATGCTGATATATAAAAAAGTTATCTGGGCTCCCCTTCAACATAATGCTCCCCCTAAGTTCCTTAGCATAAGATTTTCTTCTTCTTTTCTTTCTTCCCTTTTGTTATCAATAAAAAGGAGGTGTGCTAGAAACAAAGATATACTATCATCACGGTGCCTTTTACTTCTTGAAGTATCCCCAATAGTAATACCTTAGTTCTCTTGACTTAGTATTCTGAAGAATCTGAAGCAGTAACTTTTATGTCTTCGAAGTTTAGCGTCGTGCTCTATGTTGGAGGCTTTAACCCAATCCAACCTTGAGGCCATGTCCTTTTGATTTTGCAAGAAAAGTTGGACCTGATGAGAACTTATTGAAGGCTTGGATGAAGGCTTGTATGGCAGGTGGATTGTTGTTGGTGTAGGTAAAGCAACCTTGGGTGTAGGCTTAGGTATGTCTAGGGGTGTGGTTTCCCTAGACTTTGGCAATTCAGCCTCAGATCTGAGCATGTGGAGCAGCTAGTGATGGTAAGAATGGAACTTCAATAGTTGTAGCAGGTCAGAAACGGAGTGGAAGCAAGAGGCGGGCCGAAGCAAAAGTAGCAGCTTCTTTAGCTTGAGGAGCATTAGTTTCTGATGTCATCTCCTTTTCCTCTTCCACTAGAGTTATACGAATGGAAGGAGGAGGTTGAGGTACCATCAGGATAATAGCATTTTCAGGCTCTCCTCGCTGGTTCCTTTATAATGGGCTCCACAGATGGCTCTTAATAATAAGCTCATTCATCCTGGCCTTTTCACTATGATATAGACCTTTCTTTCTTTAAATGATGATCCTTCTACTTGTTCTTCTTCTTCTTCATCTTCTTTAGAAAAGTCAGTCAAGATAACCTTATGACCAGCCTATTGATACCTTGTAACTTCTTTTAGAAGCACAGAGATCCTTGTTTCATGCTTAGGAACGTTTTTGAGCTTGAGCTCAATATCTTTTCTTCTAATGATTCCTGGGTTCATTAGGCATCTTTTCTAACCCTTTTTCAGCTCATCATCTAAATCAGAAGAGTTATCATTTATTTATGAGAGAGGTGGTGGCATCTATTGTTCTTTTCTCTACATTCCCTCTTGCCTCATCTTTGTTCATTTCTCTCTATTCAAAGGAGCTTTTTCAAATTCTTCCTTTTGAAAGGAACTTGTTCAAATTCTTTAAATCTTCAAAGGAGCTTTTCTCTACATTCCCTCTTGCCTCATCTTTGTTCTTTTTCATGCTTCCTAGTCAGGGCAGAATGGTGAATTGTACCACGTGTCCTAATGCGAGCTGTCACGACTCACAAACAAATTAAAATTTATAAAGTGCCAAGTTGCACCAAAAATATAGTAAAGGGCACAATCTAGGTCATCACTCAAGGAGGCTTCAACACTTAGTTGGGAAAATTGGGGGTTTTAAAGAATAAGATTTAAAGCAAATAATCTCAATTGAAAGATAATAGCAATAATAGAGAAAGCACTAGTACAAGATATTTCTAGGATTGGAAATTCATTATCCTTGACCAAATATTAAACCCATTGGTGGCTATTGGTAATAAATTACCGGCAATTTTGCTAGTGATCAATCGACCTCTAGAATTTGATCAATGCAAATAACTAATAAATGATGATCGCCAATTTATTTAGAAATCACATCAATTTAATGAGCCAATTGCTATAGCCTAACCGCCAATCGGAAAGTTAATTCTAATGTTCTCCCTCAAACATAAACCAATAGATCTATCAATTTATGCCCAAAGGGTTTCCTTAAATAACGATCGCCAATTTAGTTATTCCAATAAAGATTATAGCAATCACCACAATAATTAAAGGAATAGAAACTGCAGAACATTAAGAAAACCAACACATTCAATATAAACAACAGGTCTCAAACATCATTCCAATTCATTCAAAACCCTTACACTAGTAAAGAAATCTACTCCTCCATCTCTAGAGGATTACAACAATGAAGATAAGAGAGAACCTGAAAATAATAGCAACAATCTCCAAGACAAAACACCTTCACCAATGGAACCGTTAGAGAGAGAGAGAAGAGAAAACAGAGAGAGATGTAGAAAGAGAATAATAGCAACTAAAGTGGCAACCTAAAAGTGAGTTTGAGCTTAGGGTAAAAGTATATAATAATCCTTTAAATATTACTCTCTAAAATTGGGCCAAAGTGGGTCCAAAAACTGATTTAATGAACTGTTCTACGTCATCGCATGAGCGCTACAACACTCACCGGTGAGCTATGCCTAAAAATCGCTTTAGGGGTTCTATTGAGCGCTAGGCGCTCAACAGAATTGACGTCTTCACATATTTGGTCATTTTGGCCCATTAAACATCTGAATCTATCCTCGGCACTAGAAATAATGATTGTAGCCTTTGAATAAGCTTTCCAATGCCATCAAAATCACCTCGATTGGACATCTGTAGCTCTAGATATTATGAAAATACTAATTAGAGGTCAAGTTGAACGGCATCAAAAAATCAGCAACTTTGTTCTTGACATTTTGCATTTGATCCAAAGCTCCTGTGCACAAAACCATACTCAAAGAGACAAGTCAAATGCAACAGGGTATAATTACAATTTATTCCAAAATCAATGCAAAAGTCAATAATTCTATTTAAATCACACAATGAGGAGTAAGTCAAAATCTTTATTAATTGCATCAATAACTCAATGAAACTCATGCAAGAAAACTAAGGTTTAGTAGTAAGATAAGTGGCATAAATGTCTCTTATCAAACTTCCCCACACTTAAGCTTTTACATGTCATCATATGAAACTAAGATCAATCCAAGGTATGGATGAGAAACGTATATAAGGACTACACTAAACTCTACCCTAAAATGCATGATGCATGAAATTAAATGACAATACACCAATCTAATGAACCTAGAGGCATCCAGTAAGCTTTCACACTAACAATCAAGAAAATTGTAGCAAGCCAGACATGAACAAGGACATAGCACATAGAGTAGAATTCACATATGATGTATGGATCAAGTACAAAAATCCTCCCAAGGTCAATATTTGCCACTCATTCACTCAAGTGTTTTGGTTATGATGCACACTTAATCACCTCAATTGAAAATGCATTACCATAAGCTTGCTACAGGTCTCATTCTCCATTTTGTTACATACACATGCATATGAATCAAGAGGACTTACCTTTGGTTGTAATAGGGCTTAGGTGAAGGTGGATAAATATATAGAAAAATGGGCTAAACCTCAAGTCAAAGGAGAGCAAATGCATACACTAAGAGCACAAGTGCCAAAGGGCACACTTTGTCCAAATTAACACAATTATAGGCCTTTCTTTTGCAATGTGGCACACCTTCAACCCAACTTTTTCATAATTTTTTTTTTCAATCAACCTTGCTTTTCTTTCTTTTTTTTATTTTTTTTTATTTTCTTGGTATGCCACTTGCTAAATGAATTTTGAGTACACATTGTTCCTCCCTTACACTTAAATTGGGGCATGTCCTCATGTTCTCCCCACACTTATGCTCAAGCACAAATAAGAATTTGCACAAATGCTCTCCTAAGCCAAAAAGGTTGGGAATTTTCATGGTTTTTCACTTTTAACTAAAGATGTGCTAAAACAAAAGAATGTACAATAAGGCTCAAAGGAGTTAAACAATGGTAACATGTAAAGGTTGGCTATATGGGCAAGTGGCTAAAAACAAGAAAAATGCCTTAATCATATTCAAGCATGCACATGAAAAATATATTTTTAAACAAGACCCTAAGCAAGTTCTAGAATGCAAACCTAAAGAAGGAAGCACACATGAACAAATAAGCATGACACAAGATAGTCCAATCAAATAGGCTCAAAATTTCACAGGTAAAAGTGCATGTACTCAATCCAAATATCATAGTGAATCCACTAAGCATGCAATACAAAATAAAGTCAATGCCAAGCAAATCAATATGGTGCATGTGGTGTGAGCCTATGCATGTGACCTCTAGGGTACCAAAGGAATAGTGTAAAGTACAAACAAAAATAAATATGATGCAAGACTCTAAACTAAAATGAAAATAAATAAAATGCACAAAAATAAAAGAGAAAGGGAAAGAAAAACCTCACGGTAGGTTGTCTCCCACCCAGCACTTTGCTTTAATGTCCCTAAGTTGGACGGTAGGACCCTCATGGAGGGTGTTCAGCTTCAACCCAAAAATAGGGCAATTGAGCCCTTAGATCTAGGGACTCATGGAGGTACATCAGCCGATCCTTATCAATGGTGCACCGACCCACCCTAGAGTTTTCTAATTCAATTGCATCATCAGGATGCACATTATTGACCAAGAATGGTCCCTTCCATCTAGACTTTGGCCCTCCAACCATCAGTTTTGCCCTGGGTGTAACATCCTCCCAAGTACAACCCCATCCTTAAGTCATGACATCATACTCGAGAATTGTTACTTATTAATTAGTGGATCTTTCTTAAGTATCTATAGCAAGCTTGATTAATGTAAATAATAACTAAGCATAATTCTATTAAAACATATAACAAAAGAACACTACATTCATTGAGTACATAGCTGAGTACAAGAGGAAGCTCCTCTCTATGAGCTTTAGCACATATTTCTTCTCTAATATAGTTACATACATATCCATTCCACTAAATATAGCATAATATAAACATTCACTGCCACACGATTGCCATTCCGAGTTCTTTTGCGTAGCGTCATCATCCCTTGACTTAACCTAGAGACAACATGAAAACACAAACACATAGGGGTGAGAATTAAACAATCCTCAGTAGGGCAACTCCCTAGTGACACCATCATAATGTCATCATCATCGCCCTAGCCACTTCGGTTTATTACGAAAATATGAGCATGCAACATAAACTAAAGATACATTTTAAGGTTCTAAAATTGTCCTCCGAAGTGGGTAGCTTTTAATAATCAACCACTTAGAGCAAATATATCATAATGTTTCCAAAATAATAAATCATCCCAGGTAGCCAATCTAGAGTAAGATGGGTATGCATATAATACATGCAGTGAACTTATCTCAATGTGGCATGGTTCCACTTATGGCCATAGAAATTAAGTCAGTGCATTTTCTCTTTTCATTAACATAGGAAAGACTTAGTTATACCCAACGGATATTTGTCGTGGACAATTCCACAATAAATAATTTATACCAAATGGTATCTGTAGTGGTTTACACCACACAAGGGAAATAGTCTGCTTCAGGATAGCTCAGTTCTATACGTGATCATCGAACTTCATTTTTTCCATTTCTGAATCACACAGATCTATTCCTAGCCGATACGTCTATTCACTCAAAATATTTAGGGAGGTTCCTCTTTTCTGTTTCCTCCCCTCATTCAATCTAAGTTTTCTTTCTGTTTTGTCCATATGTCAGAACATGCACAATTTAAGTTCATGTATATTCTCTTTTCTCAAATGCACGCATAAGCCACATGTAGGTATTTTATTCACAATGCAATTTCAATTATGTCTCATAAACCACTCTTTATTTCCTCTAGCATGCATTATGTGCCACAAGTCATATGGCCAAATAGCTAACATCAAATACTTTGTTCTCAAAAGTATGCTTACATTACAAGTAGGTATTCAGTCATATTAGAGGCCCATTCATGCCTCATGGATAAGTAATTGAAATAATTAGCGTGCATTCATATGCCATACACTTGGACTAGATATCATTTTACCACAAATTTTCAGCCATTCTCACATCCCAACACCTTGGCAGATTTCCTGTCCTAGGTACAACATTTAATTGCCATATCAAACGGCCATTTAAAGAGCCACAAAAATTCTATATGACACTTCAATGTGTCTAGAATAACTTGTAAAGACAAACAGAGCTCTATAGCTACTTTAGTAAAATGTACAATTTTAGTGGTCAGGGGCCACCAATTCATAGTCCAGACCAGAGTTCCCAAAATTTTTAACCCTAGTAATTGATGGAATCAAGGCACAAGAAAATTTATAGTGATACTTCAATATGTTACTAACTTCATGTAAAACTTTCATGGGCTAATTCAATCAATTGCTAAGATAATAAATTTGGACAAGTTTATTGTTTCAGTTTCAACAACCAAGATAGCATTAGTCATATTTCGGTTCTTGATTTTTTTGAGGTAGTAAAATTAAAAATCAACACCCAAGAAAATTCATGTAGTTAGTTTAAGATGTTAATGCAACATATAATTTTTATAGCTCATGAAGTTATCCACAACTATACCATAAAATTCATCCATAATTCCTGTTTCAGGACAACTAGGAATCCCAAGAGTCCCAATTTCCTTTAAGAAAAACCCTTTCCTAACCCCATCCAAATACACCACCAAAATTCACACATCAATATCAATATATTATCCATCAATACAACTAGAAATTTATGACTTAGATCGCACCAAAACAGATAAAAAAAATTTGACAAGATAAGGTAGTAAAAACCCTACTTTTGGCAGCTTAGTGGATCTTTGGCTTCAAGATGATCCAAGCTTGAATCCTTCCACTCTAAAGCCCCCAAAACAACTTCAAACCCTTCTTAAATCAGTGAGGAATGAGGTAACAAGGCAAAGTTTGATGAGGAATAGAGATTTTGTTTGGTTAGATTTGTAGAGATCAAGGTGTAGAACAAGTTTAATGAAGAAACTTTGAGCTTTCTGCAACTCTAGGCTAGGGTTTTTGGGCTTAGAACTCAAGATCAAGCTCTTGAAGATGAAAATGGTGGCTAGTTCTTTTTTGCTTGAAGGATGCACAAAATTTTGATGAAGAAAGTGATCAGGTTAGGTGGCTTGGAGGAGGAGTTAATGACTTGTGTCTTTTGTATTGAATGCTTTTGAATATATTTTGTAAAGTAGTAACCATTTATGTAATAAAGCAAAATGGATGGCTAAGATTTAATCTTGGATTCCAAGATTAAATCTTGGCCTTCACACGTCCTAACTAGATGGATATCATCCATTGGTGGTGATGGAAATATCTTTCGGTGTTAAAAATCACACACCGAAATCTCACTGAACGGTAAACGCCCAATTAGACCGATATTACCCAAAAATTAAATTCAGGTATAAAATCCTTATTCCTAACTATTTCTCACCTTAACCCTCTCTTTTCTTGATCTCGGGCATCTCCTGTTCAGGATCAGGTTTAGTCCTAGCGGGCTAGTGGAGCCCGCAAGGTTACTATTCACCCGGCTCGAAATTTTTTTCTTTTTTATATGTCCATTGGGCTGCCCTCATCATTGCTAAACTATTATATTTTTAAAATTACGATTAACAAAACTCAAATTAATTTTTAATTAATTTTCGGGTGTTACACTAGGCTCATGCAATAAGATCCATTGCCCCTCATAAGGCTTTTTACCCAACATGGGCTGGTCATGGAGCACCTGGCAAGCTGATGACTGCTAATTAGGTGGTGTACCTATATCTAAAACTTTGGACATTCTAAAATAACATGTTCATCATATCCCATAAAAGAAGAAAAAGTGGAGAAAGGGGGTCTGGATCCTTCAGAGCATATTTCCACAAGCATCATCAACTAAAAAATCAATGACATCAATGCCAAACACAGAATGTTCCTCATAGGGATGTTTCATAGCATCAGATAAAGAGAATTGGACTTTCATGTCCCCACACTCCATGGATAGTGTGCAAGTATAAACATCAATCATAGTTTTAGGTTTTCAAAAATGGTCTACCCAAGATTAATGTATGGTTGGCATTGGTGTCATTCTCCATCTCAAGCACATAAAAATCAGCAGGGAATATTAAATTATTTACCTGGATAAGAACATCTTCCAATACTCCCTCTGGTCTTGTAATGCTGTGGTTGGCCAAGCTGAATTTGTAGCTTGGTTGGCTTAAGCTCCCCAAAGTGCAAGGACTGATAGAATGATTTAGGTATAACATTAATGCCAGCTCCAAGGTCAGCTAGGGCTCTTGTGATATGTAAGTTCCCAATGGTGCAAGGGACATAGAATGTGCTCGGGTCCTTGCACTTGGGTGGTAGATTGTCCGGCTTGATAATGGAGGAAGCATTCACCCCCATAGTCACCTGGTCCTTCCCACTACCCTTTATTTTCCTCTTATTGGTGCACAGATCTTTCAAGATTTTAGAATATTTGGGAATTCGCTTGATTGCATCCAATAGAGGTATATTAACATGCACTTTTCGAAAGGTTTCCAGTGTCTGAATCCAAATCAGCAGTAGTGGCCTTCCTGGGTTGCATTCTTGTGGGAATGGCGGCAAGGGGATGAATTCTGGAACTTCGGAGCTTTTGTTAAGCGCTACAACATGGTGAGCGTTGCGGCTGTAACACCCTAAAATTTAATTAAAAATTAATTTGAGCTTTATTAATTTTAATTTCAAAAATCTAATAGTTTAGCAATGATGAGGGTGGCCTAACGACCTCAAAAAATTTGCAGGTGAATAGTAACTTTGCGCAGTGAACCCTAGATTCGGGCCAGAGGTGCCCAAAATTAAGAAAATATGAGAATAAGATTAGAAATGTGTGGGAATGGCAATTTTATACTTAGAATTAATTTTCAGCAATATCGGTTTTATCGGTAAGGTGTTTATAGTTCGGTGAGATTTCGGTGTGTGATTTTAACAGAAAGATATTTCCATCACCACAAATGGATGATGTCCACCTACTAAGGACATGTGGAAGGCGAAGATTTAATCTTGGAATTCAAGATTAAATCTTAGCCATCCATTATTGCTTTATTACATAAACAATGATTTTTTTTACTAAATATCTTCTAAGCTTTTAATATAAGAAGCCTAGTCACATTTTTCTTCCCAAGACACACAAATTTCAGCCAGCCAAGGGGAAAGAAGAGACCAGCCATCATTGTTGTCCTCAAGAGCTTGTTCTTGAGTTCCAAGCCCAAAAACTCCAAGCTAGAGTTGTTGAATCATCAAAAGTTCTTCACTAAACTTGTTCTACACCCAATTCTCTATCAATCTAGCCGAACAAAATTTTCATTCCTCATCAAAACCTTGTGTTGTACCTCACACCTCATTGATATCAGAGGGGTTTGAAGTTGGATTGGGAGCTTTGGAGGAGAAGGAAGCAAGCTTGGTTAGCCTTGAAGCCAAGAAGCTAATAGATCACTCAAAGTAGGGTTTTTGCTACCTTTTCTTGTCCAATTTTTATGATCTGTTTTGGCATGACCTAGATCCGAAATTTCTGATTGTATTGATGGATGATATGTTGATATGGATGTGTGAATTTTGTTGGTGTGTTTGGATGGTGTTAAAAAGGGGTTTTTATCAAAGGAAATTGGGACTAGGCTGCTGGATTCCTAGTTTTCCTGAAAGAAGTTATTAATCACGAATTTTCTGGTATATTTTTGGGTGATTAAATGATCTACAAAAATTATATGTTGTAGTGGACATCTTAAACTGACTACATGAATTTTCTTGGGTGTTAATTTTAAAGTTTTCTGCCTCAAGAAAATCAAGAACCGAAATGTGTCTGATGCTGTCCTGGTTGTTGAAACTGAAGTAACAAACTTGTCCAAATTTATTATTATAGCAATTGATTGATCTATATCATGAAAGTTTTACCCGAAGTTAATAACATATTGAATTATCACTGTAAATTTTCTTGTGCATTGGTTCCATCAATATCTAGGGTTAAAAATTAAGGGAACCCAGATCTGGTCTGTGAATTGGTGGCCCCTAACCACTAGACTTGTATATTTTACTGAAGTAGCTATAGAGCTCTGTTTGTCCTGAAATTTTTACAGGTTATCCTAGACACATTACAGTGTCATACAGAATTTTCGTGGCTCTTGGGATAGTCATTTGGTATGGCAATTAAATGTTGTACCCAAAACAATAACTCTGCCAAGGTGCTGGAATGTGAGAATGGCTGGAAATTTATGATAGTTTGATATCTATTCCAAGTCTATGGTATATGAATGCATGATAGTGACTTTAAGGTTTGGTTTATGAGAAATGAATGAGAGTCACTTGTGATTGATTGTTTATATGTGAACTTGATGATGATATATGTTCTAAGTAGAGAAATGAAAGTCCCCTATATTATGTGAAGGGCACGAGAAAGGTCCCCTAAATGTGTAAAGGGCACGAGAAAGTCCCCTCTATTATGTGAAGGGCACGGGAAAGTCCCCTCTATTGTGAAAAAGGGCACGAAAAGTCCCCTTTAATATATAATAGGCACGAATAGATAGGGTTGATGTATATAAGATTTTTTTTTTTGATATACCGAGCGCATGTAAAGTTGTAAGTAAATTACTATAATATTAAGTAGTATGACATGTGTACATCAAGTTATTGGATAATAAAAGAGACCCACTTTAGAAAATGGTTCTTGAACTTTAAAATGAACCTTTGACATATGTTGCATGATCACTCTTTTCTTAATAAACTGAAGTGGCTAGAATGATAACGATGACGTTGTGAATTGTGTATTTGGGGAAATACCTCCTGAGAATTGTATAATTCTCACCCCTATGTGTTTGTGTTTTCGTATCGTCTCCAGGTTAAACAGGAGGACTATGAGGCTGCCCGCAACAAGAATTAGAATTTCATTAGTGTAGTAGTTCCTGCTTTCATTATGCCATACTTAGTGGAATGAATATGTGTGTAGATGTAATAGGGAATGGATATGTATTAAAGCTCATAGTAGAGTTTCCTTTTGTACTTAACTATGTATTCAATAAAGGTTGTGTTTCTTTGTCATATGTTTTAATAGATTACGCGTAGGTATTACATGAGTTAGTCAAGTTTGCCATAGATATTTAAGAAAGGTCCGCTAAATTAATAAGTAACATTTCTCAAGCATGATGCCATGATTTAAAGATAAGGTTGTGCTAAGGAGGATGTTAGCGGCGCTAGCCGAGAGATGCCTTTGTGCCAGCCTCATTTGGTAGCTTCTGCAGCGCTAGCGCTCGTCCGGATGCTCTTCAGGCTCATCTTTAGCTTGCTTCTTTTCCTGTCAGGCCCAATCACTTCTGGAATTTTTGTTCTAGGCCACAGAGTAATAGCACAAACATTTCCTTTTGGATTTGGCATGGTTTGGGAAGGTAACTGGGAGGTTGGGGTTTGCCGACTCTAATTTTGCTTCAATTTAGTCACCTCCTCTCTAGCTGGGCATTTTTTTTTCCTAATTTTCTGTATTTTTTCCATCATCATCTTCATCATCTCAATCATAGTAGGGTCGAAAAATGGAGATCCAGGGAGGCCTGCCCTGATAAGGTGCCAAATACTTTTACTGTTGGTTGGCCTTGTTGTTGAGAATTATTATCCCACTTCAAATTAGGGTGATTCTTCCAACTAAAGTTATAAGTGTTCCCAAATGGAAAGTGACCTGCCTAATTCTGAGGTTGACTCTGAAGGGGCTAGTTCCTGCTACCCCGTGGTTGATTCATCTTGCAAGGCTAGGCACATATCTGTGTGATGTTTAGTGAAGGTACAAATGCCACAGACCATAGGGACTATTGTAGTTGCTGCCTAGGTTACCATCAATTGCTTCATAAGGCCAGAAAGCTCTAAATTCTGGGCCAACAATGGATTCTCTGACTAGCTCACTCCATGAAGGCCTTTAGTAGTTGTGGCTGCCGTAGAACCAAATTGCTAAAAATTGGCAGCCATATTCTCAATCAAAGCACGAGCTTCTTCTAGTGTCTTATCCAAGAATGCTCCTCCACTAGCAGTATCTACCATACATCTATCAGGTATCAACCCCTCATAAAAGTCCTGAAGGAGTTGCTCTGGAATTTGATGATTAGGGCAGCTTGCACAAAGGAGCTTGACGCGTTCCCAATATTCATGAAGAGTCTCATAGTCCTGGATTCTAGAAATCTCTTTTCTAATAGAAGGCACTCTAGAGGGGAAAATACCCCTCTAAGAAAAGTCTTTTCATCCCCATCTAGCTTTTTACAACCCCATCTGGCAAATTAAAGAACCAATTTCTCCAGCACCCTCTAGGGAGAAGGGGAATGCTCTTAGCTTAACATCATCCACCTCCACCCCATTGGGTCTATGCAGAACACACCATATGAAGCTTTTTCAAGTGTTGGTGGGGGTCTTCTCAGATAGCCCATGGAACTTGGGCAGAGCATGAACCATATACCCCTTAAGCTCAAAATCATTGTCAAGCCTAGGGTAAGTAATAGCCAAGGCGCTGGGTAAAGTCAAGGGCAGTGAGCTCCCTAAGTGTCCTTCCTATCTCCCATGTCACCTGTATTCTGAAACATAACAAAGAATCAGAATGCTAGATGGTTCCACTTGTAGACACTTTGCCTATCTGATTTTTCTCAAAGTTTTCTCAATTTAGAATCAAGAGGTATTAAATTTTCAGCAGACAAGGAACGCCTCATACAAGGGAACAAATTTTTTTTTTCTTTTTTAAGAAAATAAAAACGTAATTAAATAAATGAAAATAAAATAAAATAAAAGCTAGAATAAAATAAATAAATAAACAACTAAGTTTTAATGCCTCCCTGGCAACGACCCAAAATTTGATGCGAGTTGTCGCAACTCACAAACAAATTAAAATGTATAAAGTGCCAAGTTGCACAAAAAATATAGTAAAGGGCACAACCTAGGTCGTTTCTCAAGGAGGTTTCAACACTTAGTTGGGAAAATTGGGGTTTTAAAGAATAAGATTTAAAGCAAATAATCTAAATTGAAAAATAATAGCAATAATAGAGAAAGCACTAGTGCAAGGTATTTCTAGGATTGGAAATTAATTATCATTGACCAAATATTAAACCCATTGGTAGCTACAAGTAATAAATTATCAGCAATTCTGCTAGTGATCAATCGACCTCTAGAATTTGATCAATGCAAATAACTAATAAACGACGATCGCAATTTATTTAGAAATCACATCAATTTAATGAACCAATTGCTATAGCCTAACCGCCAATCGGAAAGTTAATTCTAATGTTCTCTCAAACGAAAACCAATAGATCTATCAATTTATGCCCAAAGGGTTTCCCTAAATGATGATCGCCAATTTAGTTATTCCAATAAAGATTATAGCAATCACCACAATAATTAAAGGAATAGAAACTCAGAACATTATGAAAACCAATGCATTCAATATAAACAATGGGTCTCAAACATCATTCCAATCCATTTGGAAACCCTTACACTAGTAAAGAAATCTACTCCTCCAATTCTTGAGATTACAACAATGAAGATAAGAGAGAACCTGAAAATAATAGCAAAAATCATTGCCACAATTTCCAAGACAAAACACCTTCACTAATGGAATCCTTAGAGAGAAAGAAGAGAGAATAAGAGAGATGTAGAGAGAATAATAGCAACTAAAGTGGCAACCTAAAAGTGAGTCTGAGCTTAGGGTAAAAGTCTATAACAATTATTTAAATACTGTTCTCTAAAATTGGGCCAAAGTAGGCCCAAAAACTGACTTAATAAGCTGTTTTGCGTCATTGCACGAGCGTTGTAACATGATGAGCGCTGTAGTGCTCACCGTGAGCTATGCTGATAAAAATCGCTTTTCAAGGGTTCTATTAGGCGCCTTAGCAAGCAGCACTCAACAAAATTAACGTCTTCACACATTTGGTCATTTTGGTCCATTAAACATCCGAATATATCCTCGGCACTAGAAATTGCGATTGTATCCCTTTGAATAAGCTTTCCAATGCCACCAAAATCACCTCATTTGGACATCTGTAGCTCCATATATTGCAAAAATACTAACTAGAGGTCAAGTTGGACAGCATCGAAAAATCAGCAACCTTGTTCTTGACATTTTGCATTTGATCCAAAGCTCCTTTGCATAAAACCATACTCAAAGAGACAAGTCAAATGCAACAGGGTATAATTACAATTTATTCCAAAATCAATGCAAAAGTCAATAATTCTATTTAAATCACACAATGAGGAGTAAATCAAAATCCTTATTAATTGCATCAATAACTCAATAAAACTTATGCAAAAAAGCTAAGGTTTAGTAGTAAGATAAGTGGCATAAATGCATCATATCATGTACACTTTTCTTGCTCTTGCACTAAGCACAGAGTAGTCATTTCACTAGGTTTGTGAATAATAGAGTCAATTAGGTACCTTTATACATTTCCTTCATTGATGCCTAAGGAACAAGCCCAGTAGGTGAAGAGGAACGGATGAGGCCTTTATATGGTGCCTTGACAACCTTTGATAGTCAAGAATGACTGGCTTTTATGCCAACATCTCAAATCAATGTCTTCAATGACTACCCTTCAGTTGCAAATAGAAAGCCGTTACCAACCTCGGAAAAATTTTGTGATTAATTTCCTGTAGGTATTCTTTACATCCTGGAAAGGTGAAGACTTCATTAAGAAGATATACATTTTAACGAAGTTCTTTCCTTAGCGTCTTCCCGGAGCAATTTTTCTTAAGGAGAAATTTTTTACATAAAGATCTTGTAGCTCCGGATTATCATACATGTAGAAAGGTCCCCTCTTATGAATAGAGCGATTGAATTCTCTACCTTCAACCATTGTAAGGTTGTGTATGTAAGGATTAAAAGAAGAAGGTTGAGGGTTTGAAGATGATATGGTTACAAAGAAGATTTGGGTGAGAGGAGAATATAGAACGGTTTTGGTTTTGGGTGTATGAGGTTAAAGATGAAGGAGTAAATTGTGACATGTGATAAGTGGGAGGTTATTTAAGTGATAGGATGTAATGATTGAAGGTGAGGCGACGTGGAAGAGAGAAACTCAAAAAGAGTGGGAATTATCTTGCCTTTTTCATTTCTTTTAGAATGAGTGGTTTCTAAAACTTGGAACCGCTTTTTGAACCTTGTCTTCTTTCTAACCCATCGAGATAGCACTTCTTTCTCACACCATATACTTCTTCATATTGTGAAACCTTATAAGAGTATATACCCTATTTCTGATCCTTTGATCTTCTTTCTGAACGTCTCATCTCTCTGAGCTTGCATATTAACTTTCTAATCTTGTAGCTGATTCTTTGGTCTTGCAAACTAATGTGTAATCTTTAGGTCTTGCAAATCAATTTTTCATTTGGACTTCAATTTAGAGCCATGAAGGGGAGTATCCAGAGATGTTTATGCATGAATTTAAGTTCAAAAGCTTTTTCAAAACACAAAAGTGATCTTCAGCTAATGGTTTTGTGAATGTATCAGACACTTGTTCCTCAGTATTAATAAACATTAACTCAATATCCCTTTTTTGGAACATGATCCCGAATAAAATGATGTTTAACATCGATGTGTTTGGATCTAAATCCTGGATAGGATTCTTACAAAGATTAATAGCACTAGTATTATCACAGAAGATAGGGATTTTGGAATACCTAAGGTGATAATGTTCTAGCTAATTCCTTATCCACAGTATCTGGGTGTAGTAGTTGACAACATCTACGTATTTCACTTTAGCAGTAGATAGCAATGGTGTTCTACTTTTTGCATGACCAAGTAATGAGGCTCTTTCCAAAGAAACAGTAGCATCCACTATTGCTTTTTCTCTCTACTGTCTCTAGCAAAGTCAGCATCACGCAACCTACAATCTCACAAAATGTACCTTTCTCGTACCATAAGCCAAGATTAGTAATATTGGATAAGTATCTAAAGATTCTTTTAACAAAATTTAAGTGTGATTGCTTTGGGTTAGATTGAAATCTAGCACAAATTCCCACACTTAATTGAATGTCTAGTCTACTTGCTATGAGATACAAAGTGAACTAATCATTCCTCTATAATCACTTTCTGATACTTTCTCACTATTCTCATCAATATCGATTACTTGAGATGGATGCATGGGGGTACTCATGGATTTGGCTTGATCCATGTTAAACTTTTTCAATAGTTTTTTTGCGTATTTTTCTTGATGGGTCAAGGTTTCTTCCTTTTGTTGTTTTATTTAAAGTCCAAGGAAAAACTTGAGTTCACCTATTATGCTTATCTCAAATTCACTCAACATCAATTTTGAAAACTTGTCATAGAGAGATTGTTCAGTAACACCAAATATAATGTTATCAACATATATTTGGACTATCATAAAGTAATTATCTTGCTCAAGAATAAAAAGAGTAGTGTCAACATTACCTCCCTTGAACCCATTCTTCAGCAAGAAGGTACTTAGTCTTTCATACCAAGCTCGAGGAGCTTGTTTTAGACCATAAAATGCCTTTGTTAGCTTGAAGACATGGTTGGGAAGGTTTTCACTCTTGAAACTAGAAGGATGCTTTACATATACTTCCTTAGAGAGGAATCCATTTAGGAACCCGACTTGACATCCATTTAGTAAAGAGTGAATCCCTTATGGCAGCAAAAGCAAGTACTATTCTTATAGCTTCAAGCCTAGCTACTAGTGCAAAGGTTTCATCATAATCAATTCCCTCTTGCTTTGTTCCTGATGAACTTGCTAGCTTTATCGAGCTTTTCAGAACACCTATTTGGTTCCAATGATGGTCTAGCCATTGGGCTTTTCAATGAGCATCCAAACTTTGCTTTTCTCAAACTGGTCAAGTTCCTCTTGCATAGCATCCACCCAAGTTTGATCATTCAAAGGTTCTTCAATGCATTCAAAGTTTGATCATTAATAGTTTGACATATTTCTAACAGAGGATCTTATTCTCACACCCTTGGAAATGTCTCCAAGAACTTTGTTCTGAGATCCTGCTTTTAGATCAAAAACTCCCTTGTAGTTTTTATAACCTTGAAGTTCTTCAACATCTCTTTCAACTTCAGATCGCTCTTTTTCATGTTTAAAAATGCCATTTTCTAATGGCTTTGGAGTTTTGACAAGCTTTCTGAAGATTCTTTGTTCTGGAGCTTACTTTCTGAAGGTTTAGCTTTCATCTGCTTGCTTTCTAAGGGTTCCTTGAGGTTCAGTTTCTCAAGGTTTTCTTCTAGCTCTTCAAGCTCATTAGCAAAGTCCTTCTTGAGCTCTTTGAACTTGATATGGACAGTCTCTTCAATGCATAGCGTTCTCTTGTTGTATACCCTGTAAGCTTTGGAGACGAGAATACCTAAGAAAATTTCGTCATCAGATTTAGGATCAAACTTTACGAGTTTATCCTTAGTGTTAAGAATAAAACGGATGGACCAAATATATGAAAGTAAGATATGTTGGTTTTTATTTGCTTCCATAGCTCAAAAGGAGTTTTCTCGAGGATTGGCCTTAGAATGATTCTATTTTGTATATAGCACAAGGTGTTTATAGCCTCTGCCCAAAAACCTTTTGAAAAAAATCTTTCTAAAAGCATGGTTCTAGTCATCTCTTGTAAGCCCATGTTCTTCCTTCTCCAACCCCATTTTGTTGGGGAGTTCTAGGTGCAAAGAACTCATGGGAGATGCCATGTTTTTAACAAAACTCTTTGAAAACATGATTTTCAAATTCTCCTCTATGATCTGATCTTATAGAGGTGATTTGAGAATCTTTTTCAATATAAACACGTTTGGAAAAAACCTTGAATCTTTCGACCACCTCATCCTTAAAAGTTAGAAAGATTACCCATGTAAATCTTGAGAAATCATCCATAATGACAAGGCAATATCTTTTCCAGCAAGACTTGTAGTCTTGGTTAGTCCAAAAAGATCCATATGTAAAAGCTCAAGCGCTTAGTGGTTGAAACCATATTTTTGTTGTGGAAAGAAGCTTTGGTCTGCTTGCCTTTCTCAGAGAAATCACAAGTTGAATCCTTGTCAAATAAGAACTTTGGTAGGCCTTTAGCAAGCTCTTTCTAAGATAGCTTAGAAATAAGCTTCATATGATCATGTCCAAGCTTCTTATACCATAGCCACTTATCATTCATGAAGGATATGAGACATTTTACATCTTAATCTAGAAGGTTATCCAAGAATAACACATAAGTGTTATCATGCCTCTTGCCAGATAAGATGACTTGTCTAGAAGTGACATTTGCAAATTTTCAGGCATAAACATTAAATAAAACATTAAAGCCTTGGTCAGAATTAGCTGATACTCAACAGATTATGAGCCAAACCATCAACAAGTAAAACATTAGAAATTTTGTAAGAATCATCCTTACCAACATTTCCTATGCCTGTGACCTTAGACTTACCTCCATCAGCAAACTTAATTGATCCAGAGTTCTTGGCCTTTAGATTTCTAAACCATCTTCTGGATTGGAACATGTGTCTAGAGTAGCCATTGTCCATGTACCACTTGTTGTCTTAATTAACATGAGTCCTTAAACACACTTGCCACAAAGACGTTTTTAATTTAGGTACCCTGACTTTCTTGGATCCTTTTTGGTTAGTCTTTCAGAGGGCGGTTTCCTAACCTTTTTGATAGATTTCTTCCTCATGAAACACTTGTTAGGTAGGTGTCCCTTCTTATAATAGAAAGTACAAGAGACTTTGTTCTTGACTTTCTTTGATGAGGTTGCCTTTCCTTCCTCATCCATTTCCTCTTCATATCGAACCCCATTTTTTGAAAATATGGCCTTTGACTTCCAAGCATCAGTTCAAGATTCCTTGAATCGTTTACCATTTTTCAAGGTTAGACTTTAGAAGCTTTGAAGTCTTCTCTAATTCATAAATAACTTTAGAGTTTTCTCATCTTTCTAGAGACTTCAGCTTCTAAGGCATTGAGATTAATATTTAAAACTTTGTTTTCTCCTTTTAATTCTTCCTTCTCAAGCCTTAGATTTTCAGCTTTAGATTTGACCATTGTAAGTTCTAAAACAACCTTCTGATGGTTTTTTTTTCAGGTTGAGATAGTAAGAGGAAAGAGTTTGAGAGTTTTCAAGGAACTCATCATAAAAAGCGAGTAATTCATTATATGAAAGATCAGATTCAGATGTTATTACCTCAAGTTTCAGCCATGAAGCATAGATTAACAATGCCTTCTAGCTCATTCTGACTTTCTAATCATTCCTTTTATTCTTCTGTGTCGCTCCAGGTAGCCAACATAGCTTTCTTCTTGGGGATGAACTTCTTTTGTGAGCTTTTGAGCTTGGAACATTTTGGTTTAAAGTGTCCCTTCTCACCACAATTGTAGCAAGTGACGCTTTCTAGTTTTCCCTTATCTTTCTTGTCCTTCTTGAGGTTGATGTCTCTTCTTCTCTTTATTTTGCCTCTAGGCTTTGAACATCATCCTTACCAGCATGGAGATCTCATCTCCATCCTCATCTTCAATCTCTTAATTAGATTCTTCCTTATCATTAGAGGTTTCAGTAACTTTCATTGCTTTGCCCTTGTTTTGTTTATGATGAGATGACTTTATGGCTATGGACTTGCTCTTCTTAATGGATTCACCATGCATTTGAGAACACTACCTCATGGATTTTGAGAGACCCAATAAGTGCGTCCAAACTAAGAGTTTGAAGGTCTTTGACTTCTGTAATGACTGTAACCTTGGGCAGCCATTTAGCAGGGAGGCTTCTTAAGATTTTTCTAACCATTTTTGAGTTAGAATATCTTTTTCCTAGACCCTTAAGTTAGTTTATGATGAGCATAAACCTTGTGGTCATATCGTCAATACTCTCTTGGTTTGTCATTTTAAACATTTCGTATTGATAGACCAGCATCCTGATCTTTGTCCCTTTGACTTGATCAATTCCTTCGTGCAGCATGTGCAGTCTGTCCCATATCTCCTTGGTCATGTCACAAGCAATGATTTTATCATATTCGGCTTTGCTTAGTGCACACATGAGTAGGTATTTAGCTTTTGAGTTCAACTGAACTATAGCTTTATGTTGCTATATCCACCTACTCAGAGAAACTTCTCTTGATGTTGAAAGTGTAACATCCTCCCAAGTACAACCCCATCCTTAAGTCATGACATCGTACTCGAGAGTTGTTACTTATTAATTAGCGGACCTTTCTTAAATATCTATAGCAAGCTCGATTAACGTGTGTAATAACTAAGCACAATTTTATTAAAATATATAACAAAGGAGCACAACATTTATTGAATACATAGTTGAGTACAAAAAGATGCTCCTCTATGAGCTTTAGTACATATCTATCCTTTAATATAGTTACGTACATATCCATTCCACTAAATACAACACAATAAAAGCATTAACTACTACACTATTGCAATTTCGAGTTCTTTTGCGTAGCAACATCATAGTCCTCTGGCTTAACTTAGAGGTGACACGGAAACACAAACACATAGGGTGAGAATTATACTATTCTTAGTAGGACAACAAACCAGTTACATAATCATAATGTCATTGTCATCGCCCTAGCCACTTCAGTTTATCAAGAAAATATGATCATGCAATATAGACTAAGGATTCATTTTAAAGTTCTAAAATTGTCTCTTCGAAGTGGGGAGCTTTTAACAATCAATCACTTAGTGCACATATATCATGAAGCTCAAATACATAGTAAGTAATTCTAATCCAGAGATTACATATGATATTATTATGCATATGCTAACTGTAGTGAAATTATCCCAAAGTAACTTAGTTTCACTTATAGCCATAGAAATCAAATCAGTGCATTTCTCTTTTTATTGACATAGGAAAGACTTAGTTTATACCCAACGGGTATTTGCTATGGACAACTCCACAATAGATAGTTTATACCAAATGGTATTTATAGTGGATCACACCACACAAGGGAAATAGACTACTTATCAGGACTGAGCTCCTTCCTATACGTGATCATCAGACTTCTTTTTTTCCATTTCTAAATCACACATAGAACTATTCCTAGCCAATATGTCACCGACTCAAAATAAATTTGGGGAAGTTCCTCTTTTTGCCTTCCTTTATAATATCTCTGGGAAGTTCCTCTTTTTGTCTTTCCCTCATTCAATCTAAGTCTTGTTTATATTTTGTCCATATGTCAGAACATGCACGATTGAAATTTATACATTCTCTTTTCTTTTTCCAAATGCATGCATAAAACACATATAGGCATTCATTCACAATACAATTTCAATCATGCCTCATAAACCACTCTTTACTTCCTCTAGCATGCATTTATATGTCACAAGTCACATGGCCAAATAGTTAACATCAAGTATTCATATCATACTAAAACCAAAAATGCCATTATTTCATCAATTCAAAGCATTGTTGCATTTTCAGCATAATGGCAGATTTTACACCATTGTAGCATGAATTTATTTGCTTACCAAAAAATCAATTCAAAGGTTATAAAAATTACCTAAGAAACATCAATGTGTCTACAATGTTCCATAAAAATTTCAAAGAAAAAAAGTTCTCTAACTATGTTAAAAAAATTAGGCAAGTTTGGTGCTTAGAAACCACTCAACCTTAGCTTAGAACCAAAATCTCATAATTTTTAACCCTAGCAAATGATTGAATAAATTCAAAAGAAAAATCAAAGTTATACTTAAAGATGTTTTCAATAGTCTGTAAAAATTTCAAAGAAAAATCAATCATTTGCTATGTTAAAAAAATTAGCAAAATTCGCTTCAAAACCAAAAATTCAGATAGCACATATATAGTCTCGGTTCATGATTTTTTTCAAGCAATTAGAGTCTGTATCATGGTCTAAAAAAATTCTCAGATTTGTCTTAGGATATTACCTTCAACAAATATTTTTTTATAGCTCATGAAAATACCCATAATTGCACCAGAAAATTCATGAACAATCCTTGCCCAGGAGAAATCTAAAAATCCAGCAGCATAGTCAGAATTCCTTTTGACAAATATGATTTTTAACATCATCCAAACACTCCACCAAAATTAACACATCAATATCAATATATTATTAACCAATACAACTAAAAATATCAAATTAAATCAGTAGTTAAAATAGAAAAATGAATTTGAAAGAAAAAGAGGTTTAAAATGCCCTACTTGGCTCTTGAAAGCTTTTGCTTTTGTGCTTGGCCTTTGCTTGTGCTTCTACACCCAATTTTTGATCCAAACCAATCAAAACCTCCTCTAAATCAGTAAGAACAATAGCTAAAAGTGATGGTGAGGTGAGATGAGAATTCTCTATAGAGAGTTGAGTTAGGGATTGCAAGAGGTAGGTTGTAGTTTGGGCTTTGGTTATGAACTTTTTGATGTTGTAACATGAATTTCTAGTTGATTTATGATACTTTGGTGAAGAACAAAGTGAGGAGGCTGTTCTTAGGAGCTTGGCCGAACCTGGAGGAAGAAAATGAGGAATTGTGTTCTTCATTTAACTTATAAGATGTCTTATAAGTTTTCCACCACAAAAATTATTTACTTGAAATAAAAATTATAATTTTGTGTGGCTATTATTGATTATTGGCTAAAGACAATGGTGTGGCTTCACTCTAACCACATACTTGTCTAGTTAGGTAGCAAACTTGCACTGCAAGTTTCATTCGATGCAAGAAACTACACATCGATATTTTATCGAACGGGTAAAATATCATACCCGGGTAATCAAACATTACCCGAAAATTAATTCTAGATATAAAATTCTTATTCCTAACTATTTCTAACCTCAACCCTCTCTTCTAGTAGGTATTTCATGGTCAGGATCTAGGGTGTTGGCTGTCCGGATGGGCTGTGGGGCCCGTAAGGTTAATATTCATCCTAGCCCAAAATTTATTTTTTTTAACGAGTCCGTTAGGCCATCTTCATCATTGCTAAACTGCAGATTTTTTAAATTATGACTAATAAAGCTCAAATTAATTTTTAAATAATTTTTAGGGTGTTATATTAATGTCCGTGATGAAGTTAGGGAGTGATCGCGGTAGAAGGCACGGACAAGGAGAGCCTGGAGACTTCTAAGCGGAGGGGTACATGAATGAATCGATTACACACCCGAATAAGAAGGATCCTTAGACTGTGTAGGTATAGGACTATATAGTTAAGGAGGGCTTATATGAATTGATTTGTACTACCTATACTAAAAAGATGCATCTTCTTTCGGTAACCCATCACTAAAGAACTCTAAGTTAAGTGTGCTTGACTTGGAGCAATTTTGGGATGGGTGAGCTCTAGGAAGTTTTCCCAGGAAGTGTGTAAGGAAGGACAAAGCACTGGAAAAGCCCGTGTTGGTTTGTAGCTATCAATCCATAAAGTAGCAAGGGATGTTACAGAAGGTGCATCATCAGTTCAGGAACTTCCTGCATTGGAACGTAATCTCCTTGGATGATCTTACAAGTCAAGACTTTTGCATTTTATAAATAGCTTCATACAATCTCTCTAATAGGCGTAGTCTCTACCATCAAAGAATGGTGGTCTATTTATAGAATGGCCTTTTGCTATGTGATTGTTTTGTGCCATAACTCCTCAGGATTTTTGTCCTCGTAGTCGTTAGAATGCTCAACTCCTTAGAGGCCTTAGCTCTAATACCAATGGAAGGTAGAAAAGCACACGAGAAGAGGGGTTGAATTGTACATCACCTTTCTTTTTCTTCTCTTTTTCTAAAAAAGGTTAAACAGTAACTATCAAGTGTAAAACTTAAAGTGAAATGAAAATAATGTTAGCGATGAAAGTAACTTTCTAACTATGACAAGTATAATGAAAACGTGTATAAGTTGTTTATAGAAATAACAATATAACAGGCATAATGCAGTAAAATAAAAGAGATAAGGGAGAGAAGATATTACAGATATTTACTTGGTTCAGCTAATATGCCTACATCCAGTTCTCAACCATTGTCGAGTTCCACTAAAACCTTTATCAACCCAAGAAAGTTAGATAGCCTTTACAATAGCCTTCCCAAGCTCTTATTAGTGATCGCGCTCACTCTCCTGTCACAACCCGAGTATGTTTAACCAGCATCTCCAAGCTAACATAGTGACTAATATAACATCCCCTATTGCTTTATGGATTAACGACTTGACCCCACAAACCAGCACAGTCTTTTCAGCATGCATTATCCTCACTCACATACTTCCTGGAAAACTTCCTAGGAGGTCACGCATTCCAAACTTTCTCCAAGTCAAGCATGCTTAACCATGGAGTTCTTTAGTGATGGACTATCAAAAAGAATATGCATCTTGTTGGTATGAGTAGTACAAATCAATTTATATAAGCAATCCTAAACTCTATAGTCCCATACTTACACAGTCTTAGGATCCCTCTCATTCTGGTGTGTAATCAGTTTATTCATGTACTTCTCCACTTAGAAGCTTGCTAAGAGCCGCTCATTGTCTGTGTTTCTGCACAGACAATCACTCCCTGCCGTCATGGCGTTAATGAACACCAGCTTCTACTTAGTTCGTCTTCGAACCAAACCATACTTGGGAGAGGTGTAGGCTTTGATACCATTTGTAATATCCCCTGCGCTTTATGGATTGACGACTTGTCCCCACAAATCAATATAGGTCTTTTTAGCATGCTTTGTCTTCATTCACGCACTTCCTGGACTTCCTAGGAGGTCACCCATCCCAAAATTTCTCCAAGTCAAGCATGTTAACCATGGAGTTCTTTAGTGATGAGCTACCAAAAAGAAGTTGTGTATTGTTGGTATAAGTAGTACAAATCAATTCATATAAGCTATCATCAACTATATAGTCCCATACTTACAATCTTAGGATCTTTCTCATTATGGTGTGTAATCGGTTTGTTCATGTACCGCTTCGCTTAGAAGCAAGCCAGGAGCCACTCATTGTCTGTACCTTCTTGTACCGCGATCATTCCCCGCCCTCATCATTGGGCATTACAATGACAAGGGCATGAGTGATCACCAATGTAAGAAAGCATGGACAAGGAGCGGCTCTTGTCAAGGCCTCTAACTAGGGGTACATGAATGAACTGATTACACACCAATGAGAAGGATCCTAAGACTATGTAGGTGTGGGACAATACAGTTGAGGATGACTTATATGAATTGATTTGTACTACCTATACCAATAAGATGCATCTTCTTTTTGGTAGCCCATCGCTAAAGAACTCTATAGTTGAGCGTCCTTGACTTGGAGAAATTTTAGGATGGGTGACCTCCTGAGAAGTTTTCCAGAAGTATGTGAGTGAGGATAAAACATGTTGAGAAGACCTATGTTGGTTTGTGGGGACAATAGTCAATACATAAGGTAGCATGGGATGTTACAAAATGGCATCAATAGCACCTTCTAGGATTGTGTTCGGGATGAACTAAGCGAAGCTAGTAGGCATGTTGTAACACCCTAATATTTAACCCAACACGCCTATGACGTATTAAGATTAATTATTAGTCTTTACTTCCCTTTGAAAACTCATTTGCAAAATTACTTAGCGGAAAATATGGGTAAATTTTTTTTTTGAAAAGAGATGTGTAAAATAAGATGCGAGCCATCGCGCACAATGTAAACAAAACGAAACGTAAAGCGAAAGAGCAAATAAATCATGCAAAGCAAAAGCAATAAGGAACACCTCAAACATAAAAACATCCATCATAATATTAATTATCATAGTTTAGTACAACCACAGAAATATAAATGCATAAAGTCATACCTATATAAGTGGGCAGAGCTTACAGTACGGAAACATAAAATACAAGAAAACATAGAAAGCTAATACATGGAAAGGCCCCTCAAAAGATCAACCCCAAACCATAACTACTCCCTCCCTCGATAAAGGCGTATCTCCTGCGTCGAGCTAGCCTCCGCGCGTCACCATATCCTCACTGCCCTTCCCAATATCCATGGGAACTGGGCAGATCCCTCCGAAAAGGATGAGAAGGGGATCCTCCGATGGATCGGTTTCTGAATGTCAGCGGGGACGTACTCGGGGTAGCCGCGTCGCTGAAGACGATGGTCGGGCATGGCAGTTCTGACGTCATGGGGTCGCGTCCTCTCAAAAATCAGATCATCGCCATAGGGAGAAGTCGGGGTGAAGTGAAAGTTGGAGACCGAAAAAGCAAACGGGCGTCCCATGTATGCAAAAATCCACACGGCACAACGACCCTCAAAATGGTTGGACTGATGGTCCAAATCGTAGTGCAGCTCCCACATGGATGCGTTAACAAAAATCACGAATGACGCCATCGGATTCTAAAGACGCAACGGAAAAAGAAGATAAGGAGGGTGAGAATCTTTGCTAAAGAATCTCAGGGGAAACCTCCTATCCTAGTGTCATCGTTTACGTCCCAGGAACCTTAGGTTTATTATAAAAAGGTTAGACATGCAAAGGTTCATTATGAGGTTTTTATAAAAGATAATTATCCAAGGTCCGTGTCTTTTATGATGAATCTTAATGCATGTGCAGCATAGCATAGCATGAATGCATGGCAATGCAAGACAACAATAAAACATATCATTAACAAATAATTCACATATAAGTGGCATGTAACTCCTTATGATCAAACTTTCGCTTTCATAAGCAAGATATTTCTCATCTTTTCTCATTTCTCAAACTTGTGACATCATGATCTTTAAAACAATAGTAACTGACCCCTGATACTAGGCTATGAGCTCATACCTTAACTAGTCGTCACTAGTTCTCACTTATCCTCTTGATAAGCGAATCATAATCGTAATCATAAAAATAACAACCCCGATTCCTAGAGTACAGTTAGCGAACCTAAGGAATCACCCATCATGGGACTTTCTTCCTTCTCTGAAACATATCAACTGGTTAAGACCAGTGACATTGTCCGCTTTGGTAGGCTAATGTCGATGCCTCACGGTTTTACCTTCTCCTCACCATAGCAGGAGAAGTACGTCTCAGTCTATGAAACACATCATCTAGTTAAGACTAATGACATTGTCCGCTTCGGTATGGCCCCTACGACCATACCCTCCACGAGTTTCCTTTCTCCTCATTCGTAGGAGAAATGCGTCTCGACATGTCACATATAAAATCTTTCTTTTCAAAACTTTCTCAAGTCCTTCAAATTTGATGGAAATTCGGAGCATAACAACTACACTTCGAATTTCCTCAAATTTGAGTCATGCCACATAACTCAATCACACATATCATTCTCATGGAACCTTCTCAATTAAATAAATCTCTAGTTTACATGAGCATAATCTTCTAACTCATTCATATCTCGAAATCTCATGCATCTCAAACATGGCATAACACATCATCACATCAACATGCCACAAATACACATAAAGTCTCATGCTCATGAGACTAACATGTTCACATCATTAAGAGTATACCCACTCGGCCTCATGCTCACATCACACCTCCTATCTCATGGTGTCTTATGCTTTGGCCCTTACGGGTCTTAAACTTGTGTTCCAATTATCCTAACCTTCATTATGGATTTTTATAACACCTAAGGGATCATTACCTATAATTTTCTCTAATGTTTATGAATTATAACATAACCAAACAGCTCTATGTCTTTTGGGCAGAATTTTACCTCATGATTATGGGGCCTAGAATCTTCGTTTTTGACCCTTTCTAAGTTTCGTCTTCGCTAAGGCTCTATAATCAACTCCTAAACCAATTATGAGGGATTCCTACACATATCCACTAATTATAAGCCATTTTTCTTAGGTCCAATTATGCTGGAACAGAATTACAAGTTTGTGCATTCTAAGTGTTCTAGAATTCACATTTTAAGTCCTTTTTAATTACTTGTTCTTTCTAAACTTCCCTAAATCGTTCCTTGCTTCACTCAAACATAATTTTACACATTTTAACACCTTAGAACAGAATTCATACAGTAGCCAAACATCAAGGGCAGAATCGAAAACATAAACTTCATATAATCACATAATCACTTGATTTAAATGCATATAAGTTGCTAGTTTCTCTTGGAATCATTTTAGGAACTCAAAACTCTTTTAGAAACCAATTAATCTCATTGAAATCATATAAATATATGCTAGGTCAGTAGCTAAATTATTTAGCTCAAGGAATGGATTTAAAACATAAAACTTTATTCATAAAGTTCCTTGAGTACATCTAAGCTTAGAAAAATTCCAAGACTTAGACTATGTGCACTTGTGATTAGATGAACTCATCCAAGTCCATCATCATCATCACAAGGCTGAAATGGCATCCTTGAAATGCCTCCATTTTCTAAAACTTTATGCAAGATACTTGGGCAAGTCTTTGAGCTCTAGGACATTTAAGTGATGGCATAAACTTAAACATGATATGCACTCATTTTATTCTTCATTAGAAAGTAAAGTGAGAGCATAAAATAAATATGAGATGCAACCTTATTATTATCTTTAAAGATTAAGTGATGACTTGAAATATAAACATGAAATGCAAGCTTGGAATTTAAACATGATAATGCAAGTCCATTTAGTTATTCTTGAGAGTTTAGTGATGACATCAAAATAAACATGCTATGCAAGGCATAAACGTAAACATGTGTGCAACTCATTTTATCTTAACTAGAGCTCTTACAAGACTTTAAAGGAACATCACAACCTTAACCCAATATGCATCTTAACAACATAAAGTGAGCTTTAGAGTTCTTAGCACCTAGACTTCAAAGAAGTCTTTGGTTTTGAACTTCATCATCAAGCTCAAGAAAATAGACACAAAGCTCAACACTTTGTCTAAACAAAATACAAGGACTAAGTCATATTCTTTATTTTATTGCTCATGGGCTTCAATCTAGAGTAAAACTCTTAGAACGGCCAACCAACTTTAAGGTTGGCAAGGGTAAGCTTAGAGCTCTTTGAAATCATGTGATTAATTTTCTTAACAAAACTTTTGTGATCTACTTAACATTTTTAGCAAACTTTGTTCAAACAAAGGAAAAGGAAACCAAAATCTTTAAAGGAAAAGGAAACCGAAACTTTTGAGAAGAAAAAGAAAAGAAACCGAAAACTTAAGCCAAGAGAAAGGAAAGAAATCAAAGCATGTATGGTCCAAGACCAAGTTTTCAAGCTTTAGAGGTTTCTCACATGACAACAACAAGTCATTATCTTGAAACCTCATCATCAAGCTAAAGTTCTTCTCATAAAAAGGCCTCATGGCCAAAATGAAAAAAGAGAAAAAGAGTTTGAACCAAGAGAAAACTAGAACTTTCCTTGAAGAAAACAAGTAAAAACTTGAAAACAAAACCCCTACCTAAGGAAGTCTTTGAAGAAATGAAGGAAAGCTTGAGTTCTTGAAGGATTGAGAAGACAAAATCTTCTCTTGAGTGTGGTTGTGTGTTTGGCCAAGAAGGGAACTCAAGGAAGATGATTTTTCCTTGAGTTTCTAAGCTTGGAAATGGAAAGTTTGAGTGTTTAAGAGATGGTTTAAGGTGAGGGAATGGTGGTTTGTGGTTGTTTGTGGTGGTGGAAAGGTTCTTTGAGAGGAAAAGGATTTTGAGAGAAAATGCAAGAAAGTGCAAGACAACTAAACTTAGCAAATGATCTAAAGTGTAGCAAGGTTCTTAAGGCTTGGTATTTATAGAAATTTTGCACAATGGTGGCTGATTGGGGGAGGATGGCCGATGGCCTTGCTTGGTCTTTGGGGGAGGAAAATATCTCTTACAAGGTATGGCTTTGAGTATGGGTTCAAGCATGGTTGAGTATGGGCACAAGTATGGGCAAGGCATGGTCTTTGGAGTGAAGAAAAATCAACATGTGATGGAAATTGGGGAGGATGTGTTTGGCCAGCATGTGCAGCCAAGGGGAGGATTAATTTGCTCATGTAATTGTGTTTTAGTGATGTGTTTAGGTGTTTCTTTGATTAAGGTTTTGGTTAGGAGTTGTAAGAAAGTGTTTAGGTGAGGTAATTGGCTAATTAAGGTTGTCAAGACTTGATTAGGAGGATAATCTTGCTAGATTAATAATTTAAAATCATTCTTTTGGTCAAATGAGGTATGGCACAATTCCTTAATTTAAGGAATTGGAGAGAGAAAATACTATTCAAGATTCCATGACTAGGAATCTTGAATTAAAGAATGCAATTAGAGTTTAACTAAGCAATCTTAGGTTCTAATTAACCTTAATAAATTATTTTGACTCTAGATTAATTATCGAAATAAATTAATCTTCAATTAGAGCCTAATATTGCTTAGGTTTGCTTAATTGCGTCATTAGGCTCACTGTACACGTTCTAGGGGCAAAATGGTAATTTTGCACTAAAACTGCCAGGCCTTGGCAGGACTAATATCAAATATCACTCATAAACATCATTCCAAACTTCCTGGAAAAGTTATGGGCTCAAACGGCACCTTTTACCCATGTAAACGCAGCGGGGTATTTTGGTCATTTTGAGCCAAAAGTTCAGAAAACGAGATTTTCACCTCGGATATCAAACATAACAGTTATAATCCCCTTCAAACATTGAGTTGACCCATTCGAGGACTGGGTCGACTGTCCTTAATTCTGGTAAAAATGACCTTAGGGGCATTTTGGTCATTTGTACTCAAACAAAATTAGGGCATTACACATGTAATGCCAGGTGATGAGATCATGAGTGATCGCTGGTGTAAGAAGGCATAGACAAGGTACGGCTCCTGTCAAGGCCTCTAAACGGATACAATTATAAATCGATTACACACCAAAATGAGAGGGATCCTAAGAATGTATAGGTATGGGACTATACATTTGAAGAATACTTATATGAATTGATTTGTGCTACCTATACCAACAAAATGTATCTTCTTTTTGATAGCCCATCACTAAAGAACTCCACGGTTAAGTGTGCTTGACTTGGAGAAATTTTGGGATAGGTTACCTCCTGGAAGTTTTCCAAGAAGCGTTGAGTGAAGACAAGAGCATGCCTGAGAAGACCTGTGTTAGTTTGTGGGGACAATCGTCAATCCATAAAGTGGCATGGGATGTCACAACCGAGTAGTCTTTGAATAACCTTTCCAAGCTAACACTGTACCAGCAAGTACACTCTCCTCACATTACAAGTAGTCTTTGCGTAGCCTCTTCAAGCTAACTCCTAACAATCACTACAAGATTAGGGATACAAAGGTTTGTATTTGGGTTTATCACTCAACCTAACCAATGCTTAAGTTTTCGTATGATATATAGCAAGGACCTAGAAAACTTGAATGACTTCTTTCTACAAATTCTTTCTATGAAGAACATATGATCTACAAAGAATAGAGAAACAAAGATTTTTACAAGCAAGAAACTGATTACAAGAAGTAATAAACTTTAAGGAGAATGAGGAAGGATTTTTTTTAGCATTTTAGCTCTTTGTTTTGTCAAAAGTCTTCTTGCTATAAGCACACTATCTCTATTTATAAATGTTCTGCATTTATGACCATTGCCCTTGATCTGTTGTCCAAGTGACACATGTTGATCATCTGTTTGTGTCCTGAAACACGTCTATATTAGTAGCTCTTATGTAGAAGTTGTTGCAAAAGCTATTGTGAAATAGAGGTTTCTAAGGTCACCTTTAGAAACTACTTTTTACTTTCTGAATGTGGTTCTAATGAGGTTTCTGAACTTTGCCTTCTAGAAGTTAGGCCTTGACCAAGTTAGAAAGAGATATCATGTCAGTTGACTGGGTTTGACTTTAAATTTGAATTTCAAATTTCCTTATTTCTTGTAAAGTGCACCATTTCACGTGAAATGTGCTTTATGAAATATGGTCTCAGTTTAAAAATTCTTTGATATTTCAGTTCAATCTAAGCTTGTAGATGATGATAAGTTTGCGATCATGAAGTTTGAAAGTTGTAGAACACACTTACTTCAGAGTTGGGTTAAAATCTTTACTTGAAATGTACTTTCTGAAGTCGCATGCTACTTTTGAAGATATGAACCTTTGTTTCTTGTATATGACAATTTTCTTCAATATGTTAAGCATACATATGTTCATTACACGACATACTTTTCACTTTCATTGAGTTTCAATCTCTTCAAATGCGATTAAACATGTTTACACATGTTATGTGAAAATATTTTCGCTTTAAGAACTATGTTATGCTAACGTAACCACCTATTTGATGCTTCATGAAACTCAAGGTAAACATTAGTCCTTCTTCAAAATATTTTCTCCAAATTGGTTATGTTATCACTCAAAAGATTTTGCATTAAGGCTTTTTGATGGGTTCTGGAGCTAACACAGCATATTCTGAGGGAGCTCACCACTCCTGATTTCACCCATAGCCTTTGGCCATTACATACCCTAGGCCAAATAATGATTTTGAGCTTAAAGGGTATATGGTTCATGCTCTGCCCAAGTTCCAAAGCTTGTATGGAAAAGACCCTTACCAGCGCTTGAAGAAGCTTCACATGGTGCTCTGACATGAGACCCAATGGGGTTGAGGTGGATAATATCAAACTAAGAGCATTCCTCTTCTCCCTAAGGATGCTATAGAAAACTAGTTCTTTAGGGATGAAGAGGCTTTTCCTAGAAAGGTATTTTGCCGCCTCTAGAGTTGCTTCTATTAGAAAGAGATCTTTGGAATTTACAGAATAATGAAACTCTACATGAACATTGGGAATGCTTCAAGCTGCTTTGTACAAGCTGCCCCAATCATCAAATTTGAAGCAACTCCTCCTTCAGTACTTTTATGAAGGGTTGGTGCATGTTGATAGATGTATGATAGATGCTGCTAGTGGAGGGGCACTCCTAGATAAGACCCTAGAGGCCGGTGCTTTGATTGAAAAGACTACAGCCAGGACAAAGGGCCTTCATGAGGTTAGTTGGCTAGAGAATCTAGTGTTAACTTAGACCATACAAATACTCTCTGGCCTTATGCAACAATTGATAGTGAGCCAAGCTTTAACTCAGATGGTTCCCAAGATCTGTGGCATATGTACTTTACATGACCATCACACTGATATGTGCCCAGCATTTCAAGATGACTCAACCACGGGTGGCAACAACAAACCCCTTTCAAAGCCAACCAAGCCAATTTCCATTAAGGAACACATACAATCCAAATTGGAAGAACCACCCCAATCTAAAATAGGGAAATAACTCTGTCATTGGGCCAACCTTCAAAGCGAAATACTTGGTAGCGCATTAGAGGTAACCAACACTCCTTGCGCCTCTATCTTCAAATCCTACTATGACTGAGATGATAAAGATGATGATGGAGCAAATACAGGAAATAAGAAAAGAAAATGCTCAGTTGAGAGAAGAGATGACCCAAATGAAGTAGAATCAAAGCTAGCAGGCCCTAGGTACCTAGTTACCTTCTCAGGTACCCATTCCAAAAGGAAATGTTTGTGCAATCACCCTAAGGTTTGGGACAAAAATTCCAGAGGTAGCAAGCATAACACCCTAAAAATTATTTAAAAATTAATTTGAGCTTTATTAATCATAATTTCAAAGATCTGATGGTTTTAGCAGCAATGGGGATGGCTCAACGAATGTATTGAAAAAAAAACTTTGGGCCAGGGTGAACAGTAACCTTGCAAACCCCACGGCTCGTTGAGAAGCTGAAACCCATTACAGGGAATCCACGGGACTGAGACAATAGAGGGTTAAGGTCATAAATAGTTAGAAATGAGGATTTTATATCTAGGATTAAATTTTGGGCAATGTTTGATTACCCGAATATGGTGTTTACCGTTCGGTAAAATTTTGGTGTGCGATTTTTAACCATGATAAATAGATAATGTATATCATTTAATACAAGTGTAAGGCTAAGATTTAATCTTGAATTCCAAGATTAAATCCTAGCCATCCATTTTACTTTATTTCTTAAAGAATCATGCCTTTATATTATATAATATCTAAACTTCACCTATAAGCTAAATAAAAGCTAAATCCTCTTTAATACAACAATAACATTTTCGGCCAAGACAAGAAGAAAGGCAGCCACCATTGTCATCTTTCTCAAGAGCTCAAGCTTGATTTCAAACCACCAAAACACTTGCCCAATGTTACTAAAACCATAAAATTCCTTCACCAAACTTGTGCTACTCATCATAACCTACAAATCTAACTGTTTGAAATTTCAAATCCTCACCATTTTCGCTTTGATACCTCATCTATTGCTACCTAAGGAAGGGTTTGGTGTTAGTTTGGAGGCCTTGAAGTGAGCAAAATCCTTTTTGGATCACCCTTGGAGCCAAGATCCCTAAAGTCACCAAAGTAGGGCTCCTAAACCTTTTTGGTTTTCAAATCTATTTTCTAAAGTTTGGTTATTGATTTACTTGATATTTTTAGTTGTATTGATTGGTGATATGTAGATATTGATGTATGAATTTTGGTGGAGTGTTTGGATGATGTTAGAAATCATTTTTGACAAAAGGAATTTTGGACTATGCTACTAGATTTTTGGATTTCTCCTAGGCAGGGATTGTTCATGAATTTTCTGGTGTAATTGTAGGTATTTTTATCAGCTAGAAAAATTATATGTTGAAGCTAACATCCTAGGCTAGACCCATTAATTTTCTTGAGTTCTGATTTGGACTTATACTATTTTAAAAAAAATCAAGAACTGAGATAGTAACTATGCTACTTGGATTGGTAAAACTAAAGCTGCGAATTTGTATAATTTTCTTACAACAGCAAATGATTGAATTTTTCTTTGAAATTTTTACAAAGTATTAGACACATCTTGAAGTTCAAACATGATTTTTCTTTTGAATTGATTCAATTATTTGCTATGGTTAAAAATTATGAATTTTGGGTTTTGAGCTGAGGTTAAGTGATTTTTTAGCATCAAATTTGTCTAATTTTGTTAATATAATTAGAGAACTCTTTTTGCTCTGAAATTTTTACAGGACCTTGTGGACACATTGAAGTGTCTTAGATAATTTTTATAGCTTCTAAATCAATTATTTGAGCTGCAAATAAATTTGTGTTACAATGTTATAAAAGCTGCCAATGTGCTGGAATTGTGATAATGCCTTGAATTTATGATATAATAACTTTGATTCAAGTTGATGGGTATGAATGCATACTATGGACTTCAAAGATTGTTTTATGAGGAATGAATGAATGATATATATAGGTTTGAAACATTATGAAATCAGAGATTTATGTTCATGCATATATAAATATGATGCATGTATAGGTGAGCTTGAGGATTGTATGTGTTGAGTGAAGAATGAAATCCCTTTTAGTATATTGTATGAGAGGAAGATGTGCATTAAGTTGATCAAATATTTTGTTAAATGAAATGATTGAAGACTATTAAATACTTTTAATTGAGTATGGTGATCAGGATAGAAACATAAGTTAGTGGTACAAAGAGATCCCCTATAGTATGTTAAGGGTACGAAAAAATCCCCTTTATTATGTCAAGGGCACAGGAAGATAGGAATGATGTATATGAGATCCTTCTCGATATACCAAGGACACATATAATTGAGAGCGGAATACTATGAGGTTGAGTAGTATGACATGTGTATATTAAGTGATTGAATAATAAAAGAAACCCATTTCAAAGAATTGGTTTTTGAACTTTAAAACGAACCTTTGACATATGTCGCATGCTCACATTTGCCTAATGAACCAAAGCGGCTGGGACGATGACGATGGCATAGATTTATTTTACTATAGCTTTGGGGATACCCTACCTAGAATTTTAGGATTCTCACCCCTATGTTTTGTGTTTTCGTGTCATCTCCATATTACTCAAAGGAGATATGCAGCCACTGTTATAGAAGAATCAGATACATCATAACCCAATAGTTCCAGTCTTTTTTAACTTTATTTTGTTATGTACATGTGTTTGTATTTATGTAAATAGACAGACGTATATAAGAGCTCATAGCAGAGCTTTTCCTTGTATTTGTATCTATACTTAATGGATATTTTATTTCCTTTTTATATGTTTTTCAAGAATTACGACTCAGTTATTTTACGAATTACCCGATCTTGTTATAGATATTTAAGAAAGGTTCACAAATTTATAAGTAACAACTCTCGAGTCCGATATCATGATTTAATGATGAAGTTGTACTTGGGAGGATGTTACAGCAAGGCCTGCAGAGGAAGCTCAGTAAAAGGGCCCCGAAATGGTTTTTGTTGAGTGTCGTAGTCCGAGCATGATGATGATCCTCCTGATTTGCAGCACTTAGCCGAGGATGAGCGTAGCATTGAAGGGCCTTCTGTTATGTCACAGCTCTAAGACAATGCCTGCAATGCTCTATAGAACACATTCGAGTTCCAGACTTCACTCCCCAGTACCATTCCCACAAAGGATGCAACCTAAGAAAGCTTCTACAGGAGAACTCAATCCAGAAGCTTATGAAACCTTTCGAAAGTGGAGGTAAACATACCTCTATTGGATGCAATCAAGAAAATTCCCAAGTATATAAAATTCTTGAAAGATCTATGCACCAATAGAAGGAAGATTAGGGGCAATGGGCAAGAGAATATGACTATGAGGGTAAATATTTCTTCCATTATCAAGCCAAGCAACCTGCCAACCAAGTGCAAGAGCCCAGGCACATTCTATGTTCCTTGTACCATTGGGAACTTGCACATCATGAGAGCCCTACCTGACTTTGAAGCTGGCATTAATGTTATGTCTAAATAACTCTACCAGTCCTTACACTTTGGCGAGCTAAAGCCCACTCGGTTGCAAATTTAGCTTGTCAACCGCAACATCACTAAGCCAGAGGGAGTATTGGAAGATGTTCTGGTACAAGTTGTCACAACATACTCGAAGGCTGCCACAACGGAGAATGACAATCGATTTTAAAATAAAATGATAAAACGGGAGTCGCCATCAATTTTAATTTTGGCTAAAATTGGAAAATCTTTAAATTGTAAAACAAGTCTTTTTAAAGAGATTTTAGACTCGGGAGTTTGATTATAATTAGGGAAGGGTGGAAACTTAATCCCACTGCACCCTTAATACATCCGTATAAATAGTTACCCTAGAGCTTATTATGCAAATTCATTTATAACTTTAGAATATTTATTTTTCCCCAAAAATCACAATTATGTACGAAAATAAAATAAAATAAAATAAAATTAAAGAAAGGAATAAAAATTAAATGAGAACATGATTTAATGAAAAATTAATTTTAGCTTGATAGTTTTAGCTACGCCGACGTATCCTCTAGTGCAATGAGGAACTCAAAGCCACATTGTTCTGTAGAAAATAAGTGTGTGTTAATGAATTTTAATTTTAAAAAATTAAAGAATGTGTTGATTGATTTTAAATGTAAAAAAAAAAGAATTTTGATTGATGAATTATTTTTTTTAAAAAAAGGAATCCGCTTTTCAGGATCCAAGTTAGCACTAGGCTACTCAATAAACCCTTACACTTCAATAATACACGAAGGAGGCATCCACCTCTCAATCATGACCATTGGTTGTTGCACGGATGAAAGAAAATATTTTTATTTTATTACTTTTTTAAAGAGAAGTCCTAAAATCTAAACCAAATAAAAGAAAGCTTTTTGTTACTAGACATAAACTTGTATAAACAAAAAGAAGAAATTTAAACTATTGACTCATAAGCCAACTCCAACCCAAAAATAATACTCTCCAAAGCACACCATTAGTCCATGTAGCAAGCCCAACACCCCAAAACAAACTAAAACAAAAATCAAAATAAAACATAAACAAAAAAACACAAACAACAAACCAATAAAACAAAAAAGAATAAAAACTTAAATCAAATAAACAAAGTCTAGAACTAAATCACAAATCAAGAAAGGAGAAAAGGGACGGTGGGGCGCTGGAGGAAGGAGGTGTTGCGGGAGGGGGCAGGCGCTGACGCGCACCACGGCGATGGTGGATGTCGGCGTGGACGCGGTCGGTGCACGAGTGGATGGGAGGGGCTGGTCGCTAATCGGGCGGAGGGGGAGAGAGACACCGATGGAGCTTCACGTCCTGGTTCGACGTGCCTGGCTTCCTTGAGGTGGGTCCTGGCTAGAGGAGCGACGACGGCGTCAATCGCGAACTGGGCTCAATGGTATGGCTTCACTTGGTTCCTCCATTGATTGTTCTCTCTACCTTACACTCATTCATTCTTCCTTTTCTTTTATGAATGTAACACTACTATGAAAGTAATGAAGAGAGAAAAAAAGAACAAAGGATACTAATGAAGAACTTGTAAATTTCTAGATTCTACCTAATTCCTTATTTCTGTGTCTTTTACATCTGCTTGCCAAATTTTCCAGTATGTCTATGTGTATTTTTTGCTGATTTTTTCTATTATTGCTCCGATTCACTTCTAATTAGTGCATATATATACACACTTGCCAATTAATTATGTTGATCTTTGATTGATCTTTTAGGATATAACTGGGCACACTTTGATCTGATTGAGGGATTGGATTTAATTTCTTGTGATTCAGGGAATTGGGGAGATTTGATTCTGATATGATTCTGATGATAAATTGATACAAACTCTAATCCTTGGCAATCTTGTATTTTTTTTCTTTTATCTAGATCATCTTCCCCAATTTCCCTTTGTTTTTTTATTTTCCTTCTTCCCCCTTTTTGTGTGTTGGACCTGAAATATGAACTGAAAATAAAAATCGATGGGCTGGGATCCTCTTACTAATGGGCCAAAGGTAACAAACAAAACGGGATAGGCTAGGGACCTAAACTAAAGGAAAAGAAAAGGATTGGGTTGACAAAATGAAATAAAATAAAATAAAATAAAATAAAAAAGTTCGGACAAAGTGTGGCGTTCACACAAGTAAATGATTTAATATTCCTTGCTAATTTTTATGTGCTTAAGATGAAGAATGACACCAATGCCAACCAGCATACATTGATCTTGGGTAGACCCTTTTGAAACCCTAGAACTATGATTGATGTTCATGCTAGCATGCTATTCATGGAGTATAGGGACATGAAAGTCCAATTCTTTTTATCTGATGTAATGAAATATCCCTATGAGGAACACTCGTGTTTGGCATTGATGTCATTGATTCTCTAGTTGATAATGCTTGTGATAATCTACTTTGTAAGGATTCATCCCCTTTCCCTGCTTTTTCTTCTCCCATGGGATATGATGAGCCTATTGTGTTTGAATGTTCCAAGCTTTCAAGACAGGTACACCACCTAAGCAGGCAGTCATCAGTTGCCAGGTGCTTAGGAACAGCACATAGTAGGAAAGAAACCTTATGAAGGGCAAAGAATTTTGCCTGCATGAGCCCAGGTAAGACTGATGACTGGGAAGTCATGATCTAGATTTAAGGGACTATTCTTGGTCACCTGTGCACCCCCGATAGTGTAATTGAGATGAAAAACCCTAGGATGATTCGATGTGACATTGATGGGTCCGGCTAATGCACCTCTATGAGGTTCCCATGAATCTAGGGGCTCAAATGACCTATCTATGGGTTCAAGTTGCACACCTTCCATGAGGGTCCTGACGTCCAACATAGGGAAATTAAAGCAAAGTGCTGGGTGGGAGACAACCCACCATGAGGTTGTTCTTACTTTTCTCTTTTATTTTCTACATTTTATTTATTTTAATTTCAGTTGAGTCTTGCATCATATTTATTTTTGTTTATGTTCTACACCATTCCTTTGACACCTTAAAGGTTATATGCATAGGCTTACACCATATGCAATTTATTGACTTGCTTGGCATTGACTCTAGTTTGTGTTGCATGCTTGGAGGATTCACTGTTGTTTGAATTGAGTACATGCACTTTTACTTATGAGATTTTGAGCCTTTTGATTGGACTATCATGTGTCATCCTTGTTTGTTTATGTGTGTTTCCCTTCTTGGATTTGTATTCCAGAACTTGCTTAGAGTCTTGATTGAAAATATGTTTTCATATGCATGCTTGAATAAGATTGAGGCATTTTTTCTTGTTTTAGCCACTTACCTATATGCCATCATCTGCTTATTACCATTGTTTAGCCCCTTTGAACCTTATTGCCCATTCTTTTGTTTTGGCACATCCTTAGCCAAAAGTGAAAAACCATGAAAATTCCCAACCTTTTAGGCTTAGGAGAGCATTTGTATAAATTCATATATGTGCTTGAGCATAAGTATAGAGGAGAACATGGGGACATGCTCCAATTTAAGTGAGGGAAAGAACAATGTATACCCAAAATGCAGCAAGTCACACACCAAGAAAATATTAAAAAATATATCAAAAAATGTTTGGTTGAAGGTGTACTACATTACAAAATAAAGGCCTGAAATTGTGATCAAGTTGGACAAAGTGTACCCTTAAGTACTTGTGGTCTTGGTGTATGCATTTGTTCTCCTTTGACTAGAGGTTTAGCTCTATTGGCCTACATACTTATCCATCTTCACCTAAGTCCCATTATAACTAAAGGTAAGTCCTCATGATTCAGTATACACGTGTGTGTGACAAAATGGAGAATGAGACCTATAGGAAGCTTATGGTAATGCATTTTCATTTGAGGTGATTGAAAGTACAACATAACCCAAAACACTTGAGTGAATGAGTGACAAACATTGACCTTGGGAGGATTTTTGTACTTATTCCATACATCATGTATATGGATTCTACCTTATGTGCTATGTCCTTGTTTATGCCTTGTTTGTTGAAATTCTCTTGATTGTTGGTGTGATACCTTGTTGTTCTGTCTTTAGGTTCATTGGATTGGTGTGCTGTCATTTATTTTGATGCATCATGCATTCTTAGTGTTAGGAGTCTAGTCTAATCCTTGTATATTGTTTCTCATCTATGCCTTGACCTGATTTAAGGTTTGACATAAAGACATGTGAAAGTTTAAGTGGGGGAGTTTGATAAAGGGCATTTATGCCACTTAGCTTGTTATCAAACCTTAGCTTTGTGCATAAGTTTTACTAAGTTATTGATGTCAATACTTAAGATTTTGATTTAGTCTTCATTGTGTGATTTTGATAGAATTATTGACTATTGCATTGATTTTGGGATAATTATAGAATTACACCTTGTTGTGTTTAATTTATCTCTTTGAGTATGGTTTTATACATAGGGGCTTTGGATCAAGTATAAAATGTCAAGAACAAGGCTAGAGATTTCTGGGAAGTAGCTTGGAGCTGAAAAGGAAGAAAAAATGTGGAAGCTCGCTCTCAGGTGAGTGCTCCAGTACTAATTTAAGTGTTGCAGCCCTCGGTAGAGCCACAACCATTAGTTTTTGGGCCACTCTCTAGAAAACGCTGCAGCGCTCGTGCAATAGTGGGATTGCAGATCGTTAATCTATTTTTGGGCCCTATTTTGAGCTATTTTGCACAACCATTTTGTAGTATTTAAAGGATTAACAGTTGTTTACCCTAGTTTTTGACTCACTTTAGGTTGCAAGTTAGAGCTCTCACTTTCTCTCTCTACATCTCTCTATATCTCTGTACATCTTCTTCTTTTCTTTCTTAGGGATTCCATTAATAGAGGTGTTTTGTCTTGAAGATTATGGCAAGGATTATTGCTATTATTTTCAGGTTCTCTTTTATCTTCATTGTCATAAGACTAAAACCCCAAATCAATCCCTTAGGTTTATAATAGGGGACAAATTAGTCCTAGGTTTAGAAAATCCCCTATTAGTCCCTCAAATTTTATAAAAGGACACAAGTTAGTCCTTTCATCTAATTGTTGTCTAACTTCGCAGAAATGTTTATATATTCTGTTAACTTGCTTACGTGTATTGTTAATTTTCATAGTGAGTCATAACTTTCTTCATTTTGTTATTCAGAATAAATGCTAACTTAAAGTCAAAATATTTCTTCTATGGTGAGATAATGAAAACAAAGGTCTAAATGACTTCATTTAGAGGAGTGAGACAAGTTAGGATCCACCATGAAAGTTAACAATACATGTAAACAAGTTAACAGTACACATAAGTAAACTGACAGGACACAACTTATACGACAATTTTACATAGAGACTAACCTATCCCCTTTTGTAAGATTTGAGGGAGTAATATGAGATTTTATAAATCTGAGGGACTAATTTGTCACCCATTATAAACCTGAGGGACTAATTTGGGGTTTTAGTCTTGTTGTAATCCTCTAGAGATAGGAATAGATTTCTTTACTAGTATAAGGGTTTCCGGATAGATTGGGATAACGTTTGAGACCCCTTTTTGATATTAAATTTATTGGTTTTCTTAATGTTCTATAGTTTTTATTCCTATAATTATTGTAGTGATTGCTATAATTTTTATTGGAATAACTAAATTGATGATCGTTGTTTAGGGAAACCCTTTATGCATAAATTAATAGATCTATTGGTTTATGTTTTACGAAGAACATTATAATTAACTTTTCGATTGGCAATTAGGCTATAGTAATTGGTTCATAAATCAATGTAATTTCTTGTCTTGTTTATTTTTTGTCTTGTTTTGTCTTGTTTTATTTTTTGTCTTGTTTTAATTTTTTGTCTTGATTTATTTTTTTTCATTTGTATTCCTTTACAAAATCTCTTGTCAGTTCCTTTTAGCATCGTGAAACTAGCCTCATTTTGACTTGTATTTTGTTTTTGCTTTTATCATATTTTTTATTTTTTTATACTAACAATTTATTATAAAAAGGGAGCTAACACGTTGTGACCAAAAACCAAAATAAATGCTAACAGGTTTGGCATTTTAGCGAGAACTCTACTGTCTTCCTTTTCGTGATTTTTGTGTGAATTTATTTTCACGGTTTCTTTTGGAAATCATTTTTTCTTTTTTTTATTATTTTGGAAATTATGAAATCTTTTCATTCATGCAATAATCATTGACGGTGATTGAGTAGCTAGTGCTACCCTTCATCGCTCCTTGAATTATAAAGGTTTATTGAGTAACTTAAAGCTAACTTGGATCCTCTACATGAGCGAATTTCATTTCTTTCTTTGAAAACATTTTTTCACAATTATTTGTATGTGTTTTCATAAATAAAATCAACCTAACATACAATTATTTTTTAGAAGAATTATGTGACTTTGAGTTTGTCATTGCACTAGAAGATACATAAGAGTATATGCTTTTCCGTCAAGCCAAAATTTAATTTTCTTAAATTTTTTTCTTTTTTGTAAATAGTTTTTAGGCTTTAATTCCTATTTAGGGTGAAAAACAAAAAAATTATTTGCTCTGCAAACTTTGATAACCGTCATGAGACGAATGTATTAGTAGTGTTGTGACATTAAATTTTCACTCTTTCCTAATCGTAATTAGACTCTCGAACCCAATTTCATTTAAAAGAAGTTTTCCAAATTATAAGGTTTTTTTTTTCCATTTTTAAACTAAAAATTGATGTCGACTTCATTGGCCATTGAACCATTCAAAATTAATAATTTTTAAATAATTTTTTTTCATCATGGCACCCCTAGGACATTATGACAATCCCAATGCTACAAAGATGTATCGAAACTTAAAAAACATGTTTTTGTGGTATGGGATGAAGAATGATGTCTAGATTGGGTGAGAAAGTGGTTGGTTTGCTAGAAAGTGAAGATTGAACACAATGGCCTTCAACCCTATTGTAACCTTTGGAAATCCCACAATGGAAATGGGAGAGTATCTCCATGGATTCTATGGTGGGTTTATTGAAAACTAGGCTGGCCATGATGCTATATGGGTGATAGTTGACCGACTACTAAGTCGACTCACTTTCACCTATTAGAGTAGCTTATTGTAATCCCCTAATGTCGTAGTATGCTCGAGTCATGTTCGGTTTCAACATTAAAGGGTCACTTCTTGGGACTTTAGCTTAACTTTAAATTTTGAAAATATATAGCAAAAAAATATGGGCCAAATTTTTCTTTTCAAAATATTATTTCAAAAAATAGAAGCATTTGCGCGCAATAATCGTACAACATCAAAACACATAATTACAACATAAACATATGAGCATATAACATAATATTACCATCTAGACACAAAGACAATCCCATGCCCATCACATAAAATACCTTAATATATAATCTAACATAAGAGCCATATTGGCTCACAAGATATCCAAATACAAAATAATGCCACAACGACATAACAACCTGACTATCTACTAAGATTTGAGATACATAGCATAAGAAACCAAATAGATAAGCATGTCAAACGGTCACATGAGTCTGGCATATAGTAATCCCAAACCAAAACAATGTCATATGCTAAGAGATGTAAATAGATAAATAAGTAATATGCTCAACAAAAGTCTCCAAAGCTATCACTATCCATAAGTGACCTCAAGCATCAGTCATGGACACATCCTGCTCATCTAGAGACATAAATGGAAATTAAAAGGGTGGCAATCCTAACAAATCTTAGAAGGGGTAAAAACATGCATAGTATCGCTATTGTATGTCTTCGGCCACTTGGTTATGTTATAAAAGTGTACATACAACAATACAATTCAATTTTAGAATTTTTGTAAACATCATTATCAAGTGGAAATTCCATTTTTAACATGGTCTTGGTCATGAATTCATCAAGTTAGATATATGCATGCATAAAAGGAGCTTCATATTCGAAATTACATTTTAGAAGAGCATGCATGCATGGAAAGAGTGGAACATGTCATCTATACTACATGCATGCATGAAAGGATGAAAAATAGTCATATGAGTACATGCATGCATGAAAAGAAATTAACATAATCTTGAACATGCACATTAATGCATGAAAAGATTGAGCATACTTACATAGGCACATGTATTCATGAAAGAAACAAACTTAAACATTAACAGACACATGGCTTTAAGCTTTCTTTTAACGTGCTTCATTCTCACCTATTTGTTATTCTCTTGGGAACCCTCAGGCTACGAGCTCATGCCTAAAATAAAGGTATAATATGATCATTCATTACTAAACCTCGATCAGTATCCGAGCCTTGACTAGTCAATTATGATAATGATCATTATGATATATAAGTGCGATCAATGTATAATTGAACCTCGATCCGTATTGAACATAGAACAAGGGGTGAGAGTTCTTTTTGAAACTTATAGACATTTATACTTTGCATTCTCCATGGTTCATGCCATTGTGTAACTCTTAGTATATCTATTAGCCTTTACTTGTTTTGATTCCCTTACTTTGCAAGAGGACATGTAAATGCACTACATAGTACACTATGATAGTATCCCAATCTCATAACTTCACTTATCCAATATTATAGTACATACCAGACTCAAACACATTCCACTGATAGAACTCACACAAAATTAATCATAAACAATGCTTAGAATCAATGTACATGCAACAAGTCTAGTCAACAGTATCCAGTATGACAATTAGTATCATATATAATACCAATGGAGGTCAAGTATGTCACAATAGTTATTCAGGTCAATAGCCAGGAATCACAATTCTAGTCAAATATAATAATCAAGTGCAATAAATAGCATAGTTCATCAACAAATATTCAAGAGTCATTAATACATCCAAAATCACAGTAAAAGTCTCATAAATAAATTGGCTTTGTTTGATTACATAAGTAGTTTGAAAAACACATTCTCTCTTCATGAGATGTGCGAAAACCATGGCTAAATTTCCTTTAAAGTACATGTCCCAAAAAATTATTTTTAAGCACCTTAAAACTTCTAATTTTGCTAAAAAAAACCCAAACTTTATTAAAATTACCAAACAATCCCTAAATTTGTCATTCAAAATAGATTTATCATCTTCATTCTATAGAAATAAGTTCTTACCTCAAAATTCCAAAATTTTCACAAAAATCCCCAACCTTTTAGAAATTGCAGTTTGACCTCTAAAATTTACTAAAATTGCAAAATAACCTCAAAACACAATTTTTGCTCCAAACATATGTAACACTAAATCACAAATGCTAAATATAAAAGAGATAAGTAGAGATAGAGAGATACTGCACAATGATTTTTATATTAGTTCAACCAACACTGCCTACATCCAATTCTCAACAACTTGTTGAGTTCCACTAATTAACCCTTTCTCAACCCAAAGAAAGTAAGATAGTCTTTGGATAGCCTTTTCAAGCTATATATCCTGAGGCAGTTTCAATTTACTCTCACTTCAAATAGTTTTTTTACTAGCCTCTTCAAGCTAACCTTACAATGATCACTAATAGATCATGGTACAAGATTTTTGGTTTGGTTGGTATGCTCCAACTAAGATACACTCAAGTTTTCTAAGAATAAAATAATGTATGAACTGAAAAACTTAAATAACTTCTTTCTAAAAATTCCTCATAAGAAGATGTTATCTAATGAAAGCTAGAAGGAAGATTTTTACAGAAACATAAACCGATTACAAGATGTAATGTACTTTATAGAATAAGAAAAAGAATTTGCGTTAAAGCGTTCTTAGCAAAGTGTCAAAAAGTCTTAAGTTGTATGTACATGACATTCTTTTATACTTGATCTTCAAATCAGACCATTGTCCCTTGATTTATCTTCCTCTTGACATGTTTTAATCTTCTTTTTGTGTCTTAGGAAATGTCATCTAGAAAACTAGCTTGGTTGTGTTAGAGTTTTTTTTTTTTTTTTTTTGGAATGCAGAGATCGTTGCCAAATGTAGTTTCTAAGTAAAGCTTTAGAAACTATTTTTTACTTTCTAGACATGGTTTCTGAATATTTTCTTCTAGAAGCTAGGACAATTGACCAAGTGTAAACGTAACATGTCACTGTCAGCCCTTTTTGGAAATTGACTTAATTTGAAATTTGAATTTTCCCTCATTTTCTGCAAAGTGTGCAGAGTTTCTGGAAACATGTGTTTTCTTATGCGCTTCCTCAATTTCTTAGCTTCTCATTGATCTTCTTTGCTCCATTCTGATCTTAATAATGATCATTTCATTGTCATTGATGACTATGATCACAACTTGCTTCAGGAAAAGATTGATTTCTTCATTGAGTAGCACTTTTTGAATGCGTGAATAATTTTCTGAATATCTAAACTTGGTTTTTGACTTTGAAATTCCTTTGTCGTGCATATAACATACTCAGTTCACTTTTAGAACTATTTTTCACATCATTAGAATTTTGAATCTCTTTGAATAAGACTAAAATCATGTTAGAACATAATATTGTGAAAAATATCTCATTGATTGAACTTGTGTGTTTACAAGAGTGGTCCTGTTGAATTCTATATAAACTCAAGTAAACTATTAGTCAATTCGTTAAAATATTTTAACAAAATTTGCCTTTTTGTCACTCAAAACTCAAGCTATAAAGTTTTTAAAGGGTTCTAGAGCTAACAATCTCTCCCTTTTTTTATGACAACAAACCAAATTTTGAGAAAATATTTTGGAGAATACTTTAAAAGACTTTTCAATATTGGAACCTTGTATCAAAGCTTAAAAGAAACCTTGTATCAGAGCTTAAAAAGAAACTTGTATTAGTGCTTAAAAGGTCTTTCCATAGAATGATAAATATGATGACATAGTCTTTCAAAAAGAAGATAATTTAAGGTTTTTTGTTGAGATAGACAAGATACATAACACCTTAAATAGTTGGTATCAAAGTTGTTTTTGAAAAAGACTTTCTGAATTGTATCATAACATTATATATTATTGAACTAAAACAACTTGAGTATCAGAGCTATATTATTTTTTGAACTAAAACACTTGAATATAGGAGCTATTATTACTTTCTGAAAATAATCAAATAAGGTATCAGAGATTGAAATGATAACCCTTGTGATATTTATCTTGTGTTAGAACTCAATATTCAGCACAATTTCATTCAAGATATTTCAAAAATATAATCTTTCTTAGAAAATATTAGTTTTTATGTATTTGTATGTAATAGTTTAAAGCATATAACTGATAATAGTAAACAATACAAGAATTTCTAAGATACATATGCCAAAGTATGAGCTTGTGTATCAGAGCATAAAAACCAAACTCTAAACATATGTATCATAGCATACTTGCACAGTTTTGTGAACAAGTATATGGTTTCTAAACCATATGTCTCCAAATATACACATATGTATCAGAGCATATAGACATATATAAGGGCATAATAGAAGTATCAGAGTAGGACCAAGCATAGTATAAACCATATTGGAGCATAAGTCAAATTAGTATAAATGATGAAAAGGATCAGAGCATGGATCAACTAAAAAATGTTTAGTAACAGAAAATAATGGAAAATATGATTAAAAAAAGATTAATATGCATGACATGGAACTGTCTTTTCTGAAGCTCCCCTTCAATGCTTGACCCTTAACTTAACATCCCTGCCTTTTTTGGATTGCCAACTTGTCCCCACAAACCAACATAGATCTTTTCATGCTTTGTCCTCACTCACATGCTTCCTGAAAACTTCTCAAGAGGTCACCTATCCCAAAATTACCCCAAGTCAAGCACGCTTAACGGGAGTTCTTTCGTGATGGGCTATCGAAAAGAAAGATGCATCTTTTGGCATAGGTAGTACCAATCAACTCATATAAGCCCTCCTTAACCTATAGTCCCATACCTATATAGACTTAGGATCCCTCTCATTCGGGTGTGTAATCAGTTCATTCATGTACCCCCCACTTGGAGGCAGGAGCCGCTCCTCTGCTGCCTTCTCGCAGCGATCACTCCCTACCTCATCCCCGGGTGTTACATGCCCACTAGTTTTCGCTTGGTTCGTCCCGAACCACATCGTACTCAGGAGAGGTATAGGCTTTGATACCATTTGTAACATCTCCTGCGCTTTATGAATTGCCGACTTGTCCCCACAAACCAACATGGGTCTTTTTAGCATGTTTTGTCCTCACTCACACGCTTCTTGGAAAACTTCCTAGGAGGTCATTGATCCCAAAATTACCCAAAGTCAAGCACGTTTAACTGTGGTGTTCTTTCGTGATGGGCTATTGAAAAGAAAGATGCATCTTTTTGGCATAGGTAGTACCAATCAATTCATATAAGCCCTCCTTAACTGATAGTCCCATACCTATCCAGACTTAGGATCCCTCTCATTCAGGTGTGTAATCGGTTCATTCATGTACTCCTTCGCTTGGAGGCAGGAGCCGCTCCTTATCCGTGCCTTCTCGCACGCGATTACTCCCCGCCTCGTCCCGGGCGTTACATGCAAGGCTCCATAAAAATTTCAAAGTAAGAATCATTCTTTAGCTATGGTAAAAATTTTTACAAATTTGGTGGTCAGAGACCACTTACATCTTAGCTTAAAACCGAACTCTCATAATTTTTAACCCTAGAAAATGATTGAATAAATTCAAAATAAAAATCACAGTTAAACTTCAAGATGTTGTCAACACTCTGGAAAATTTCAAAGGATAAATCAATCATTTACTATGTTAATAAAATTAGACAAAGTTACAGCCTTCGTTCCAACATTCCAGGCACCATTTATATAATTTTGGTGTGTTTAGAAACCAATGGCAAACTGGAGACATACTAGGAGCAGAAGGCTGACCACGAAGACATAATGGATACTTCTCTGAGATGGCTACTACTGAAGGAACAAGCTGCAATGACAAACCGGATGATGAAGAGACTAGATCAAAATATGAGGGATACCTATGAAGATCAATTTAGGAACGTTTAGGATTCAATTGTTATCTTTTGTTTGCCTATGTGTGGATTGCTTGTTTGATTGATGAAAATTGTCTTTTGAAATAGTTTTCAAATGAATTTTGAGGGCAAAATTCTTTTTAAGATGGGTGGTAATGTAACACCCTAAAAATTATTTAAAAATTAATTTGAGATTTATTAGTCATAATTTCAAAAATCTAGTTTAGCAACACTGAGGGTGGCCCAATGGACATGGCAAAAAAAAAAAGATTCTAGGCCAAGGTGAATAGTAATCTTGTGGGCCCCATGGGCCCTAGGACAACCGAAACCCTAGATCCAAGACTAAGAAAAGAGAAGGTTAAGGTTAGAAATGATAAGGAATGAGAAGTTATACCTAAAATTAATTTTCGGGTAATGTTTGATTATCCGGGTACCGTGTTTTACCCGTTCGATAGAGTTTTAATGTGCGGTTTTTAACATCATACGAGTTACTTGGTGGCCAAATAACTTTTACCAACCACTTTATGTCAAGTGGATGGCAAGGATTAAAACTTGAAAAGCAAGTTTTAATCTTGACCTTTCATTTATTATATTTTACTCGGAAGCTGACATCTCGTCTGTTCTGGAATTTCTGGTCGGTTTTAACATTTAAAAAGCTACTTGCTGCCCAAGTTAAAGTGAGCCACTCATCTTGAGCCAAGTGGATGGCCAAGATTCATTCTTTGACTAACAAACCAAATCTTAGCCATCCATTTCATTATTTCTTTTTGAAAAAGGAAGAAATACCCATTTCAACTACATTTAATACCAAATAAAGTAAAAGCACCAAACCTTATCACCACCACTCCATCATTTTCGGCCAAGAGGCTGAAAACACAGCCCTTCCATTGTTCTTCCTCTCAAACCTCCATTAACAAGCTTCAAGCTTGCAAAACCTTAGCTCAAAGTCATTAAAACACCAAGATCCTTTAAGTTCTACTCCTCATAATCTATCAAACTAACCGATTGGAATTTCACTTCCTCACCATTTCTCACCTTGATATCTCACTTCCTCACTGCCTAAGGGAGCGTTTGATGTTGATTTGATGGCCTTGAAGTGAGCAAGATCACTCTTGGAACATCCTTGAAGCCAAGATCCTTAAAGCCACCAAAGTAGGGTTTTCTTTGGCCTTTTCTTTCCAAATTTATGCTGAACATTTCTGATTGGTATTGGTCCAAAATTTCTGATTATATTGGTTGATAATATGTTGATATTGATGTATTAATTTTGGTGGTATGGTCGGATGAAGTTAGAAATCACTTTTGTGAAAAGAGATTTTGAATCTTGCTGGATTTTTGGTTTTTGTATTGGTAGCCACTGATCACGAATTTTCTGAGAAAATTGTGGCTATTTTAATGAGCTACAAAAAAATATATTTGAAGCCAACATCTTAGGCTAGTTCCAAAAATTTTCTTGAGCTCTGATTGTGACTCCTAATACTTTAAAAAAATCAATAACCGAAATAGTGTAGATGCTGCCTTAAATTTTGGAACAGAAGCTGTAAATTTGTCTAATTTTATTAACATAGCAAATGATTGAATTATAATTTTAAATTTTTACAAGATATTTTCAACATCTCAAAGTATACCCATGATTTTTCTTTTGAATTGATTCAATCATTTGCTATGTTAAAAATTGTGAGAATCTAGTTCTAATGAGTATGAGGGGTCTCTGACCACTAAAATTTTTGAATTTTATTATCACACTTATTGAACTCTTTTTAGTCCAAAATTTTTATGGAACCTTGTGGACACATTAACGTGTCTGCGAGAATTTTGATGGCCTTTGAATTGATCTTTTGATGTGCAAATAACTTGTCCTACGAATATGTGAAATTGGCCATTGTGCTGAAAATGAATTGATACCTTGAATTGAGAATGCAATGGCATTTTTGGTTCTAGTATGACATGAATATTTGATGTTAACTATTTGGTCATGTAATTTATGACATATGAATACATGCTAGAGGAAATAGAGAGTGGTTTATGAGGCTTGATTGAAATTTCACTGTGAATGAAATGCCTACATGTGCTCTATGCATGCATTTGGAAAAGGAAAAAAGAATGTATAAACTTAAATTGTGCATGTTCTAACATATGGACAAAACAAAAACAAGACTTAGGTTGAATAAGGGGAAAGAAATTGAAAAGAGAAACTTCCCCAAATATTTTAGTCAGGAGACGTATCGGCTAAGAATAGATCTGTGTGTGATTCGGAAATGGAAAAATGAAGTTCGATGATCACGCATAGGAATGGCTCAGTCCTTACAAGCTCTTATTTCCCTTGTGTGGTGTGATCCACTTGAATACCATTTGGTATAAATTATCTATTGTGGAATTGTCCAGCAAATACCCATTGAGTATAAACCAAGTCTTTCCTATGTCAATGAAGAGAAAAATGCACTAATTTTATTTCTATGGCCATAAGTGAGACCATGTCACTTTGAGATAATTTCACTACATTTGACATATGCATAATCATATCGCATGTAACCTGTTGATTTGAGCTACTTATTATGTGTTTGAGCTCCATGATATATGTGCGTTAAGTGAGTGAATGTTAAAAGCTATCCACTTCGGAGGAATGATTTTTGAACTTTAAAATGAACCTTTGATAGATGTTGCATGCTCACATTTTCTTGATAAACCAAGTGACTGGGTGATGATGATGACATTATAAGTGTGTAATTGGGGAGTTACCCTACTGAGAATTGTATAATTCTCACCCCTACTTGTTTGTGTTCCCGTGTTGCTTTCAGGTTGATCCAGAGATCAATGGACTGACGTGAAGAGCGGGACTGAAGTAGTTTAGTAGTTAATATATTTTTTTTACCTTACTATACTTAGTCATATGTTATGTTTGTAAGTGTAATAGAGAACAAATATGTATTAAAACTCATAGAAGAGCTTCCCTTTTGTATTTTGTACTTTGTATTAAATGAATGTTTTGGTTTCTTTGTTATGTATTTTACTAGAATTACGACTTAGTTATTACATGAATTAGTCGAACTTGTTATAGATATCTAAGAAAGGTCCGCTAATTTATAAGTAAGGTTTGAGCCTGATGTCATGACTTAAGATGGATGTTGTACTTGGGAGGATGTTACATTGACTCTTGCACAAAATATTTTCTTTTTTTTTCTTTATCCTCCTTTTGTCATCAACAAAAAGGTCGTGCATGAGGTCACACCATCACTAGCCTCATCTTCCTCTTTTCAACTCATGAAGGATTTGCGGAAGCAAATTTTCATGCCTCCTAAGCTAGGCACCAAAATCTCTGTTGGAATCTTTAATCTTATCCAATCTAGCAGCCATGTCTTTTTGGTTGAGCAACAGGAGTTGGACTTCCTGAGATTTGGTTAGGGCTTAGGTTGAGGTTGAGATTGGCTTCGAAGATGGATTGTTGATATTGGGGTAGCTTTGGGAGTAGGCTCTAGGATGTCTAACAGGATCCCAAACTTTGGTGAATCTTGAGCTTTTTATGGCTTAGTTTGTGTGGTAGCAGGAGTAGTAGTAGCAGATAGAACATTAACAAGGTAATCAAGGTGGAATAGGAGTAGTAAAAGCTTGATCTTCAATGGCAATATGAGGAGCGTTAGTCAGAAGAGTTATTCTAATGGATAGAGGTTGAAGCATATACTTCATAACTATAGAATTTGATGGATCAATAGCTTTTCCTCAGACTCTTCCACTATTGGCTCCAAATCATGAGAAAGTTCACTCATGTAGATCTTGAGCTCCTCTAAGCTCTCCCTCTCAGGTTGTAAATATTCCTCTTCCATGTTCTTGGACATGGATTTTAGCATCTATTTGAGAGTTGGGGAATCATCATCATCATCACCTTTAGGAGTAGATTCTAGAACCTTAGAGGTAACCCTCTCAATTTCAGCATCAGTTACTTTCTCATGCTCCATTGATTTCTTAATGGCTTTCTTTATATAGCACAAAGCTTCTAAAGCATTTGTGGATTCAGTGGTAGAGTTGGTTTTTGAAGGCACTTGGCTTCTAAGAGGTGTACCCAAATTGTTAGATTATAGGCAATGAAGATTACTCTATCACAACAAAAGGTTTAGGGACAATTGATCCGATTCTATTTCTTATTGAACTTTGAATCCCTTTGGCCTTTTTAGCTTTCTGAGCCTTCTCCAATTTCCATTTATCTTGGAGAACCCTATTCTCCTTGAGGATTTTCTCTACCTCCTCTTCATCTTCCTTAGAGTAGTCTTTGTCTTCAACAGGAATGCTAGTTTTTTCATGTTTAAGAATGTCCATCAAAATCAGGGTGACCAGGACATCCTTGGGCAAGTTCCTATACTTGAAAGTAATGTCTGGCTTCCTGATGGGTAGCTTATCAAGCTTTTCCTTTGGTTCTTCACTTTTTGAAGGTTGGTCCTCTGATTCTGATGGTTTAGGTAGCTCCTCCTCTGCTTCTTGTCCTTTTTAAGTTTGGTCTTTTCTCGTCTTCAGAGGGACCTTAGGTGACTCTTCTCCTCAATGTTCTCTAAATCACTCTCAATGAGAATGATTTTTCTTTTTCCATTTCCCTTATGCTTCTCTTTCTCTATTTTCTCAACAGCTTTCTTTACTTGCTCATCTCTGATCTTAGAACTATGCCTCTTAGCACTTGTCTTTATAGCACCTCTCTCCTTATGGTCTTGAAAAAGACCATGGTATATATTATGTTCCCAACATATATTCAAACCATTCCTTAGCCAGAAGATAGCTCATACACTAGAATAATCTGGTCACAAAACTCCACAAAGACACCAAAATCCTTTTTTATCTTTAGTGATTGAACTAAGCATGTAGTCCATGATTAGCCTAGGTAGGTTTACATTCTTCTTGGCCATAAAGCAGTATAGCAACATGAGTCATGCCCATGAGCATATCAATGCTTCCTAATTTGGGAGGATTAAGAACGGGACAAATGTTAGCACTTTTCTTGCTTTGGCACTTAGCATAGCAGGAGTAATTTCACGAGACTTGTGAATGATAAAGTCAATAAGATACTTAAAGATATTTCCTTCATTTATTCCCAGTGAGCGAGGCCAGTTGCTTTGTGAGGTGGGATCCTTCATAGGGATTTCTAACAACATTTGATAGGCCTGTGGGCCAATCTCTAGAGAAAAATCTCTTATAAAGGTTCTCAGAAAGGTGTTTGGTGTTCCCTTGAGCTATAAGTATAATGCAATCACCATGCTAGGGAAAACTCTATCATTGATCTCTAGGAAATCTTTCCACCTTTGAAGGGAGAAAACCTCCTTAACAATAAAGATTTCTTCAAGAAGCGCCTTTCGTAATGTTTTACTAGATTAGCCTTTCTAAGGGACAAGTTGCTTGCATAATGATCCTGCATATCTAGATCATTGTACATGTAAAACACCCCTCTCTTGGTGACAAGGTGATCAAGTTGTTTTCCTTTAACCATTTGATCTAGAGTTCGCATAGAGAGTGCTTTGAGATTAAAGGCTTGTGATAAAAGAAGGTTGAGGGTAGTGAGGATTTAGGAGAAGATGAAACGGTTTGGCAAAGTGTTTGAGGTTGAAGATGAATGGCTTTTATATCAGAAGTGTGAGATATAGGAAGTTATTAATGTGATGTGGGAAAAGGAGTGGAAACTGACATGGCGTTGAAGGGAGAAACTCAAAAGGTGGGAATTATCCACCATTGAAATCTCTTAGAAACTAAATGTGGTTCTAAACCTTTCTCAATTACCAAAAGTGATATCTCAACTTGAAGGTAGTTTCTAAGTCTTCATCCCACTTTCTAAGCCATCTTCTGAATAGTCTTCTATACTCTGAGCCCATATAACATTTTGACCTAATTTTCTAGACTTTTGATCCATTTTTTGATCTTGCAAATTGACTTTCTGAACATGTCTTTATGGTTTTCTTTGAGGCCTCAACTTAGTCTCATTGAAGGACTCCAAAAAGTGTTTTGTATGCATGTCATACAAGTTTTAAAAACTTCTAAAGTTCAAAAGCATTTTCAAATAACAAAAGCAATCTTCAACTAATGGTTTAGTGAATATATCAAACACTTGATCTTCAGGATTCACAAACATTGACTCAACATCACCTTTCTGAACAACATATCTAATAAAATGATGTTTTATGTCAATGTGTTTGGATTGAGTGCTGAATAGGGTTCTTTGCAAGATTAATTGTTCTAGTATTATTACATAGGATAGGGATCTTGGAATAGCTCAAGTGATAATCCTCTAGTTGGTTTTTGATCCATAGTATTTGACTAGCTTTACCAACATATTCAGCTTCAGCCATTGAGAGAGCTATTATATTATACTTTTTGCACAATTAAATGATGAGGCATTCTTCAAAGAAGTAGCAACATCCACTTGTGTTCTTTCTATCCACTCTGTCTCTAGCAAAGTCATTATAGAAACCTATAATCTTTCTATGTGTACCTTTCTTATACCCCAAACTAAGATTAGTAGTGGGTTAAACATCTCAAAATTCTTTTAATAGCAGTTAAGTGTGACGCTTTAGGTTAGATTGCAATCTAGTACAAATGCCCACACTTAATTGAATGTACGGCCTACTTGGAGGAAGATATAGGAGAGAGCCAATCATTCCTCTATAGTTGCTTTGTGAAACTTTCTCACCATTCTCATCTATATCAATAACTTGATATGGATGCATGGGTGCTTGTAGATTTTGCTTGATCCATGTTAAATATTTTTAAAAGCTCCTTTGTATATTTTTCTTGATGGATCAAGGTTCCTTCTTTTTATTGTTTTATTTGCAATCCTAGAAAGAACTTAAGTTCACCCATCTTGCTCATCTCAAATTCACTTTGCATGAGTTTAGCAAATTTTTCACATAGAGAATGGTCTATTGTAACACCTTAATATTTAACCTAACACGCCTAGGAAGTATTGAGGTTAATTATTAGTCATTACTCTTTTGTTTCGTTCTTTGAATTCATTTTTATTAAAATACTTTGCGAAAAATATGGGTAAATTTTAAAAAAAAAACATAAAGCAAAATGTGAGCCGCGCATGCTAGTTTAAATTGAACGTTAAGCGCCATCAAAGCAAGAGAGATGTATATGAATCATGTACATACACATTTCCAACACATCATTCATGAACATGAAACCAACTTATATTACATATCACAAGATAACATAGTTCATAATACATAAGAAATAAAATAAACAGAGTCATACCTATAGAGAGTGGGCTTGAGCTTTCAAATACATAAGTAAACAACAAGAAGAAAATACAAGAAGCAGGAAATACATGGAACCACAAAACACTCAAAGCCAACTACAATTTCCCTCCCTAACCCTATGAGTGCTCAACCAAAAGTCACCCCTATTAAAAGATGCAACAAGAAAGGGATCCTCGTGACAACTTGGCACTCCTACGGGTCCTCCATCACGGTCTACGGAGAATTGATCCTCCAAAGAGGGTACATACCCAATGAACTGGGCAAGCTCCTTAACCGTATGAGGAGAAAGAGGGACGAACATGGCCTCCACGGTGCGGACGCATCTCCGCCGTCGGGCTAGCCTAGGCTGGGTCATCATCTTGCCGCCTCTACCCATGTACATGGTTGCCGTAGGTGCAGAACCCTCTGAGTAGATGTGTATAGGGGAGTCCTCATATGGGCCAGTCTCGAACGCCTTGTACGGGGACGTACTAGGGTAGTCACGAACCGCCGAAGCCGAAGGGTGAGCACGCGAGTCTGTCCGTTGTGGGGTCGAGAGCACTTGAAGATCAGATCATCACCGTATAGGGATGTGGGGGTGAACCTGAAACTAGAGACTGGATAAGCAAAGGGGCATCCCATGTATGCAAAAATACGGATGACACAGGACCCTCGAAGTGGTAGGAACGGTGGTCCTAATCATAGTGCACCTCCCACACCGGCGTGTCAATGAAGACCACGAACGTTGCCATCGATCTCTGAAGACATAACGGAAAGAAAGAAAGGTAGGGGAGTGAGAATCTTGATAAAGAAACTCAGGAAAACCTCCTATCCTAGTGTCATCCTCTACATCCTTAGGAACCTCGGATTTTCTTTATAAAAAGTGAACATGCATAAGTTCCAATTTTTAAGGTTCTAAAGTATGATTTACCAAGACCCATCCATTTTATTATGCATCTTGGACATGAATGCAACATACTTTATCATGAAATGCATGTCGATACTATATGCAAGATATAAGTTAGAGAACATAATTATAGCAACATATCTCAACATAACTTATTTTAGGTGACTTAGACTTCTTATTCTCTTTTCCTTTGGGGCCACCCTAATACTCTCCCTTTTGAGAGTTCTAGGTTATGAGCTCATACCTCAATAGTCGTCGCTAGTATAACCTTATCCCTTTTGATAAGTTGAATTCCAAACTTCAAGAGGGCGGGTTAGGGGGCATTAAGGATCGTCTATCATAACCTTTAATTCGGGAGTCTATAGGGTCATTTTCTTTTGTAAATCACCTCTCATAACCTTTAATTCGGGGAGTCTAGAGGGTCATTTTCACATAGTTTTATGTCACCTTTATATTAGCTTATCATGTCAAAATGCAAAGTCATAGTCACATCATATACTTTTCTCGTGCTCTTTAAACATACGCAACTTTATAATATGCAAAGTAAGAATCATAACATGCCATATGCATTTCAAGCAACTAATCATGCATGGTCTCAACATCACATAATTCCTCAAGCATATGGAAACATCACAACATTCTTTAATAACTAGCCATTCCACATTTTTAACTCTAAGTTATCCTCATAAGTAATCTTTATTGTCCTAGCCACATAATTAGAAATCTTTAGATCGATGGTAAAATTAAAGAACTCAATAAAATATGTCCTTACTTAATAACATATATATATATATATATATATATATATATATATATATATATATTTATAAGTCAAAGTTTGTTATGTAAATTAAAATGGTGAGTCTTGAGCACTAAATTAATTTTTAGTGATAGCATAATTGTAAACATGTAATGCAAGCTTCATTCTTAGTCTTTTAAATTGATAGCAAGAAATATAAATATGCTATGCAAAGCTTAAATTTAAATATGAGAATGCAAGCTCTAGTTTAATATGTTTAAGTTTTTAGGTGATGACTTGAAAAGTAAATATGCTAGACAAGAATTGTAAACATGAATACAAATTCAATTCTTTATTTTAGTGCACTAGGCCCCTTAGAGTATTTACTCTAAATCACATTTCAACTTTAAGGTTGAAATAGGTAGGCTTTGAGATTAATCATTTAAGTGATATGAAAATGCAAGCTCTTGTTTTAATCTTTAAGTTTAAGTGATAACTTGGAAAGTAAATATGCTAGGCAAGGAAATATAAATATGAATGCAAGCCCAATTCTTTATTTTAATACTCTAGGCCCCTTAGAGTATTTACTCTAAATCACATTTCAACTTTAAAGTTGAAATAGGTAGACTTTGAGATTAATTACTTAAGTGATAAAGTAAACATGAAGATGCAAGCTCAAACATAAACATATAGTGCAAGGACTTGAAATATAAATATAAATGCATTTCTTTAAGTCCTAAGCTCAAGATTACCACTTTAACAACATAACATTATCATTTGCTAAAACTCTTAAAAAGGTGAAACCTTCAAGCTTTAAAGGTCAAATAAGTGATGGCTTTGCAACCAACACCCAAGATCCTCATCATTAAGCCACGGTTCCATCATCATCTAGGCCTTGAGGCCGAAATGATCAAAGGAAGAAAAGGAAAAAGGAAAACCAAAATGGTGAAGAAAGGAAAGAAAAATTTTCAACTTGAAACAAAATAAATCTAAGGAAAAGAATAGAAATTTTAAAAAAACAACTCCCTACCAAATATATTTTCTTTTTTTCAAAGAAGGAAGCTTACTCTTGAGATGAGATGAAAAGAACAAATCCTCCTTGAAGTGGAGAATGGATTCGGCCAAGGGAGAAAAAGAGAAAGAAAGGTTTGTCTTGAGTTCTTGAGCTTGGAAATGGAAAGGTTATGTGTTTAAAGGAAGGTTTATGGTATTTGTGTGGTGGGTTGTGTTTGGGAAATGATGGAGGATGATGATTCTTTAGAAGGATGAAGAAGGAGTAGAAGAAGAATTCTTAGAACTCAAAGAAAGGAAACTTTGAAGCTTTGCACAAGTGAGCAAAAATGTCACACGCTTTCCTTGATGCCTATTTATAGAAAATGAAACACAATGGAGGTGAGATGATGGAGGAGTGGCCGGCGGCCTTGGAGAGGAAAAGGAAGAGAAAATATCTCTTGGCAAGGTATGGTCTTGGGTATGGTTCAAAGCATGGGTGTACGCCTCGAGTTTCCCTGGATACAAATGACCAAAATTCCCTTGGGGTCATTTTATCCTGAAAATGAGGATCGTTTACCTCCATCCTCAAGGGGATGTTTTGATGATGATAAGGGATTATATGTGTTATGTGTGGTAATAGAGCAGAAGAATCTCATTTTTGAGTTTCGAAGCGCAAAATTACTAAAACGCCCTGCGGCTATTTTACATCAAACAAAGTGCCAATTGAACCCGACTCCATCAAAAGGTTTTAAATGATGTTTTTAAGCAATTTTTAGCAACTGGTGAAGCCCAGTAACCCTGGAGGTTTTTGCAAAAAATTACCATTTTACCCCTAACTATGCGTATTTTGGGCCTAATGATACAATTAACAAAACCTAAGTAATATTAGGCTCTAATTAAAGATTAATAAATTCTAATTGCTAATCTAGAGTTAAAATAATTTATTAAGGTTAATTAGAATCTAAGATTGCTTAGATACCCCTAATCTTTGTCTTAAAAATCAAGACTCCATGACATGGAATTTTGAATAGTGTTTTCTCTCTCCAATTCCTTAAATCAAGGAATTGTGTTTGTGAATGGTTTATATTTATATAATGAGTTTTTGTTTCACTAATGAAGTAAGACCAACTCCTTAATCATACTTTGACACCCTTAATTACCCATTATCTCACCTAAACACTTACTTACAAACTTCTAATCAAAAGCCTATTCAAAGATACACCTAAATACACCTCTAAACCATAATTAGAAGACACATTATCCTTCCCTTGGCTGCATACATGGCCGAATGCCACTCCTTCCCTAATTCATCACATGTTAATTTCTTTACACACAAAGAACCATGCTTAGACCATGCCTTGGACCATGCTTTCACCTATGCTTAGCCATACCCAAACCTATACCCATCAAAGAGATATTTCTTCTCTCTTTTCTCCCTCATGACCGTCGGCCATCTTCCCCCAAAGGCCATCCATGTGTTTCATTTTTCTCTATAAATAAACATGCATGAAAACTCATTGAAACCTTTACACACACTTGCAAACTCTAAGCTTTCTTCCCTAAGCTCAAAGAATTCCTTTCCTCCACCATTTCCTAAACACAACTTCCTTTCTTTCTTTTCCCCCTTTGGCCAAATCCCCCTCTCTAAGTTCTAAGAAGATTTTCTTCTCTTTTCACTTCAGGAACCAAACTTTCTTTCCTTCCCTCAAGCAAACTTTGGTAGGGAGTTGTATTCCAAGTTATTTTCTTGCTTTATTAAGTGTTGTTCTTAGTTTAAAATGATGATTTGATGATCTTCCTTAGGCTATGCCATTTCGGTTTCTCTTTTCCTTTCTCTTGTGGTTTCAGCCTTCAAGGCTTTAAAGGTTTCTCATGATAGCTTGATGATGAAAGTTTCCAGATGGTGACTATGAGTTCATCACAATGAAACCTCTAGAGCTTGAATTTTGCTTTCATAAAGTATGATGATTATGCTAAGTAGTTTTCTTAAGAAAGTCTTATTAAATGGTATTGTTATGTTGTTAAAGTGGTAATCTTGAGCCTAGGACTTAAAGAAATGGACTTGCATTCATGTTTACTTTCAAGCCCTTGCATACATGTTTATATTTCCTTGTCTAGCATATTTATTTTCAAGTTATCACTTAATGGTTAATCTCAAAGCCTACCTATCTCAACCTTAAAGTTGAGATGTGATATAGAGTAAATACTCTAAGAGGCCTAGAGCACTAAAATAAAGAAATGGACTTACATTCATGTTTATATTTCCTTGTTTAGCATATTTACTTTCCAAGTTATCACTTAATAACTAATCGCAAAGCCTACCTATTTCAACCTTAAAATTGAGATGTAATTTAGAGTAAATACTCTACGAGGCCTAGAGCACTAAAATAAAGAAATGGACTTGCATTCATGTTTATATTTCCTTCTTTAGCATATTTTCTTTCCAAGTTATCACTTAATAACTAATCTCAAAGCCTACCTATCCCAACCTTAAAGTTGAGATGTGATTTAGAGTAAATACTCTAAGAGGCCTAGAGCACTAAAATAAAAAATTGAACTTGTATTCATGTTTATATTCAAGTCTTTGCATTCATGTTTATATTTCCTTGCATAGCATATTTATCTTTCTTGCTATCAACTTAAAAAGACTACGAATGAGGCTTGCATTACATGTTTACAATTATGCCATCACTAAAAAGGAATGGATCTAGTGCTCAAGACTCGCCATTTTGATTCACATGAGAAGATAATTTCTTATGAAGATAATTTAGAAGTTATTTTACAAAGTATGAAGCTTAGTTACTAGAAATGCCTTGTTTTATGCTTATGATACTCTTTATGTTTCGGCCTTGTCTTTAAATTTTCCAGCACCTTTAATTTTTGTTTTAGATTATTTAAATGTGTTAAATACCTTGTCTTTTGATGTGTTAATTGTTCTTGGCACTTTGGGCAACCTTAGTAGTTAGAAAGAATTGAACATAAGACTTCTAGAACTCCTAAGAATAAGATTTTAGCATTCTGTTCCAGCACCTTTAAAATTATGATAATCAAGTTGTATCATGTTTAATTGAGTGAGAATGACTTATAAATGGATTAGGAATTGATAGTAGCATTATAGGAAAAGCCAGTAATGAGAAACGGTGTAAAACGCAATTTCTAGTACACTATAAATCATAGAATTCCTTTTTATTGCTTATGCTGTCCAACTTGCTTTAATAAGGTTCTTGAGCTAGTTAATCAATGGTAATGATGATTATAAACCCCTTAGATGCATAAGTAAATGATTAGGCTATTGGTGTTACCCGATTTAGAGTCTTGGCTATTTAAAAGCATGTTTATGTTATGATTTGAGATGATGTTTCCTTTTATGCTTTGGGTGATAAGTTGTGTGGTATGTGATGCTATGTGAGTACTTGATCTCTAAAGATAAAATCCATTACTTTGCATGTTATAGTTTCTTTTGGAAATGCTTATGCATGAAGGAGGTAAAAAGTTATGATGATTATGCATTATGTGTTGCATCTTAATATAACTTGCTAAGACATAAGGTGACTAAGAAATATAAGAAAATGATCCTTTGGACCCATCAAACTATAGGTGATGAAAAGGTGACTCTTGCCCCTTGTCCCGTACTTTTAAGTTGGGACTTTAACTTATCAAAAGGGATAAGTATATGCTAGTGACGACTAGTGAGGTATGAGCTCATAACCTAGAAGTACCCTCAAAAGGAAAGAGTATTAGGGTGGCCCCAAGAGTGAAAGTAAACTAACTTTAAGTCACCTAATGAACCAAAGAATGTTATTCATGAATCGTGTTTTATGCATATCATGTTTGCTAAGATGTTAGATGTATGCTATAAGGTTAAGTGTTGCATATTATGATAGAGCATGATGCATATATTACAAGACGCATGATAAAATGAATGGGCCTTGGTAATTGATGTTTTAAAACTTAGTAAATGAATCTTTTTATGCTCACTATTTCATAATAAAACCCGAGACCCTTGAAGACGTTGATGATGTCACTTAGATAGGAGGATACCCTACTGAAATTCTTTAGTAATATTCTCACTCCCTCTTTCTTCCTTTCCATCATGTCTTCAGATTCTGATGGTGACATTCGTAGTTCATTAATACCCCCACCTGGGAGGTACATTTTGATCCCGAGCATCGATCATACCATTTTGAGGGGCGTTGCTCCGTTCGGGTATTCATGTTCGTGGGACGTCCGTTCACACCCCTTCCTAGCTACCGATTCTCTCTGACCTCCCCGTATGGCAATGACATGGTTTTTGAGCGAGCGCAAATGCACAATGAAAGGATTCTCCGCACGTACACCACCACATCCGGTCGTGGCTTTCCTGACTATGTTCCTTGCTCGAGGCACTTGGAGACGGATCCATCGGAGGACTCGCCTACCCATATGTACTTCGAGAGCTCTGCCCCACTCCCCACGCATGAGGGAGGGTAGTGAGGAGATGGTTGTCCAGCGAGGTTGGCACGCAGACCATCCATGTGTCCCCCACATGGAGCACCTCATGTATCCCCTCCCGATGGGGTTCACTCATGGATCGGATATGTTCCACCCTTCAGGACCAGCCGTAGACCTCTTGGGGGGGCCTTCTAGTGCATACACACCACTATTTGCTTAATATAACCTTCTTTTGTTTTGAGGTTATCTATCTTAAGTGCATTAAGTGGGTATGTTTTTCTTTGTATTTTCTTTTTCTATGTATTTGCTTTTCTATTATATATTCAGTATGGTGTGCTTATGGATGATCCTTTTGTGGAGCCTATATGATGTTTCGTTTATGTTATTCTTTTACATGTTCTACTCTACGCTAATAATCGCTTATGTTATGCGCAGCTCACGTTTCAATTATGTTAAAAAAAAATTGGCTCATATTTTCATTAAGTATTTTCTTTTAAGTATGATTAAGGAAACTGAAACAAAGAGTAATATCTAATAAGTGTTAGCTGGTCCTTGGTGTTAAGAATGAAATAGTTAGATCCAAAGACATGAAAATTTGATGTGTTGGGTTTTCTTCCTTTTTATTGCTCATAAGGAGTTTTCTTGAGGATTGGCCATAGAAAAATTCTGTTTTGAATATAGGAAGAGGTGTTGACAGCCTTCCCAAAAATCTTTGGATAAGCCATTTTCTAAGAGCAAGGTTCTGGCCATTTCTTGTAAGCTTTTGTTTTTCCTTTCAGCTACCTCATTTTGTTGGGGAGTTCTAAAAGCTGAGAACTCATGAGAATTGCCATGGTTTTCACAAATATTTTCAAAAGCATGATTTTCAAATTCTCCTCCTTGATTTGATCTAATAGAGGTTATTTGAGAATCATTTTCATTGTAAAGTCTTTTTCATTCTTAGCATACGTCGATGACATGGGTAATCCGAGAAACATGGGCAGAATGACCATCAATGTTAGAAAGTGCAAACAATGACTAGGACAGATGTCAAGATCATCTGAAATGCAAGTAATGGTCAATGACACATCACAGAATTCTATTGTATATAATTGTCTAAATAAGAGGCATTAGGCTTCATTTTCATAGTAATTGGAATCTAAATTACACAATCACACTTCTACAAGTTCAAGTCACATGAATGCTAAGAATGAAGCAAAAAAGTAAAGATTCTTGCACTGATTCACTCACTTGCCTTTCAATTCGTAGGATTAGAGTTTCTTTTCCTTTGCACTTTGTTCATTTCTTGTTCATTTACTATAATTACTTGTAATTTAACAATCATTATTCAAAGTAAAAAAGAATCATTCTACAAGTGCGATAACTTGTTCTTATCTTGCTCTCATTGCAAAATACTTGAATCTTGAGCAATTTACATTATGTTGTATTGCCATTCTTGACATCGAGTTAATAGATAAAGTCTATTTGACACTTGATCTTTAAGAACTTGGAACTCATAAAGATAAATCACTTCTGCTTCCCAAATTGAGATGGTAACACAAATCTTGTCAAATTTGATTTGCTTATTGGCAAAAATTCAAGCTAAACAACTACATTGTTAGAAAAGTTTTTTTTTTCATATTTTGTACTTTCGTTGCTAGTGTTTTCTAGATTTCATTTTGGTTATTATTTTCTTTGTAAAATTCTATAGGTAGGAAATATAGAAAATAAAAATAAAAACCATACATGTCTAAGATTTTTACAACAATTTTCATCCATTTGTCCATCTCATTCGTTGGAAAACAATCACTTGGATTCTTTACCCATTTAAAATGAATAAAAACATTAATTACAAGAATAAATGGAAAGAAGATTTGGTACTAAATTGAACCGTTTTTAATGCACGTGAATATGCTAGGGTCCCATGCGTATTTATGTTTAATTTGAACATGCACGGGGCCTTATCGTATTCATGCTCTTTTAGGATACACAGGGCCCCCTAGCTCATTTGTGCATCATTTTCCATACTTTTTAGTTTATCAAATTCACTTTCAAAGAGAATCTTGGCTTATTTGATGATGGCAAACTTCCTCTACCACTTAGATGATGTTCATATTACTACCAGACTTGATCGCCAGGTATTTTATCTCTTTATTATTTTACTTTTATTGTTATTTTTTAATTTAAAGTTTAATTAGTTTAGTTTCAGATATCAATGTATTATTAGTTTTAGTTTAGTTTTGTGTTTACTTGGAATGTTACCTTTGTTTTGGTTTAGTTTAGTTTAGTTTAGTTTAGTTTAGTTTGGGTTCAATAAAGTTAGAAGTAAGACCTGTTCATTACAGGATTTACTTTAGAAAATTGAAATTCATATAATATAATTAGTCCCAATTTATACTATAAAAACATTATTTATTTAGTTTATCTAGTAATTAGTTTAGTTGAATATCAGTTAGTCTAAGATTAGGTAGTTTTGTTTAAATTTAAAAAGTTAATTAGTTTTATGTCTTTGATTTGCTTTTCATCATAATAATTAGTTTTTATATGCATTTAATTAGGTTTATATCTAATTCGAAAGTAATTAGTTTATAATTATGGTGATATTTATAGAACTTCAAAACATACATATGTTTATTAGTTACTTGTTTAAAAATAGTGCATGTTTGACATTAATAATGCTTTTTTTTTTTAAGTTTTGTGGTTTATTTAGTCTAGATTGATACTTATTATCACATTACTTAAATTTATGCAGCTTGATCAAGTGTTGCACCCTAGGTGCTATGGCACACACCAGGAGCGCATCCTCGCATGGAGTAGTATATGTGGTAAGCTGGATTCTAGGAAGTTGCCAACTTTGGGAACTTTCATTCTGACTTGGCATTCATCAGCGCCTTAGTAGAGCAATGGCACCAAGAGATACATACATTTCATCTTCCATATGGAGAGTGTGTACACTCTCCAAGATGTGGCTATGCAGCTCGAATTGAGGATTGATGGTGCTACAATCAGTGGGAATATGGCCACGTGGTAAAAATGGGCAATAGAGTGTATAGGATATATCCTGGATCTGTTAAGTGCAGTGCCAAAGCCTCAACATAGACATGGGTCCTATGTAAAGTTATCTTGGATTAATGATACATTCAAGAATGCTGAATTTTCCCATGAGGCATTTGAGATTGTAGTGCAGCAAAAGACCCAGGCATGCCTGTTGGTTTTGATTAGCGGCTTCCTATGTCCAGACAAGTCATCATCTTGTATCCACTTAAAGTGGTTGCCTTTGCTAAGGGATTTCAATGAGGCAGGGAGTTATAGTTGGGATCCGTGGTGCTTACATGTCTATATCACAATCTTTGTCAGGGTATAAAATGCCCTATTATTGACTTTGTGAGATGTGTAGCATTGTTATTGTCCTGGGCATATTATCGAATCCCTCTATACACCCTGGACATGATGATGGGATTACTTTTCCTTGGACTCGAGGTATACATTTTATGATATGAATGAGCTATTTATTTATTCGTTTAGATTTTAGTCTGTGAATGTCACTAATTTGTAATATGTATTTATTAATTTCAGGTGGGTGAGATTGAGGATTCCATCTAATGGGGATGCTCATCGGTTAGTCAACTTTCAGAAACGTCTAGATTCCATACCTATTGACGAGGCAAGTGTCATTGACATTTGATTATTTAAGTTCTATATTCTTTGTTGATGTATAAATAATACTAAGTTGTCAATTATTTGCAATTTCAATGGACTCTGGACGAGGATGCAAGCATCGTCACTGTGACACTACACGTGTATGGAGGTGTTGGTGTCAGGGCTTTGATTATTGCCCTAATCTACTTTGAGATTGTGGAGTGGCACTAGCCTAATCGTGTCATGTGGCAGTTTCAATACCAGGTTATTCCATATGCATCATTAAACATTGAAAGATTGCACGCAAAAGACCGTCGAGGAATGATAAAGTATGGTGGCTTGAGTACCATGTTGAGTGGCACGATTTTTGGGATGCATGTCAATAGTGTTGTGTGATGGGGCCTCATATTGGGTATAGTTGTCCGTCAGCAAGTATCTCAGGTGGTATGAAGGCATTGCACAAAGGTTTTTATCTCTTGATAGTCACTAGGACCTCACCTCTCAAGGGCCACAGGAGCTACCACCAAATCTAGGGCTAGGACCTTCTATGGCTCAACCCATGGGTGCTCCAGAGATCGACGATGGAGTTGCGTCATGCCGAGTTGGTACTCATGCTTTACAGTGCGGTATGTTAATGATGAAGATGATGTGGGTGGTGGAGATGGAGGAGCTGAGGTGGTAGGGTGATGGAGATGGTGGAGGTTATACAGGGGTGGGGGTGATCATGGAGGTAGTGAAGGCAATGGAGATGGTAGAAGTGATGCGGGGATGGGGAAGGTTCTTATGGGATAGTGTGTTAGCTCCAGAACCCTTTAGAAAGCTTCAAGATAATATGTTTTGAGTGACAACAAAGCAAATTTAAAGAAAATGTTTTTGAAGAATGACTAATGGCTACTTGAGTTTCTTGTGTTAGAAAACAAGTTCTTTCATTGGCATAACAAGGTTTATTTAAGCGAGAATAATTTCACTTTACATGTGCAAACATGCTTTATCTTATTATAAGAAATATGAGCTAAATGAAAATGATAATTATGTCCAAATACGAGCCTAAAATTCCTAATGATTTGAAAAAAAGCAACCAGGACAAGAAACCAAGATTTGGGACTTCAAAAAGTAGCACTGGACTTCAGAAAGTACACCTAAAATAAAAATGTCAATCAAATATTGAAGCCAAAATGTTATACTTTCTTCAATCATCACACTCATAATGTTTTGCTCATCAACAAGTTCTGATTGAAGACAAGAAGACCCAAGAATCATCAAGGAAATGATCTTGCACATTAGAAAGCTCACTTAGAGTGATATAATGCACTCTACAAGAAAAAGAAGGAAATTTTGAATTTCAAATTTGAATTTGAAAAGTCAAAACCTAGTGAGAGACTAGCATGTCATCTCTCTTGCCATCGTGGTCAACTACCCCAGCTTCTAGAAGAAAGAGTTTAGAAATCATATTAGAAAGTTAGAGTAGTTTCTAAAGGGACATTAGAAACCTCAAACTTACAATGGCTTCTACAAAAGCTCTAACAAATAGACATGCTACACTTCTAGACGTTTTTCCAAGATACAAATGGATGATCAACATGTGTCACTTGGAGATCTGATCAAGGGCAACGATCACAAGGAAGACCATCTATAAATAGAGATGTTGTGCTTTCGAAGAAGAGAGACGTTGTACAAAGAGTAAAAACTCGTGAAAATTTCTCCTCATCTTGTAAAGCTTATTACTTCTTGTAATAATTTTCCTTGCTTGTAAAAATCTTCTTTCTTCCTTCTTTCATTGTTCATACATTCTTCCAAGGAAGAATAGCTAAAAGAAGTCATTCAAGTGTTTCTGGATCTTTCTTTGTAAATCTTAAGGAAACTTGAGTGTAGGTTAGTTTGAGTTACAAACCCGAACACAAACCTTTTATATCCTCAATCCAGGAGATATCGATATGAGTTTAGCTTGGAAAGGCTAGTCAAAGACTACTTGCAATGCTAGAAAAGTGTTTTACTAGTCACAGTTTAGCTTAGAGAGGCTAGTCAAAGACTACTCGAGCTTTAAGAAGCTGTGAATAACTACTTGATTTATGACAATAGGGGTTGTTACTGGTCATTGGTGAGAGCTTAGGAAGGTTATTGTAAGGACTATCTTTGTTTTTTCTTGGTTTGAGAAAGGTTTAGTGAAACTCAACCGTTGTTAAAAATTAGATGTAGGCAAGTTTAGAACTAGTATAAAAACTCTTGAGTAGTATCTCTCTTATCCTTCATCTCTTATTTTATTTCCTTTTAGTTTATTTACTATGTTTCTTTTGACAAGCTTTCCTTAGCGTGTTTATTTTACATTCTTAGTTTAGAAAGTTCACTTTCTAAAGTTGCTAATGTTGTTTCTACTACACTTCAAGCTCATAGCTTAATAGTATCTTGTTTAAGTTTTTCAAAAACTAAACAGGGAAAGAAAAAGAGAAGCATGATTTAACCCCCCTTCCCTTTTTTTAATACACCTTCTTACCTACAAGTGGCATCAGAGCTTGGCCTCTAAGGGGTAGAGCACTCTAATTACTATAGAGACAAAGTTCCTAGGGACAAATTGTAACACCCTAACTCTTAACCTCATACACTCGAGTCGCATTCCAATTAGTTATTTGTTGTTACGCCTTTGTTTCAGATCTTGACTTACTTTTTTTTTAATACGAGTAATAAAATATGACTAAATTTTTCTTTTTGAACTTAAGACTTAAAATGCGAGTCGCGCATGCATATAGATACCGACTATAACAACCAGATATACGTCATCATAACAACCATGAATAAACCATAGAATAATCACAACATAAATTATAGTAGTTTATCATAATCATAACATAACAACGATGTCCTTATAAATATAAGGATGCCTAGGGTTATCAATTACACTAAACAGCTTTAACTAACGAAAACAGAATGTTAACAAAGCCAGACTAGTCTTCATGCTTGCATCTCCCTACTTGGCTACGTGATTCCTATGCCTACACCTTAAGGAAGATCACGAACATCCGCATCAATCCGTTGGAGACAACACGGGAGGGAAAACAAAGGGGTGAGAATACTTATACAAGATTCTAGGAGGGCTCCCGACTTTAACACAAGTGTCATCGTCGCCCCCAGCCACTTCGGGTTTCTTTATGAAAGAAGTGTGCATGCATAGGTTCAGTTTTAATTTCTCAAATCCTATTATCCGAAGTGGGTTTCTTTTAGCATGAGTCTTGATGGTATGAATGCAGCAGATATTTTATGTATGCATGGCAATGCTTAAGCATGACAATTACATCCTCAACATATATCACTTAATCACAAGCACCAATGGAACAACCACGAAACATATGCATGTGCGTCTTTTACATTATCATAATTGAACTCTTCGAGTTCCTTTCTTAACTTTTTTCCACCCTCATCATGGTCACCAAAATCCACCCAACCTGCCATCCCTTTCTCATGGTCACCAAAACTCCAAATACACCCATCGCTTAGGAATGAGCTCATCCTAACTAGCCGTCGCTAGATTATACGGGAAAGGGGGAATCACATCCCTTTCTTGGATCACCCCATACAACCCTTAACTCGAGAAGTCATAATGAGATCATTTCCTCTTTAACATATCTCTTTCTTGGATCACCCCTACAACCTTTAACTCAGGAAGTCATAATGGATCATTTCCACTTTATCATATCTTGTATGGATGCAACATGAGCATACAACCATAGAACATCATATAACATATCCTCTATTCATATATCATATTTTCATGCATTTTAAACGTAGCATACCACATCATCATAGCAACATGCCACACATCCATACATTCTTATACTCATGGCATTTAAAACATTCACATACATCAAAACAATACTCACTTGATCTCATTCTCACATCACACCTCCTTATCTTAAGATCTTATGCTTTGGCCCTTACGTCTTAAACTTGTGTTCTAATTATCCTAACTCCCATTATAGTTCTTTATAACACCTAAGGGATCATTACTTACAATTCTCACTAAGATTTATGTTCACTAACATATCCAAACAGCATTGCATCACTTTGGGCAGAAAATTATCATGTGTTTACGGGTCCTAGAATCTCGGTCTTTGACCCTTTCTAAGTTTCGTCTTCGCCTAAGGCTCTATAATCAACTCCTAAACCAATTATGAGGGATTCCTACACATATCCACTAATTATAAACCATTTTTCTTAAGTCCAATTATGCTGGAACAGAATTTACAATTGTGCATCTAAGTGTTCTAGAATTCACATTTTAAGTCCTTTCTAGTTACTTGTTCTTTCCTAACTTCTCTAAATCGTTCCTTGCTTCACTCAAACATAATTTTACACATTTTAACACCATAAAACAGAATTTATACAGTGGCCAATTGCACAAGGCAGAACCAAAATACAAGCATCATATAATCACATAATCTCATGATTTAAAAGCATATAAGTTGCTAGTTTCTCTTGGAATCATTTTAGGAACTCAAAACTCTTTTAGAAACCAATTCCTCTCATTAAAATCATACAAAAATAGGTAGGTCAGTAGCTAAATTATTTAGCTCAAGGAATAGATTTAAAACATAAAACTTTGTTCATAAGGTTCTTTAAATACACCTAAGCTTAGAAAAATTCCAAGACTTAGACTATGGGCACTTATGATTAGATGAACTCATCTCAAGTCCATCATCATCATCACAAGGCCAAAATGGCATTCTTGAAATGCCTCCATTTTCTAAAACTTTATTATGATACTTGGGCAAGTCTTTGAGCTCTAGGATATTTAAGTGATGGCATAAACTTAAACATGCTATGCACTTTATTTTACTCTTCATTAGAAAGTAAAGTGAGAGCATAAAATAAATATGAGATGCAACCTCATTATTATCTTTAAAGATTAAGTGATGACTTGAAATATAAACATGAAATGCAAGCTTGGAAATTTAAACATGATAATGCAAGTTCATTTAGTTATTCTTGAGAGCTTAGTGATGGCATCAAAATAAACATGCTATGCAAGGCATAAACATAAACATGAATGCAACTCATTTTATCTTAACTAGAGCTCTTACAAGACTTTAGAGGAACATTATAACCTTAACCCAATATGTATCTTAACAACATAAAGTGAGCTTTAGAGTTCTTAGCACCAAGTCTTCAAAGAAGCCTTTGGTTTTGAACTTCATCATCAAGCTCAAGAAAATGGACACAAAGCTCAACACTTTGTCTAAACAAACATACAAAGAACTAAGTCATATTCTTTTTTTATTGCTCATGGGCTTCAATCTAGAGTAAAACTCTTAGAACGGCCAACCAACTTTAAGGTTGGCAAGGGTAAGCTTAGAGCTCTTTGAAAACATATGATTAATTTTCTTAACAAAACTTTTGTGATCTACTTAACATTTTTAGCAAACTTTGTTCAAATAAAGGAAAAGGAAATCGAAACCATTCAAGGGAAAAGGAAAGAAAATCGAAAGCTTTAAGAAAGAAAGAAAAGAAACCAAGAGCATGTATGGTCCAAGACCAAGTTTTTCAAGCTTTAGAGGTTTCTCACATGACATCACAAGACCATTATCTTGAAACCTCATCATCAAGCTAAAGTTTTTCTCATGAAAAGGCCTCATGGCCAAAAAGAAAAAGAAGAGAAAAAGAGTTTTTGAACCAAGAGAAAACTAGAACTTTCTTAAAGAAAACAAGTAAAAACTTTGAAAAAAAACCCCTACCTAAGGAAGTCTTGAAAGAAATGAAAGAAAGCTTGATCCTTGAAGAAATGAGAAGACAAAATATTTTCTTGGATGTTGGTATAGGTTCGGCCAAGGGAAGAAGTCAAGGAAGATGATTTTTCCTTGAGTTAGCAAGCTTGGAAATGGAAAGGTTAAGTGTTTAAGAGGTGGTTTGAGGTGAGGGAGTGGTGGTTCAAGGTTGTTTGTGGTGGTTTGTGGTGGTGGAAAGGTTTCTTTGAGGAGGGAAAAAAGAGCAAGATGAAGAGAACTTTGAGAGAAAATGAAAGAAAAAGCAAGAAAGCTAAACTTGGCAAAGCTTCTAAAGTGCAACCAAGTTCTTCAAGGCTTGGTATTTATAGGAAAATGAAGCAATGAAGGCTGATTTGGAAGGAGGAGGCTGACGGTTCTTCATGCCAAAGGGAGGAAAATATCTTCAAAAACTTGTCATTCAAAGGCATGGTTGAAAGCATGGCTAGGTATGGTTCAAAGCATGGCTTGAGGTATGGTCTTTGAGTGAAACAAAATCAACATGTGACACAAAATGGAGAGCATGAATTCGGCCAGCATTTCAACCAAAGGGAGGAGGATAATTTGTTCATGTAATTGTGGTTTAATGATGTGTTTAGGTGTTTCTTTGATTAAGGTTTTGATTAGGAGTTTGTAAGAAAGTGTTTAGGTGAGGTAATGGTTAATTAAGGTTGTCAAGACTTGATTAGGGGAGTGATCTTGCTAGATTAACAATTTAAAATCATTCTTTTAGTCAAATGAGGTATGGGCACAATTCCTTAATTTAAGGAATTGGAGAGAGAAAATACTATTCAAGATTCCATGACTAGGAATCTTGAATCAAAAGATGTAATTAGAGTTTAACCAAGCAATCTTAGGTTCTAATTAACCTTAATAAATTATTTTGACTCTAGATTAATTATCGAAATAAATTAATCTTCGATTAGAGCCTAATATTGCTTAGGTTTGCTTAATTACGTCATTAGGCTCACTGTACACTGTTAGGGGCAAAATGGTAATTTTGTACTAAAACTGCTCGGGCTACTCGGCTTAACTTGTTGTTGAACTTCACTTAAAAACATCATTTAAAACCTTTTGGTAAAGTTCGGTTCAACTGGCACGTAAAATGATGACAAACAGCCACAGGGCATTTTGGTAATTTCGCGTCGAAACTCAAAATGAGATTTGCCTCTATTACCACACATAACACATAAAATCCCCTATCAACATCAAAACATCCCCTCCATGGTGGCCCGGACAGGCGATCTTATTTTCCAGGTAAAATGACCTTCAGGGACATTTCCTCATTTGTACACGGGAAAATTCTGCGTTACACAAATGGCACAAAATATTCGCATAATAAGGATAATCCATCAATAGACCGCTATTCTTTGATGGAGAGATTATGCCTACTGGAAAGATAAGATGGAATTGTTCATAAAATACACAAGTCTTGATTGTGGGAGATCATACAAGAAGGAGACTATGTTCCAATGGAGGAAGTTCCAGGAATAATTGATACACCTTGAACATCAAGAGAAGTCCTCGGAGTAAGTGGATAAAGTAACACATGGCCAAAGCTCAACTAAACTTAAAATCTAAGTACCTACTCACGTGTGCACTATGCAAAGCTGAATATGACAAAATCATTGCTTGTGACACGGCAAAGGAAATATGGGACAATCTGCACAAACTGGGATTAAGGCACTGATCAAGTGAATGACACTAAGATCACATGCCGGTTTATCAATATGAGATGTTCAAAATGACAGATCAAGAAAATATTGATGAAATAATCACAAGGTTTATGCATATCATAAACCAACTAAAGCGGTTAGAAAAGATACTCTAACTCTAAAACGACTAGAAAAATCTTAAGAAGCTTCCCTACCAAATGGCTGCCAAAGGTCACAGCCATTATGAGGCAAAAGACCTTCAAACTCTCGGCCTGGATACATTCATTAGGTCACTTAAAACTCATGAGGAGTGCTCTCGAAATGCATGATGAATCCACCAAGAAGAGCAAGTCCATGGCCTTAAAGTTGTCTCATCAAAAGGCAAACAAAGCTAAAGCAATGAAAGTTGCTAAAACATCTAATGAAGAGGAAGAAACTAATGATGAGATAGAAGAATAAGATCGAAATAAACTTTCCATGCTGGTAAGGAAGATGTCCAAGGCCTGGAGAGGCAAGATGAAGAGAAGAAGGGACATCAACCTTAGGAAGGAGAGAAGGCAAGGTGAAGCCTAAAAGTGTCACCTACTATAACTGGGGAGAAATGACACTTCAAACCAAAATGTCCTAAACTCAAAGGCTCACAAAAAAAGTTCATGCCCAAGAAGAAAGGCATGCTAGCCACCTGGAACGAATCTAAGGAAGAAAATGAAGGGTTAGAAGATAGGAGAGATAGACATTGCCAACCTATGCTTCATGGAGGCTATTTATCAAAAAGTGAACCTGAGGTAAACAATTCTAATCTTTCCTATGATGAACTTTTATCTTTATATGAAGAGTTACTTGAAGATTCTCAAACTCTTTCTTCTCACTATCTCAACCTGAAAAAGGAACATAAAAAGATCGTTTTTGAACTTACAATGGCCAAGACAGAAGCTGAGAATCTAAGGCTTGAAAAAGAAGAAGAAGGAGAAAACAAGATTCTTTATATAGAATTAAATGCCTTAGAATATAAAGTTGCAAGTAAAAATTAAAACACTTAGAAAGTCATTTCTAGCTAGAGAGAACTTCAAAGCTTCTTAAATTTGACCTTGAAAAAATGGTGAAAGGATCAAAAAATCTTGATATGATACTTGGAGGTCCATATATTAAAAAGACCGGGTTAGGATATGAAGAAGAATTTGATTAGAAAAACTAACTCCCTTAAAAAAAGTAAAGAATAAGGCTTCTTGTACTTTCTATTTTAAGAAAGGACATCCACCTGATAAATGCTTCATGAAAAAAAAGTCTGTCAAAAAAGTTGGAAGACTTCTTCAAAGACTAACTCAAAAAGACCCAAGAAAATCTGGGTACCTAAAATAAAAAATATTTGTTAGAGTCTTGAGAACACACGTGGAGCTGACAATAAGTGGTACATGGAGTGGCTGCTCAAGGCACATGTTGGATCCAAAAGGTGGTTCAGAAATCTACGACCCAAAATCTCTAGATTAGCAAAGTTTGCTGATAGAGGTAAGGCTAAGGTCACAAACATAGGAAATATCAGGAAGGATGATTTACCAATTTCCGATGTTATACACTACAAAAAAGAGGTAAATTATGGCCTTTTTTTTTATAAATTGTGGCAGTTATAACTGCCATTTCGCAGGCAATGGCGGTTCAAAGAACCGTCATAATTACCAGCGCCATTCGGTAAATTATGGTGGTTATAAAAAAACCGCTGCAATCACCCTGCATACCGACATAATTTAGGTGAATTGTGGCGGTTGAATTATGGCGGTTTCAAATTGCTGCAATTAGTGATGATGTTTTTAAAAAATATTAATCATGGTAGTTTGAAACTGCTAATTTGCTATGAAATATTTTTAAAATTTTATTTATTACAACAATTTCACACCACCCTAATTGTAGCACAAATTTAAAAAAAAAAAAAAGTTCCAATAATCATGCAAAATAGTTTAATAAAACCAGCTTCAATTTCATATTAAGCTAATTAGATAAAGTAAAATAATCAAACGTGAATCAAGTCACATTTTAAGCACTAAAATGACTACTAGCTTTAATTACTTCAAGAAGAGGAGTTTTTACTATTCCAATCCATAGAGGCAATAGAAAAAACATTATCGGCCTAATAAAACATAGCATATAAAACTCTAGCATAAATAAAGGAATGTGGATACAAATAAGTATGCTCAGGCAATCCAAGTTGTTAGAACTGGATCAAGAAATACTAGAAAAATCAAGGGAATGAGTACGAATCTAAAAGAGTACAATGGTTAAGGATATTCGATAGATCCATTGCTCTCCTAAACACTTAAACTATGCTTGAGAAAGATATCTATGCTAATTCATATATAACTCGTTCTCAACATCTCTATTCCTCCCTAAAACAAAAAAACAGTAATAAATCTAATCAAGGTGAAGACAATAGACTTGCAATAAATCAAGGCAAAGACAATCACTCAAAAAAGACGTAAATTATGGCAGATTTTTTTGTGGAAAAAGGAAAAGAAAAGAAAAGGAACAACATCAAAAAACCAGACATCCAAGAATTTAACTACCTAAGATAACTCTCCTCCAGGGACCAACTATGTAAAGATTTGCAACAAAACATAACAAAGGCAAAGTTTTCCGCTCAAAAACAGAAAGAGAATTTAAGCCTTTAACTATGATCATTGTAACATCCCCCCAAGTACAACCCCATCCTTAAGTCATGATGTCTTACTTGAGACTTGTTACTTATTAATTAGCGGACCTTTTTTAAGTATCTATAGCAAGTTCGATTAATGTAGATGATAACTAAGCGCAATTCCATTAAAACATATAACAAAAGAACACTACATTTATTGAGTACATAGCTGAGTACAAGAGGAAGCTCCTCTATGAGTTTTAGTACATATTTCTTCTCTAATATAGTTACATACATATTCATTCCACTAAATACAGCATAATATAAACATTCATTGCTACACTATTGTAATTCCAGTTCTTCTGTAGTAGCGTCATCATCCCTGACTTAACCTGGAGAACAGGAAACACAAACACATAGGGGTGAGAATTAAACAATTCTCAGGAAGGCAACTCCCAGTTACACCATCATAATGTCATCATCATCGCCTAGCCACTTCGGTTTATTACGAAAATGTGAGCATGCAACATAAACTAAAGATACATTATAAGGTTCTAAAATCGTCCCTCCAAAGTGGGTAGCTTTTAATAATCAACCACTTAGAGCAAATATATCATAATGTTTCAACAAATAATAAATCATCCCAGGCAGCCAATCTAGTAAGATAAGTATGCATATAATACATGCAATGAACTTATCTCAATGTGGCATGGTTCCATTTATGGCCATAGAAATCAAGTCAGTGCATTTTCTCTTTTCATTGACATAGGAAAGACTTAGTTATACCCAACGGGTATTTGCCGTGGACAATTCCACAATAAATAAGTTATACCAAATGGTATTTGTAGTATATCACACCACACAAGGGAAATAGACCGCTTTAGGATTAGCTCATTCCTATACGTGATCATCAAACTTCATTTTTTTCCATTTTCTAATCACACAGATCTATTCCTAGCCATACGTCTACCGACTATAAATTTAGGAGTTTCTCTTTTTTTTCCTTCCCCCCATTCAACCTAAGTCTTGTTTCTGTTTTGTCCATATGTCAGAACATGCACAATTTAAGTTTATACATTCTCTTTTCCTTTTCCAAATGCATGCATAAAGCATATGTAGGCATTTTATTCACAATGAAATCTCAATCATGCCTCATAAACCATTCTTTACTTCCTCTAGCATGCATTTATATGTCACAAATCACATGGCCAAATAGGTAACATCAAGTATTCATGTCATACTAGAACCAAAAATGCCATTAGTTCATCAATTCACAACATCAATCCATTTCCAGCACAATGGCAATTTCATATGTTCATAGCACAATTTATTTGCACAATAAAAAATCAATTTAGATGCTATAAAAATTCTCAAGGATACTTAAATGTGTCCACGAGGTTCCATAAAAATTTCAGAGAAAAGAGTTCTCTAACTATGTTAGAGAAATTAGGCAATTTCATGCTCAGGAAGCCTTAAACTTTTGAAAGGAAATCTCATAATTTTTAACCCCAGAAAATGATTGAATAAATTCAAAATAAAAATCACAATTAAACTTCAAGATGTTTAAACACTCTATAAACATTTCAAAGGAAAAATCAATCATTTGATATTTTAAAAAATTATCAAAATTCGCAGCTTCTATTCCAACATTTCAGGGCACATAGTTTACTTCGATTTCTGATTTTTTTTTTTCAGGTAGTAGAAACCCGAAACAAGGCTCAAGAAAATTTTTTGAACTATCCTAGGATGTTAGCTCTAACATATATTTTTTCTAGCTCATGTAAATACTCAAAAATATATCAGAAATTTTTAGTTCAATAGCTGCCTATGTAAAAATCAAAAATCCAGCAGTATAGACCAAAATTCCTTTGGACAAAAATGATTTTTAACATCATCCAAACACTCCACCAAAATTAACAAATAAATATTAGTATATTATCAACCAATTGAACCAAAAACATCAAATTAAATCAGTAGTTAAAATAGAAAAACAGATTTGAAAGCAAAAGAGGTTTAAAAGCCCTACTCTTGGAAGCTAGTGTATCCTTGGCTCTATGTTGCTCCAAGATTGATCCCTTCCACTTCAAAGCTCCCAAATCACACGCAAACCCTTATGAAATTAGTGAGGAAGCAAGGTATCAAGGTGAGGATTGATGGAGATTTGAGATTTTAATCGGTTGGATTGATAGATCATGAGGAGTAGGACAACTTTCGTGAAAGGATCTTGGTGTTTTAGTGACTTTGAGCTAGGGTTTTGGGGGTTTTGAAACAAGATTAAAGCTTTGATAGAAGACAACAATGGAGGGCTGTCTTGGGGGCTTGATGCACGAAAATGATGATGGTGGGGTGATAAGGTTGGTGGCTTATATTTATTTTGGTGTAATTGTAGTCAAAGTATGCAATGTTTTCTTTTTAAAAGGATATAATGAGATGGATGGCTAGGATTTAATCTTGCTTTACAAGATTAAATCTTAGCCTTACACTTAGCTTGAATGGATATACATTGTCCATTTATAATGATTAAAATATCTTTCAGTGTTAAAAATCACACACCGAAATTTTACCGAACGGGTAAACACCGTACCGATTAAACCGATATTACACAAAAATTAATTCTAAATATAAAATTATCATTCCCACCTATTTCTAACCTTATTCCCATATTTTCTAATTTCAGGCACCTCAAGGCCCAAATCTAGGGTTTTAGCTGCCCAGCGGGTCCATGGGCCCCGCAAGGTTACTATTCACCCGGCCCATAATTTTGCTTTTTTAAATACATCCGTTGGGCCATCCTCATCGTTGCTACACTATCAGATTTTTGAAATTACGACTAAAAAGTCTCAAATTAATTTTTAAATAATTTTTTTTAGAGTGTTACAATCATTGTGAACTAGTTACAAGAATTCACTTCAACTCTTATCATATTTTAAAGATTCCAAACTCATTAAGTGTGAAGATTTTCCTTTACCATTGAAATGGAGGTAGTATAAGCAAGAGATAAATCCAAGAACGTCTCCACAAGACCATCCATGAATTCAGTGAAAATTGCAATCAAGTTGAAAAATAATTGAAGTTATTTAAATTTCAAAATGAGGCCACAAATCAACTATGAACAAGCCAAACCCGCACTCTACACTTGACACCCAAACTCTAACAACCTCCTTGGACTTTAATGGCTAACAAGATCTAATCTACCTACTCTAAGTACAATTAACAATCACACCACAAAGGAATCAGAATTCAAGAAATCATAAACACAAACCAAATCAATGAGACACCTGAAATCCTTAAAAATATAATTGTCCTCAAAATCAAATTACTTCTAAATAAGATAGATAACAATGTTACCAAACAATAATGACATCAAATATCACTCTAAGTATAAGAACAAAATGAAACCAGCACAATAAACATTGGAAGCAACTCAATAAACTATTCATTTTATTAAATCAGGATGCTTCTCAACTATTTAAAAATAATTAAAATGATTGAACTAAACACCAAATAACACTTGTCAGGATACTTTCTTATTATTTAGCATACTTCTATATAATTGAGACACTAAATGTTATGTATCAAGAACTAGTTATAGGCAGAGTATAATAGATTTGATTTTGTTATTTATATATATTGATAGTAGCATGTATGGAATTATAAAGAGGAAAGCTACCTTTTCATTCCCACCCAATTAGCAAGCCTAGAAAATGCAGCTTATGCCTATAGTGAATATTGGGAAAAATGTCAAATTACGTCATGAATTATAAAGGAACTTTAATTTTGAATTGAAAGGAGAAGTACCATATTTTGTTCAATAAAGCTTTGATGCATTGAATACCAGTCTTCAACTTTTCACAAAATTTTCATCCTAAGATATATATAATTGGTGAATAGTGACAAATACAACTCTATAAGAACACTTGAATCAATGTAAAGACAAGTAAGACCACATTATAAATAAAAAATCAATAGAACTAACTACACATGACCACAATCCAATTCAATTCAATTAATAACAAAACAAGAATAATTGAAAAAGATTTAGTTAAAAGGAATTTGATACCCATTCCAAGAACTAAGAGCTCGACCTCATTATGTTGTCATATACTCGTATATACACTGCAATAACAACAGAACAACAAAAATTGAACACAACCGAGGAAAAAAATAAGAAGCTACAAAGCAAACTAAGTCTGAATAAATCATTGAAAGGGAAAAAAATGCAAGATAACTAGAAGCAAGAGTATTCAATAGAAATGTTGATACCTTAATAAAGGAGACGTTATGACTTGTTCAATCTAGCTTCTTTATGAGATCAAGAGCATACACATTAATCAAACCCTAGATCTGAGTTGTTTCATGAGAAATTAAATTTAAAACCTTATATTAGAGGTAACACTCATAGATCTAGAAATTGAAGCAAACGATGACAAAAATCATGAGCAAATATTGATAGTAGAAAATGATCTATGGGCATGGACGATGGAGAAGGTCTCGTTTCAAGGAGTCCCAAGGGACTCTCATTAGATCAGACATCTGAAATAACATACCTAAAGCAGCGAATGAGAGTCCGACGGAGTGGAGAAGCAGGAAGTAGAGCCATGGTGGAGTGGAGGAGCGGTGGAGCAGGACGGAGAGCCATGGCGGAGTAGCGGACGAGGTGCAGCTACACAGGAGAGGTGAATCAGAGCACAACATGGGTTCGCAGTGGTGGTGGCTCGGCATTTCACATGTGGAAAATGACAAAGGGAGTGAAGTGTTTCTAAGTAGTGAATGTGAAAAGTGATAGAAGGGCTCACTATCAGGAAAGTAAAGTGGCATAAAGGGTATCACTAGTAGGTAAATAAAGGCCTTTAACTCCATATCTATCCCAACTGCCATTTCTTTCACTAAAATTATGGCGGTCAATAAAATCACCATAATTTACCATATATTATGATGGATTTGAAGAACCGCCCTAATTTCACCGCCATAATATACACAATTTTTTGAAATGTTATTTGTTGATGGTCTAGCTCACAACTTATTAAGTATTAGTCGTCTCTGACCAAAGCTTTAATGTCATTTTTAATATTCATGCATGCAAAATAGTTAGTCCCATTTCTGGACAAGTCATTCTATCTGGTAAGAAGCATGATAACACATGTGTGTTATACTTGGATGATCTGATAAATCAAGATATAAAATGTCTCGCATCCTTCATGGATGATATGTGGTTATGGCATAAGAAGCTTAGGCATGCTCATATGAAGTTCATTTATGAGCTCCCTCAAAAAGAGCTAGTTAAAGGCCTACCAAATATTAGATTTGACAAGGACTTAACTTGTCATTTCTATGAAAAAGGTAAGTAAACGAAAGCTTCTTTCCATAATAAGAATGTGGTTTCAACTACTAGATCACTTGAACTTTTACATATGAATCTCTTTGGACCAACCAAGACTGCAAGCCTTGCTAGAAAGAAATATTGTCTTGTCATTGTGAATGACTACTCCAGATTCACATGGTTTATCTTTCTAGCTTCTAAGGCTAGGTAATTGAAAGATTTAAAGCTTTTGCAAAATGTATTTACAAAGAAAAAGATTCCCAAATCAATTCCATCAGATCTAATCATGGAGGAGAATTTGAGAACCATTGTTTTGAAGAGTTTTGTGATAACCATGGCATCCTCCACGAGTTTTCTGCACTTAGAACTTCCAAATAAAATGGGGTTGCTGAAGGAAAATAGAAGCTTCAGGAAATGGCCAGAACAATGCTTTTAGAAAGTGGTTTATCAAAAGGTTTTTGGATAGAGGCTATAAACACCTCATGCTATATACAAAACAAAATCTTTCTAAGGCCAATGCTCAAGAAAACTCCCTATGAGCTATGGAAGGGTAGGAAACCCAACATTTCATATTTTCACATCTTTGGTTCATCATGTTTTATCCTTAACACCAGGGACAAACTTGTAAAATTTGATCCTAAATCTGATGATGGTATTTTCCAAGGATACTCTTCGTCTCTAGAGCTTACAAAGCGTACAATAAAAGAATGCAATATGTTGAAGAGACTATTCACATCAAGTTCAAAGAGCTCAAGAAAGACGTTGCTAATGATCTCGAAGAACTAAAGAAAGTCTTGAAAAAATTTAAATGAAACTTCTAATAAGGAAGATGAAAAACAAACCTTCAGAAAGTAAGCTCCAAAACATAAGCACTTTAGAAAGCTTGCTCAAAACTCCAAAGCAATCAAAAATTATCATTTTTTAACACGAAAAAGAGCAATCTAAAGATAAAGGACAAGTTAAAGAACCTCAAAGCTATAGAAACTACAAGGGAGTTTCTAATTTAAAGGTAGTTTCTCAAAACAAAGTTCTTGGAGACATTTTCAAAGATGTGAGAACCAGATCATCCCTTAGAAATATGTCAAACTATGCTTTCATCTCCACTATCGAACCCTAATGCATTGAAGAGGCTTTGAGTGATCAAAGTTGGGTGGATGCTATGCAATAAGAATTGGACCAGTCTCGAGTAAAGCAAAGTTGGACACTTATTGAAAGACTATCATTCGGACAAAGTGGGTGTTCAGGAATAAGCTCGATGAAGTTGGCAAAGTTATCAGGAACAAAGCAAGATTGGTTGTACAAGGTTATAATCAACAAGGGGGAATTGATTATGATGAAACCTTTACACTAGTAGCTAGGCTTGAAGCCACCAGAATGCTACTTACTTTTGCTGCCTTCAAGGGATTCACTCTTTACCAAATAGATGTTAAGTCTGGATTTCTAAATGAGTTGCTATCTCAGGAAGTATATGTAAAGCAACCTCCTAGTTTTGAGAATGAAGATCTTCCTAACCATGTCTACAAGCTAACAAAGGCTCTCTATGGTTTGAAATAAGCTCCTCGAGCTTGGTATGACAAATTGAGCACCTTCTTACTAAAAAATGGGTTCAAGAGAGGTAAAGTTAATACTACTCTGTTTACCCTTAAACAAGATAATAACTTTCTGATTGTTCAAATATATGTTGATAACATCATATTTGACGAGATCTGATCATTCTATCTAAAGTTTTCAAAATTAATGTAGAGTGAATTTGAGATGAGTATGATGGGTGAACTAAAATTCTTCCTAGGTTTGCAAATAAAATAGCAAAAGGAAGGAACCATGATCCATCAAGAAAAACATACAAAGGAGCTTTTGAAGAAATTTAATATGGATCAAGCTAAACCAATGAGCACCTCCATGCATCCATCTCAAATCATTGATGCTGATGAGAATGGTGAAAAAGTTCAAGTAATTATCGTGAATGATTGGCTCATTGTTGTACCTTATAGCTAGTAGACTAGACATTCAGTTAAGTGTGGGAATTTGTGCTAGATTTCAATCTAACACAAAGCAATCACACTTAAATGCTATTAAGAGAATTCTTCGATATTTATCAGGTACTACTAATCTCAACTTATGGTATGAGAAAGGTACTTCTTGTGAGATTTTAGGTTATTGTGATACTAATTTTGCTGGAGATAGAGTTGAGAGAAAAGCACCAGTGGTTGTTGTTGTTTCTTTGAAAAAGCTTGATCACATGGTCATGCAAAAAACATATACAATTGCTCTCTCTATTATTGAGGTTGAATATGTAGCTACTTGGAATTATTGCACCCAGAATGCTGTGGATAAAGAACCTGCTAAAAGATTATCACTTGAGGTATTCCAAAATCCCTATGTACTATGATAATACTAGTGCTATTAATCTTGCAAAGAATCCTATCCCACTTAGATCCAAGCACATAGATGTTAAACATCATTTTATCTGTGATCATGTTTAAAAGAGATGTTGAGTTAATGTTTGTGAATACTTAAGACCAAGTGTCAGATATTCACAAAGCCATTAGCTTAAGATCATTTTTGTGTCTTGAAAAAGCTTTTAAACTTAAGTGTTTTTAATCAGGCATAAGCATTCATGCACAAACATCTCTTGGATACTCTCTCTCCATAACTCCAAAGCTAAAGCCCAAAAAAGGAAATCAGTTTGCAAGACCAAGTATTGAATTAAAGATCAAAATTCCAGTTGCAAGTTTAGAAAGAAGACGGGTTAATAAGAAAGAAGATTGATGGCCAGAAAGAAGAGATAAGGATCAGAAAATAAAGAATATATGGGGTCATAGGATTCAGCATATGAAGATGAGCTTATGATGAGTATGTGGTGAGTCTTTGATGGTTAGAAAGTGAAGAGTGATGCTCTAGGAAAAAAAAACCTTCAGAAAGTGCTCTCAAGATCAGAAACCACTCTTTCTAAAAGGATGAAAAGGAGGGATAATTCCTACTCTTTTGAGTTTTCTCTTTCCATGTCGCTTTACTTTCAGCTTCAACCACGTCACATCACTTAAATAACCCCCACTCCGCATACATTACCTTTCTACCATCATCTTCGACCTCAAACATGCTACCTCAACGTTTCATCTTCTCTTACTCTCTTCTTTGTAAACTTGCCACCTTCACCTCCCAAACTCTCCTTCTAGCATCCGAAACTTCTACCTTTCTCTCATTCTTATCCTTCAATCTTTTCAAGCTTCCATATTTCTTGTTCTTTTTACCACACAAACAATGGCTAAAGGAAAAGAACTCAACAGTTCATCATCAAAGTGAGGGCCTTTCATTATGTATAATGAACCTCTTATGCAGAAGATCTATAAGGAGGAGTTCTCTCATAGAACAATCGCTTTTGGAAAGACTGAACAACTCCCTAATAAATCAAATCCAAATCCTTAAGAAATGTTTACCTTTCAAGGTTGGGAACACTTGTTGGACATCTCTGACAAGGTATTTCCAGGAATGGTCATTGCTTTATGTGCTTTTCTAGAGGCAAAGAACCGAACCATCCTCAAAACCACCATTTGGCACACCTACATAGAATTTGGGCTATCAAACTTATCTACTATGGTTAAGGTTCTTGCCACTGGAGTCAACTATTTAGCGGAGGAAGAATGGTTCAATTCTCTTAGGGTGAGTATGGAAGAAGTGTCAAAACGCCTTATCATTTCAAGGCACAAACCTGGTAACATCACTACTACCTTGCTTAGTTCAAGAGTGAGAAATGTGTTTTATTACCCTAGCTTCTAGAAGAAAGATTTCATAAATCATGTTCAGAAAGTAAGAGTAGTTTCTAAAGGGATATCAGGAAACCTCAAACTTACAACGCTTCTGCAAAAGCTTTGACAAATAGACAAGCTACTCTTCTAGACTATTTTTCCAAGACACAAATGGATGATCAACACGTGTCACTTGGAAATTTGACCAAGGGCAATGATCACAAGGAAGATCATCTATAAATAGAGATGTTGTTCTTTCAAAGAAGAGATACTACACAAAGAGTAAAAAATATGTGAAAATTTCTCATCATCTTGTAAAGCTTATTACTTCTTGTAATCATTTTCCTTGCTTGTAAAAATCTTCTTTCTTCATTCCTTCATTGTTCATATGTTCTTCCAAGGAAGAATAGCTAGAAAGAAGCCATTCAAGTGTTTCTTAGATTTTTCTTTGTAAATCTTAAGGAAACTTGAGTGTAGGTTAGTTTGTGTGACAAACCCAAACACAAACCTTTTGTATCATCGATCTAGTAGTGATCGATGTGAGTTTCGCTTGGAGAGGCTAGTCAAAGACTACTTGCAACGCAATAGTAAAAGTGTTTTACTGGTCACGATTTAGCTTGAAGAGGCTAGTTAAAGACTACTTGATTTAGCTTGGAGAGGCTGGTCAAAGACTACTTGATTTAGCTTGGAAAGGCTAGTCAAAGACTACTCAATTAAGCTTCAAGAGGCTTGGTAAATAACTACTTAGTTTGTGACGGTAGGGTTGTTTAGTTGGTCATCGATGAAAGCTTGGGAAAGCTATTGTAAAGACTATCTTCTGTTTCTTGGTTTGAGAAGGTTTACTAAAACTCAACTATTGTTGAAAACTTGGATGAAGGCAAGTTGGTCGAACCAATATAAAAACTCTTGAGTAGTATCTCTCTTATCCTTTATCTCTTATTTTATTTTTGTTTTTAGTTTATTTACGTGTTCTTTTGACAAGCTTTCCTTAACGCATTTATTTCACATTCTAGTTCGAGAAGTTCACTTTCTGAAGCCCATGCGTTTCCACTACACTTCAAGCTCATAGCTTGATAGTATCCTGTTTAAGTTTTTAGAAAGTAAATAATGAAAGAAAAAGAGAAGCATGATTCAACCCCTCTTTCTCGTGCACTTTCTTATCCACATGGTAGAGATGCGTACACCCCGGTTACCTGTTACGCTCCCACTATGGATGACTTGTTCGATGGCGATATTAGCCAGGAGGACTTTGATGCTCGTGACTTCCCGATGTTCCCACGCCCCTCACTTGAATGCCGTAGCTAGTGCATCTTCAAGCCATCAATTACAATGGATCTGAACATGCCCAGTATGACCTATTCCAGATACCCATTTATCAGCATTTGACCCTGACGACCTTGTCTACAGGAGCATCAGGAGGGCTAGACATCATCACCATTTACACCTAATGTCCCCATCCAATAGCAAGAAGCTTCAGATGATGCATAGGAGGAGGATGAAGAGCACTAGCAATTTTAGGAATTTCCAATTCCTTAGCATTTGGAAAGAGGAAAATACTCCTCGAAAAAAAACATCCTTGACCAAAATCCTAAGTCATTTCAATATTTGCCTCCTCAACTTGCGTTATAGTGTCTATCCACTAGTAATCAATGTCTACGTCTAACACCTAGGCAAAATAACCCACTTTCTAAGAGTCGGTCACTTTGATACTTCAAAGATTACCCTCCATTACTTAATTCACTTTTCAACCTTATTGGGTTTAGGTTCCTCTACTTTTGGGTGATTTTTGCTCTTGCAATGTCACAAACAGGAGGCCTTTTGGTGTCTTCGATGAGTTTACCTCCCAATGGTGTTCATCATCTAGTTTGCAACTATAGCTTGCTCGTGATTACCTAGGTCATATTGAAAATCACGCATAACGTTTGCAACTTCCTCCTAGGCATCCTATCATCATTGCTATTGCTAGTCCCACTATGCCTACCTGAAGTCATTAGTCTCCTATCACACCAAGCAAAAGGCATTGAGTTGATCAGGCTCAATACAATGCTAAGCATGATAGTTACTAACTACTTCAAAAGTAAGCAATCATGCATATAAAGTTCTACTTTTTATCTTAGTAGATAAAATCCTATTACATCATACTATCAGGCTCTAATAGGATGAACTTTTCTAATACCATATATATAACATCCTTCCTACCATAAAGCTATGCTTAAGTCATAACCTTATAGTGGGTAGTTGTTACTTGTTAACTTTGCTTGGTCTTAGATATGTGTATGTGTATAAACATAAACCGCCTTTCTCTATGTCGCTAAGTTTGAACATAAATTATAGGTCGTAATAAAATAGCAATACAACATAATCATATTATACAACAGCAAAACAATCATATACATAGCTATATCAACCCTTACCCTAGTTCATGCAGGAACCCTCTAGTCTAGGTAGGTATTACTCAAAAATTCATTAAAAGAAAATAAAATAAGACTGACCAAATTCCCTATCATCGGCTTATCAAAAGGTCTGGACTATGATGCCAAAAATAGCTAAGGATCCCCATAACATAATCACCATCATATCAATCTATGTAAAAATATGATAAAGCAGAATGAGAATCAAAGATTCCTAGTAGAAAAAACACCTGTCTACTACTCATTGATTTATGACTTAGAATTAAGCAATTAGTCTAGTTCTGATTTCATTATAATAATTAATTGGCTTGTTTCATTACTTCTTTAACATAGTTTTACTAATAACTTTAGGCTTGAGAATAGAACTCATAGAATTCTTGATATACTTCTCATCTATGTATTGCCAACAATGTAACACCATCGTGTTACAACCTTATATAGTTCAAATGATGCAATATGTCTACTACAACCTTATATAGATCACATCATAATAGCATGTTATTCTTAATACATCACCTTCCTCATAACGATGTAACACCATCGTGTTACAACCCTATATAGCTCAATCAGCGTAGTACGTCTACTACAACCCCTTTGAATCCATGAGTTACAATCAAGCAATTAATATTACATAAAGCTTATTTCTTAAGTTTTCTCTTTTCATAAGGATCTTTAATATTTGTTTAAGAAATCTTATGATTCTCAAGTAAAATCTCTTCTTAATAGTTCTACTTCTCATGCTTTTGCTTTGAAATTTCCTTGAAATCCCCTTAACACTTATAAGATTTTCTCGTTAAGTCTCTTGAATTACTGTAAGACTTTTTTCTTGAAATCTCTTGAATTTCTCATGAGATATTCCTTTCAGGTCTGAATTCTTATGAGATTTTTGTTAAATATCTCTTTAATTTTTATAAGATTTATCGGTAAAATCTACTAAACTTTTTATGAGATTTTGCTAAGAAAATAGCTAACCTTTACGAGAATTTCCATAAAATCTACTAAACTGTTACGAAATTTTTCTACAAAGTCTGCTGAACTTTTATGAGATTTATTCACAGCAGAAACTTATAGGACTCCTTACTTTATAATTCCTTAAACTTTCAGGAATTTAAACCAAGTGTCTTGCTTAGATTTCAAAGTCTTTCTTCTATAGATCAAAATCTCATCCTTTTTCATGAAAGTTCATCATCATACTTCAAAAGTACAATCTTTCAGGATTTACAAACCTATTTCTAATAATATCATGGTAAAATTTCCAATATCTTATTCTTTTTAGAGAAGCAAAAATCTCTTCATTTACATAGGTAAATCTCTTACATCAATTTAATCAATTCATAAGACTTTCATCCATAGCATCTTTTACATCTATTAAGCTCAAACATATACATATCAAAAATAAATTTCAGATTTTACAAACATAATTTCAAACATATCTCAAGAGTTTATATTAGTAAAAAGCCAAACAATTACAAAGCAACAGACATAGAATTTTTCCTACCTTTCTTCCAAGCCTTTTACTAAATCTTTCTCTAGTTTTTCCTCCTCTAACTAAAGCTTCAAACCCAAATTCTAGCCCTTATATATGCTGCTATTTGGACATATTTGAAGATGAAAAAGAAGGTTTTGGCTTGAGTATGATGCAGAGGAATTGTTCTTGAACTAGTTTAAGTGTTTATCTAAGTGTATCCATCAAGAATATGGAGCTTTCATGGAGTTTAAAGAAGAAAAACTTGAAGAAGATGGAGGAAGAAGGAAGAAAACATGAAGTTATGTGCAGAGAAGGCAAAATGGAATTTCTTTTTGATTTATATAATTATGACTTACTTGGAGAGTAAGTAGTCATAAAGAGGAAGTTATCATTATTTCCATATCAAATTACCTTCTAACAATATTGAAAATATCTATACTTATTTGATTATCCTAAGTAAAAATTATATGAGATCTAATAATGTCCATTATTTATACCAATTTAAGTGTTTTGATGTACCGATTATTACCATTTCAGTGTACGATTATTACCATTTCAGTGTACCGATTATACCGATTGACATAAAATAAACTTTACTAGGTTAAAATATTTATTTAACTTTATCCTTATTTTTATCTATGTTCATATACTATTTATAGGGTCTTATTCTATATCTTGGATTAAAATATTATTATATTGAATTTTTAATAATATTAAATTAATTTTATTTTTTATTTTTTACAAAATCCTCATATTGTTGTAATCATAACTGTGTGTGTTAGAATTTTCAAAATCCCTATAAATTATTCACAATTAATTATTTTATCAGACAATTCTAAAAAAATGAGTCGTTTCATACACTACATCGTTTTGGTTGGCCGTCTCAACTTCATTCATTTCGTTGCAAATTCCTATGGATACTGGACGACCCTCATTAGCTCTTTTAAGAGCTGGATCTGCATATCCTGAGCCCATTGTATGTAGGCCAGAGATGCTTGTCTACAATTGTAACATCCTCCCGAACACAACCCCATTCTTAAGCTATGATATCGTACTCGAGAGTTGTTACTTGTTAATTAGTGGATCTCTTAATTATCTATAGCAAGCTCGATTTACGTACGAGATAACTAAGCGTAATTCTATTAAAACATATTACAAGTAAACATCAAGTTTATTAAACATACAGCTAAAATACATAAGGAAGCTCCTCTATGAGCTTTAGTACATATTTGTTTTCTAATACATTTACATACATACTCATTTCACTAAGTACACGAATAAAACAACAACTACTACACTAGCAATCCTACACTCCTTTGCATAGCAGCATCATCATCCTTCTGGCTTAACCTGGAGGCGACACGGAAACACAAACACACAGGGGTGAGAATTACATAATTCTCAGTAGGGCAACTCCCAAGTTACACAATCATAAATGTCATCGTCATCGTCCCAGCCACTTCGGTTTATTAGAAAAATGTGATCATGTAATCTAAACTAAAGATTCATTTTAAAGTTTTAAAATCATCCTTCTGAAGTGGGTAGCTTTTATTATTCAATTACTTAATACACACACATAATACTACTCAATAGCATAGCATTACATTTTGAAATATACGCGCCCCTCAGGAGGGACCTTTTTTGTGCCCATTAAAGGGACTTTCGTGCCCATAAAAGGGGACTTTTCCGTGCCCATTAACGGGACTTTCCGTGCCCATAAAGGGGACTTTCTCATGCCCATTAAAGGGGACCTTTCCATACCTAACCTCATAAATAAGTTCACATGCTCAATTATTCATATTCATATTCTTGTACTCATGCTATATTAGTACAAGATGCCATTATTTCATCAATTTCAAGCATCAATTCATTTTCAGCACAATAGCAGATTTCTCATGTTCATAGCACAATTTATTTGCATATCAAACCATCAATTCAGAGGCTATAAAAAAATTTTAATAACACCTCAATATGTCTAGGAGACCCTGTAAAAATTTCAAGACAAATAGAGCTCTCTAACTCCCTCAGTAAATTGTATGAATTTAGTGGTCAGGGACCACCAATTCACAGCTCAGACCAGAGTTCTCATAATTTTTAACCCTAGCAAATGATTGAATCAAATCAAAATAAAAATCAAAGTTGAAGTTCAAGATGTTTTCAACACTCTGTAAAAATTTCAAGGGAAAAATCAATCATTTGCCATGTTAAAACAATTATACAAATTTACAGCTCCAGTTGCACTAATCCAGACAGCACAGAAACCACTTCGGTTCTTGATTTTTTTAGAGCATTAGGAGTCACAATCAAAGCTCAAGAAAATTTGTGGGACTAGCCCAAGATGTTGGCTTGAACATATATTTTTTTCAGCTCACGAAAATATCCACAAATATGCCAGAAAATTCGTGAATAATTACTGCCAGTAGGAAAACCGAAAATCCAGCAGCATAGAGCAAAACCCCTTTTGACAAAAATAATTTTTAACATCATCCAAACACTCCACCAAAATTCATACATCAATATCAACATAATATCAACCAATATAACAAGAAATTTCGGACCCAACTCATTCAAATCCCACCAGAATAAATTTGAAAAAGAAACGGCAAGAAAACCCTACTTTTAGATATTTGTGGCTCTTAACTCCAAAGGAAGCTCTAGAATGCTTTTGCTTCACTTCAAAGCTTCCCCAACAACACCAAACCCTTCCTTTAACCTCAAATTGTGTGCCCTCAAAGTTGGAAAAAGTGATGGATTCAAATTATAATCAGTTAGATTTGTGGGTTATGATGAGTAGAATAAGTTTGGTGAAGGAAGTTTATGATTTAGGCAATTTTGGGCAAGGATTATGGAGATTTGAAACCAAAACATGAGCACTTGAGGAACAAAATGGGTGCTGCTGTATCCTTCCATTTCATGGCAGAGAATGAAGGCTTGAAAGGTAAGTTTGTGGCTTAAAATATATATTAGATTAGAGATATTAATAATATAGTCAAAGAGATATATTTTTCTAGTAATAAAAAGGAATGGATGGCTAGGATTTAATCTTGTAAAGCAAGATTAAATCTTAGCCTTACACATGTATTAAAAGGATAGAAATTATCCTTTTTGTATGATTAAACTATATTTCGGTGTTAGAAATCGCACAAAATTTTACCGAACGGGTAAAACACCATATCCTGTAATCAAACGTCGCCCGAATATTTATTCCAGGTATAAAATCTTTATTCCTAACTATTTCTAACCTCAACCCTCTTATTTCTTAGTCTCCTGCATTTCCTGTCTTGGATCTAGTGTTTCGGGCTGCGGGCTGGGGCCCGCAAGGTTACTATTCACCTTGGCCCAGAAATTTTTTTTTTTGGTTTTGGCCAGGTTCGTTGGGCCACCCTCGTCATTGCTAAACTGTCAGATTTTTGAAATTATGACTAATAAATCTCAAATTAATTTTTAAATAACTTTTAGGGTGTTACAATAATAGGTCTCAACCCCAATTTATAGACTTTGTCTACTCAATCCATACTATAAACAAGATAAGTTAAAGATCCCCACTCAACTAATGCAACATGACATACAACAATTGCATGGCGGCATGGGTAACGCAATGGCTGAAGGACCCATAGTCACATCTTTGCTCTCCCAAATGCACCCTATAATCCAGTGATATGTCCGTCTCTTGGAACCAAACACGAAATCATATCTCATGTGAATAGGCAACAGACATTTTGTCCAAGTACGTTTGTTCTCATCAATCTCTCGCAACACAAATTGTGACCATTTTTATCCCCATACAATTTAGGCCGATGACGACTCCCCTTTTCAACAAACAATTTAGCAAGATGAAAGTAAGTGGACTTCACTATGGCAATAATTGGAAATTGCGTGTGCCCTTCATCACAGCATTAATACACTCTGACAAGCTAGTTGTCATATGGCCAAACCAACGATACCTATCATCTGCATGGGTCTTTGAATATGCTGCATTTATAAGAATTCTTTTGGCATCCTTGTTCTTAAATCAGGGCAAAGTTAGAGCCAATGTGATGAATGCAATATAAGTGATAGGCCATTGGAGGGTGCCACCCACTACCCTTTACTCCTATAGCTAATATGATAGACCCATACTTGTTAGAAACAATAAGAATACCTTCTTAAAGCGTTACAAGCTATCGAAGGTTGGTCAAGAAAAAATACCATGCTTCTTTTGTCTCTCACTCAACCAACAAATGTGACAGGCAAAATATTAGAGTTACCATCATGCGCAATGGCCATCAACAATGTGCCTCCACATTTGCCATACAAATGAGTGCTATCAGTTGAAACAAATGGTTTACACCATTTGAATGCATCAATACATAGTGGAAATGACCAGAATACATGGTGGAACATTGAACATCTACGATCAACAATATCACCCACATAATATGGCTTTGTCAATAAATGGACTAGTGTACGTACCATTTCCAAGAAATTTAACAATAAATAACAACCTAAGTAATTAATAATTAATCTACTTAACAGTAATCTAAACTAATTTAATCTTTAATATTGAAAATGAAACAAACTAACAAATAAAATAATTAACAATAACAGTAATTCATTTTATACTCTATGATACTAGACTAAAAGTTACCTTAACAAACATTAAACTAAACTAATTAAAAAATAAATTGATTAGTAATTACAGAAATTAATGAAATAAAATAATTAAAAAATAAACTAATTAGTGATTACCTAATATAATACTGCACATATTGCAGCCACCTCGCAGATCATTGTATGATTCTTCCCAATTCCCATAAATCTTAGCAATTGCTTTCTGTTTTGTAATCCATACTTTCCTGGATGAAATATTGAACTTGAAAACTAACTCCACATGTCCCTACAACTCTCTGATAGACATTGTTGGATTCGCCTCAACCGTGGGAAAGATATGGTACAAATAATATTATTATCCAACTGTTGGTGTTATTGAATAATAGAATCATACTCACACATGTGTCTTCCATTATATTATTGAACTTCCCATACTTGCCTTTTCTGCGAAATGTAACATGTATGCTCTAATTACACCCATTGCCAAACTTCAAACACTTGTACCTGGTATTTTGTTTGACCAGACCATAAACCTTGATCTAGACCTTTCTTCTAATACTGGAATTCTTAATTACAAATAACACAGTTTCCTTGTTTTGAAATTGTTGCCGACCTCAAACTCACTTTAACCTCCAACCACTCTTGTAGTATGTACGCCTCGATTTTTCCGTATATAAATGACCAAAATGCCCCTGAGGTCATTTTTACTTAGAATTCGAGGACAGCGACTGAGTCCTCGAATGGGTCAACTCAATGTTTGAAGGGGATCATATCTGTTATGTTTGATATCCAAGGTGAAAATCTCGTTTTCTGAACTTTCGGATCAAAATGACCAAAATACCCTTGTAGTGTTCTATGCGGGTAAAGGTGTCGTTAGCCGAAACTTTTCCAGAAGTTTGGAATGGTGTTTTTGAGTGATATTTGATGTTTAGTCGGGCCCAAAAGGTCCCGGGCAGTTTTAGCACAAAATTACCATTTTGCCCCTAGAACAGTGTACAGTGAGCCTAATGACGTGATTAAGCAAACCTAAGCAATATTAAGCTCTAATCGAAGATTAATTTATTTCGATGATTAATCTAGAGTCAAAATAATTTATTAAGGTTAATTAGAACCTAAGATTACTTAGTTAAACTCTAATCACATTCTTTAATTCAAGATTCCTAGTCATGGAATCTTGAATAGTATTTCTCTCCAATTCCTTAAATTAAGGAATTGTGCCCATACCTCATTTGACTAAAAGAATGATTTAAAATTGTTAATCTAGCAAGATTACCCTCCTAATCAAGTCTTGACAACTTTAATTAGCCAATTACCTGACCTAAACACTTTCTTAAAAACTTCTAATCAAAACCTTAATCAAAGAAACACCTAAACACATCACTAAACCACAATTACATGAACAAATCTCCTCCCCCTTGGCTGAAAATCTGGCCAAAACCTTACCTCCCAAATTCCATCACATGTTGATTTTGTTTCACTCAAAGAACCATGCCTTAGGCCATACCTTGACCATGCTTGCCATGCCTAAGCCCATACCCATGTAAAGAGATATTTTTCCTCTCTTTTCTCCCTCTTTGGCCGTCGGCCTTCTCCCCCTTGGCAGCCTCCATGTTGCCAAGTTTCTATAAAGACCAAGCTTGGAAGAACTTGGTTACACTTTAGATCATTTGCCAAGTTTAGTTTTCTTGCACTTTCTTGTATTTCCTCTCAAATTTCTCTTCATCTTGTTTATCTTCTCCTTCCTCTCAAAGAAATATTCCACCACCACAAACAACCTTAAACCACCACTCCCTCACCTCAAACCATCTCTTAAACACTCAAACTTTCCATTTCCAAGCTTAGAAACTCAAGGAAAAATCATCTTCCTTGAGCTTCCCTCTTGGCCGAACACACATCCTCCTCCAAGAGAAGATTTTGTCTTCTCAACTCTTCAAGAATCAAGCTTTCTTTCTTCCATTTCAAAGACTTCCTTAGGTAGGGGTTTTGTTTTCAAGTTTTTACTTGTTTTCTTCAAGAAAAGTTCTAGTTTTCTCTTGGTTCAAAACTCTTTTCCACTTCCTTTTTCTTTTCGGCCAAGTGGCCTTTTCATGAGAAGAACTTTGGCTTGATGATGAGGTTTTAAGACAATGACTTGTTGATGTCTTGTGAGAAATCTTTAAAGTTTGAAAAACTTGGTCTTGGACCATATATGCTTGTGGTTTCTTTCTCTTTTCTTGCTCATGGTTTTGGTTTTTCCTTCCTTTTTCCTTCATAAGTTTTCAGTTTTCTCTTCCTTTCCCTCTCATGATTTCGGTTTCCTTTTCCTTTGTTTGAACAAAGTTTGCTAAAAATAATAAGTAGATCACAAAAGTTTTGTTAAAGAAAATTAATCCTATGTTTTCAAAGAGCTCTAAGCTTACCCTTGCCAACATTAAAGTTGGTTCGTTCTAAGAGTTTTACTCTAGATTGAAGCCCATGAGCAATAAAATAAAGAATATGACTTAGTTCTTGTATGTTTATTTAGACAGAGTGTTGAGCTTTATGTCCATTTTCTTGAGCTTGATGATGAAGTTCATACCAAAGGCTTCTTTGAAGACTTGGTGCTAAGAACTCTAAAGCTCATTTTATGTTGTTATGATACATATTGGGTTAAGGTTATGATGTTCCTTTAAAGTCTTGCAAGAGCTCTAGCTAAGATAAAATGAATTGCATTCATGTTTATGTTTATGTCTTGCATAGCATGTTTATTTTGATGTCATCACTAAACTCTCAAGAATAACTAAATGAACTTGCATTATCATGTTTAAATTCCCAAGCTTGCATTTCATGTTTATATTTCAAGTCATCACTTAAACTTAAAGATAATAATGGGGTTGCATCTCATATTTATTTTATGCACTCACTTTATTTTCTATTGAAGAGTAAAATAAGTGCATAGCATGTTTAAGTTTATACCATCGCTTAAATATCCTAGAGCTCAAAGACTTGCCCAAGTATCTTACATAAAGTTTTAGAAAATGGAGGCATTTCAAGGATGCCATTTCGGCCTTGTGATGATGATGATGGACTTGAGATGAGTTCATCTAATCATAAGTGCCCATAGTCTAAGTCTTGGAATTTTTCTAAGCATAGGTGTACTTGTAACGTCTTTATTTCTGTTTAAGTACAAATGAACAAAATACCCCGAGGTCATTTTTACCCGAATTTTAGGCAGTTGCCCCAGTCCTAGAATGGGTCAACTCAATGTTTGAAGGGGGTTGTACCTGTTACAATTGATATTCGAGGTGAAAATCTCGTTTTTAACTTTCGGCTCAAAATGACCAAAATACCCCTCCTATGTTCTACACGGGTAAAATGTGCCGTTTGAGTTGAAATTTTTCCAGAAGTTTATAATGATGTTTTTGAGTAATATTTGATGTTTAGTTTGCCCAGTTGGTCCAGGCAGTTTTAGTGTAAAATTACCATTTTGCCCCTAGAACAGTGTACAGTGAGCCTAATGACACAATTAAGCAAACCTAAGCAATATTAGGCTCTAATCGAAGATTAATTTATTTTGATAATTAATCTAGAGTCAAAATAATTTATTAAGGTTAATTAAAACCTAAGATTGCTTAGATAAACTCTAATTGCATTCTTTAATTCAAGATTCCTAGTCATGGAATCTTGAATAGTGTTTTCTTCTCCAATTCCTTAAATTAAGGAATTGTGCCATACCTCATTTGACTAAGAAAATGAATTTAATTTGTTAATCTAGTATGACCACTCCCTAATCAAGTCTTGACACTCCTAATTACCCAATTACTTCACCTAAACACTTTCTTACAACTCCTAACCAAAACCTTAATCAAAGAAACACCTAAACACATCACTAAACCACAATTACATGAACAATTCTCTTCCTCCCTTTGCTGCCCAATCTGGCCGAATGCAAGGCCAAGGAAAAGTGTCACATGTTGATTTTTACTTCACTCAAAGGCCATACCTCAAGCCATACTTTGAGCCATACTTAGCCATGCTTTCAACCATGCCTTGCCCATACCAATCAAAGAGATATTTTCCTCACTTTTTCTTCTCTTTAGCCGTCGGCCATGCACCCTAAGGAAGCCTCCATGTTGTAAAATTTCCATAAATACCAAGCTTGGAAGAACTTGGTTACACTTTAGAAGCTTTGCCAAGTTTAGTTCTCTTACTTTTCTTGCATTTTCTCTCTAAGTTCTCTTCATCTTCTTCTTCCTCTTAAAGAATCCTTCCACCACTATAAACCACCACTACCTCACCTTAAACCATCTCTCAAACACTTAAACCTTCCATTCCCAAGCTTAGAAACTCAAGGAAAAATCATCTTCCTTGAGCTTCCCCTTTGGCCGAAACACATACCCACATCCAAGAGGAGATTTTGTCTTCTCAACTCTTCAAGAACTCAAGCTTTCTTTCATTTCTTCAAAGACTTCCTTAGGTAGGGTTTTGTTTTCAAGTTTTACTTGTTTTCCTTAAGAAAAGTTCTAGTTTTCTCTTAGTTCAAACTCTTTTCCTTCTTCCTTTTTCATTTCGGCCAAGAGGCCATTTTATGAGAATAACATGAGCTTGATGATGAGGTTTCAAGATAATGACTTGTTGTTGTCATGTGAGAAACCTCTAAAGCTTGAAACAACTTGGTCTTGGACCATACATGCCTTGATTTCTTTCTTTTTCCTTGATAAAGTTTTCAATTTTCTTTTCTTTTCCTCCTCATGATTTCGGTTTCCTTTCCTTTGTTTGAACAAATTTTGCTAAAAATGTTAAGTAGATCACAAAAGTTTGTTAAAGAAAATTAATTACATGATTTCAAAGAGCTCTAAGCTTACCCTTGCCAACCTTAAAGTTGGTCGGCCATTCTAAGAGTTTTACTCTAGATTGAAGCCCATGAGCAATAAAATAAAGAATATGATTTAGTCCTTGTATTTTGTTTAGACAAAGTGTTGAGCTTTGTGTCTATTTTCTTGAGCTTGATGATGAAGTTCAAACCTTAAGACTTCCTTGAAGTCTAGGTGCTAAGAACTCTAAAGCTTGCCTTATGATACATAATGGGTTGAGGTTTCATGTTCCTTTAAAGTCTTGCAAAAGGGCTCTAGCTAAGATCTAAAATAAGATGCATTCATGTTTACTTTAATGTTTTGCATAGCATGTTTATTTTCAAGTCATCACTAAACAACTTAAAGATTAAAACAAGAATGTGCATCCTCACTTAATAAATCTCAAAGCCTACCTATTTCAACCTTAAAGTTGATTGTTGATTTGGGGTAAATACCTCAAGGGGCCTAGAGCACTAAAATAAAGAATTAAACCTTGCATCTCATGTTTACTTTCTTGTCTAGCACGTTTATATTTTATGCCATCACTTAAATTCTAAAGATAACAAATAAGTGCATCTCATGTTTATTTTATGTTCTCACTTTATTTTCTAATGAAGAATAAAAATAAGGTGCATAGCATGTTTAAGTTTATGTCATCACTTTAATAATATAGAGCTCAAAAACTTGCCCAAGTATCCTATGTAAGGTTTTAAGAAAATGTTGGCATTTAAAGAAGCCATTCGGCCTTGTGGTGATGATGATGGACTTAGTATGAGTTCCTCTAATCACAAGTGTCCATAGTTCATGTTTTGTAATTTTTCTAAGCTTAGGAGCACCTAAGCAACATTATGAATGAAATTATACACTCTAAATCTATTTTATAAACAAGTTAATTTAGCTACTGACCTCATGTGTAATTACATGATTTTAATGTAAGGATTTGAGTTCTAAAAGAGTTTTGAGTTCCTAAAATTATTCCAAGAGAAAACTAGCAACTTGTATGCATTTTAATTCATGAGATTATGTGATTTTATGGGCTTTACATTTCGGTTCTGTAACTCCATGTTTGGCCACTGTATAAATCTGTTTTATGGTGTAAAATGTGTAAAATTATGTTTGAGTGAAGCAAGGAACGTTTTAGAGAAGTTAGAAAAGATTAAGTAACTAAAAAGGGTCAAATTGAGAATTCTAGAACACCTAACTATGGAAAAATGCAAACCTGTTCTAGCATGATTAATTCAAGGATAAATGGTTCATAATTAGTAAAACATGTATAAAAACCCTTCATAAATGATTAGGTATTAATTACAAAGCTTAAGGTGATGATAAGGACTTGAAATGGGAATTTTAGCACACTTAGACATGGTAAAATACAATCCTGTTCCAGCATAGTTAGATTGAGGAAAAGTGACTTATGACTTAGTGAACATGCTTAGGAATCCCTCATGATTGGTTTAGGAATTGATTATGGAGCCTTAGGCGAAAATGGATCTTAAAAAGGGTCACGAACAAGGATTCTAGAGCTTCATAAGCGTAAGATATTTTCTGCCCTTAAATGCATAATGCTGTTTGGAATTTTTAGTAAGCCTAAATCTTAGAGAAAAGTTTAAGTGATGAACCCTTGGGGTAATAAAGATGTAATATGGGTATTGGAATAATTAAAATACAAGTTTAAGACCCATAAGGGGCAAAGCATAAGATACTATGAGATAGGAGGCCGAGTAAGCATATTTATGATGATGAATCTCGAGCATATTTATGATGATGTGATTATGTTAATATCTTGAGCATGAAACCTTATGTGTATAATTGGGTTGTTGATGTGATGAAGTGTTATGCCTTAATTTGATATGCATGAGGTTCAAAATATGAACAAGCTAGAAGAGTATGCTCATGTGAACTAGAAAGTTGTTAATTGAGAAAGTTCCATAAGAATGATACATGTAATTGAGATTATGTGGCATGACTCAAATTTGAGGAAATTCGGAGTGTAGCTGTTATGCTCCGAATTTCCGTCAAATTTGAGGGACTTAAGAAAGTTTTGAAAATAAGATGTTTAATGTGACACACCGAGACGTACTTCTCCTTCCTGAGGAGAAGGCAAAACCGTGAGGGCATAGACATCAGCCCTGCCAAAGCGGACAAAGTCGCTGGTCTTAACCAGTCAATGCATTTCGAAGAAGGAAAAAGTCCCATGATGGGTGATCCTTAGGCCCCTACCCGTACTCTAGGAGTCGAGATTAGTATGATGATTATGAATATGATTATGATTCACTTATCAAGAGGATAAGTAAGAACTAGTGACGACTAGTTAAGGTATGAGCTCATAGCCTAGTTTTAGGGGTGCGGTTACTATTATGTTTAGTGTCACAAGTATGAGAAAAGGAAAGATGTTCAAGAGAAGTTACATGCCACTTACATGTTGTTTGATTATTGTTTGATTTGCCTAAAGTACTGTCATGCATCCATGAACTATTATGCCACATACATGCATTAAGATTCATTATAAAAGACATGGACCTTGGATAAATATCTTTTGTGAAAACCTCATAATGAACCTATGCATGTTTAACCTTTTTATAATAAACCCAAGGTTTCTGGGATGTAGACGATGACATTAGGATAGAGGATTTCCCTATGAGATTCTTTAGCAAGATTCTAACCCTCTCCCTATTTTCTTTCCGTTACGTCTCCAGCTCGATGGCGTCGTTCGTGATTTTTGTTGATGCGCCCGTGTGGGAGTGCACTAGATCCGGATCATCAGCCCTACCACTTCGAGGGTCGTTGTGCTATACGCATTTTTGCATACGTGGGTCGTTTGCATTCCCAGTTTCCAGTTTCCGCTTCACCCGACCTCTCCCTACCGCGATGATATGATTTTTGAGAGGACGCCCGTGACGAGAGAACGTCGTGCCCGACCTCATCTTCGGCGGACGAGGCTACCCCGAGTACGTGCCTCGCCCGAGATGTTCAGAGACTGCTCAGAGGATCCCCTTCTCATCCTTTTCGGAAGGTGCCCCTGCCATACCCATGGACATCCGGATGGGAGCGAGGAGATGGTGACGCAGCGGAGGTTGGCTCATCGCCCGAGATGCGGCCATGTCGAGGAGGTCATGCCCGTCTACCCTTCCGTCTTCATGTACCGAGGAGCTTGCCCAGTTCATTGGGTATGTGCCATCGAGGGATGAGGAGGAGCGCCCCATCCATAATTCGAGGAGGGTATCTTAGTTGGGGATGTATCTTTTGGGACTTCTCTTGTATTGCTATTTATGTTTCTTGTATTTTATATTTCTGTACTACAAGCTCCTCACATCTATGGGTAAGACTTTATGCATTTCCGTTATATTTCAGTTATGTACTAAACTATGTTAATTAATGTTATGATGGATGTTTTATGATTAAGATGTTCCTTATTGCTTTGTTTTGTATGATTCACCTGCTTTACCTTGTGTGACCTATTTTGTTATTCCGCTTCACGTTTCATTTATGTTATACGCAAAGGCTCGCACTTTGTTTTACATGTGTCATTTAAAAAAAAAAATTTACCTGATTTTCCGCTAAGTATTTTGTAAAATGAATTTAAAGGGAAGTAATAACTAATAATTAATCTTGATACGTCCTAGGCGTATTTGGTTAAATATTAGGATGTTACAGTACTCAAGGAAGTTTACGAACAAAATTTTATGTTTTAAAATTTATTCCATGAGCTATAATTTAGCGCTGACCTAGCACATATTTATGTGATTTCAATGAGATTAATTGGTTTCTAAAAGAGTTTTGAGTTCCTAAAATGTTTCCAAGAGAAACTAGCAACTTATATGTTTTTAAATCATGAGATTATGTGATTGTTTGATGCTTATGTTTTCGGTTCTGCCTTGTGCTTTTGGCCACTATATAAATTCTGTTTAAGGTGTTAAAATGTGTAAAATTATGTTTGAGTGAAGTAAGGAACGATTTAGGGAGTTAGGCAAGAACAAGTAACTAGAAAGAACTTCAAATGTGAATTCTAGAACACTTAAATGCACAAATGGTAAATTCTGTTCTAGCATAATTGAATTTAAGGAAAATGATTTATGATTAGTGGATTTGTGTAGGAAACCGTCATAATTGGTTTAGGAGTTAAATATAGAGCCTTAGGCGAAGACGGATCTTAGAAAGGGTCAAACGGAGATTCTGGAACCCGTAAGCATATGATAATTTTATGCCTAAGTGATGCAAAGCTGTTTGGATATATTAGTGAACATAAATCTTAGTGAGAATTGTAAGCAATGATCCCTTGGGTGTTATAAAGAACTATAATGGATATTAGGATAATTAGAACATAAGTTTAAGACCCGGAAGGGGCAAAACATAAGATATCTTAAGATAAGGAGGTGCAATGTGAGAATGAGATCGAGTGAGTATTGTTTTGATGTATGTGAATGTTTTAAATGCCATGAGTATGAGAATGTATGGATGTGTAGCATGTTGCTATGATGATATGGTACGCTATGTTTAAAGTGCATGAGAATATGAGGCATGAATAGAGGATATGTTATATGATGTTCTATGGTTGTATGCTCATGTTGCATCCATACAAGATATGATAAAGTGGAAATGATCCCATTATGACTTTCCAGTTAAGGGTTGTACGGGGTGATCTAAGAAAGAGATGTGAATCCCCTCTTTTTCCCATATAAATCTAGCGACGGCTAGTTAGGATGAGCTTATTCCTAAGCGATGGGTGTATTTGAAGTTTTGGTGGCTATGTGAAATCGTTGGGCGGAATGTTGGATGGATTTTGGTGGCTATGATGAGGGTGGAAAAGTGAAAAAAGTTAAAGAACTCAAAGAGTTCAAATATGATAAAGTAAAAGATGCACATGCATATGTTTCATGGTTGATCCATTGGGGCTTATGATTAAGTGATATATGTTGAGTATGTGAACTAACATGCTCAAGCATTGCCATGCATACATAAAATATATATTGCATTCATACCATCAAGACTCATTCTAAAAGAAACTCACTTTGGATAATAGGATTTGAGAAATTAAAATTGAACCTATGCATATACACCTCTTTCATAATGAAACCCAAGTGGCTGGGGCGATAACGATGACACTTGTGTTAAGTCCGGGAGCCTATGAGAATCTTGTATAAGTATTCTAACCCCTTTTGTTTCCTCCCGTGTCGTCTCCAGATGGATTGATGCGGATGTTCGTGATCTTCCTTGAGGCGCGGGCAAAGGAATCATGTCATCTAGTCCGATCAGAAGGCGTGCGGAAGCATGAAGAAAAGTCTAGCCTTGCCAGCATTTTAGTTTTGCATTAGTTAAAGTTGTTTGGTGTAATTAATACCCTAGGTGTTCTTATATTTATAAGGGCATCGTTATTATGTTATGAATATGATATATTACTATAATTTATGTTGTGATTATTCTATGGTTTTATTCATGGTTGCTATGATAACATATATCTGTTGTTATGTTTTATGTTTAATAGTCGTATCTATGCGCATGGGCGGCTCGCATTTTGAGTCTTAAGTTCAAAAGAAAAATTTAGTCGTATTTTATTACTCGTATTTTAAAGAAAAGTAAGTCAAGATCTTAAACAAAGGCGTAACAACTAATAATTAACCGAAATGCTACTCGAGCCTGAGGTTAAGAGTTAGGGTGTTACATATAGGCCCAACAAAAGTATTTTTAGGCATCGCATTCAAATTTACTGAAGAGTAGAGATTCGGATGTTCTTGTCAACCGACTGAGACTAGATCTACGACCTCATAAGTCATACTACGTATCATGTGTTTTCTCATCACTATAATCATTACCTTCTCGCCGATAAACCCTAGCTCTTCTTCTTCTTTATCCCTATATCGACCTGATAGTCGAAACTAGCAACAGGGACATGTCCAGCTTTATGGCCCTCCAACTTGCACCACCTGACCGCCAAGCTAGGACTACGAACGGTGGATCATGGGCCACTTTAAGATTGGTAGAACCATGCCGCTCTGGGTTTCATTAACTGATGTATAATGAGCAGAACCACCGAAGCTCAAATCACAATCTTCTAAAATGACAAAGATTTCCATTACTCAAACCTCCAGAAATCAAGCTTGGAATTTAAACATAAGGCTCGTTTCATTGTTGCTATAAATGGGAAAGCAGTTATATTTGACTGCACCACCCCAAATGCTATGGGTACTCATAAAACATCTGCTAATCCGTTGTAAGGACCTATCTATGCTAATATTTTTCCTTACAACTCCAAAAAACTTAGAGTTGGACTAACGATCACACCAAGTGATCTCTAACTATAGTATCTCACTCCTTCATTTATTGTGTCTTCAATTTTTCCATCATAGTAAACAAATATAAAATACTCAGTCATTTCTCTCCAAAAAAAAAAATAACAATGATACTGTTGAGTGAAGTGAGCAACGGTTTAAATAGGATGGCTAACTGAATACATAAGGATCCCAAATATATCAAAATCACATACAATACGCATGGTCCCTTTGTGTTTTCACTTTCCACATGAATACACATGGGCCTCAATGTATTCATGTGAGAAATGAATACGCATAAAATTTGGCCCAATTCTACAACAATTGTTCTTTTAGTTTATTTTGGTAAATAATGTTTTTTTTAATTGGTAAAAAACCCGCAATCACTGGGACCAAATACTTTTCCGGGTGTCGTTGTGTTTTATTTGAGCAATCATTCAGTTAATATAAAAAAGTTTGACGGGGAATAATATTGGTAAAATAAGCTGAAATGTACTGATAAACTTTTTTTTAAAAGCTTTTTTCTTTGATTTATATTTACACAGCTTTGCAAACGAAAGCTCCGGTCCTATCGATGACTCGATCCCCTTCAAACGGAAAAGTGACAAAAAAGTAAACAAATAAACACTCCTTAAATTGGCAGTACCATTCCCATAATAATCATGAGTACAATAATATGCTGCTTGTACATTAATATATCCTCCAATTGAGTATCTATTCATCTATTTCCAGTATATGTACATTAGCTTCTCGATCACTTATCCGGGTCTCAGGCAATGCATGTCGGCAGCAAGCAGCAAGAAAAGAAACACAACCCTCTCTTCTGCAATCAATAAAATGAGCAATAAAACACTGATCAGGAAAATAGATTAACGAAATTAAACTTTATCAAAAGATGCAAAGCTGTGGACAAAGAGTTGAAAATTAAAACAACAAAAAGCAATTAAAGATCAATGAAAATTTCACATTTTTATGAAAAAGAGTAAAGGACTGTGGGGGCTCGACCTTTTTAGTTTTTCCATAAAGAAGCCCTGGTGAGATCTTATACAAGTCCTCGTCAACAGGTTTAGGGGTAGGCCTTGGCAGTGGAGTTGGGCTGGGTGGCTCACTAACATCACTGACCCAATTCTTCTTTTTCACTTCTTTTTCGTGCTGCTCACTCACCTTTGCCTGCAATGTCAGCACCACATGTTAACATTATCAATGCTTTATATAAAGATATCTTTGGAGCTATGTGCCTCACCACACAAACGAATGCTTACCTATAAAGCTCTGTTATTATGACAAATTTCATTCCTTTTCTTAGTTTATTATTGACTCGTTAACCTTAATGAATATAAGCAAAACATCTAAACAACAACTTATTTGGTTATCATAATTTGACACCAACACCTGTTATGCCTCATGAACAAGATACTGTGCTAATAATAATTTCTCACACTTAGGCGTGAATCATGGATGTCATTCATTGATTAGGAGGACCCACTATAAAGCGCGACCAGAGAAGATACTACAAAGGCAAAGTTGCTTTCTTTTTCACCACTCACGGTGTAACCCTACCAATATGGTTCTGAATGATAATAAATTGAAGCTCGTTTTCGCGACACTTTTTATTTTACGTTCTTTTTAGGCAGAGCACCACTTCATTTTTTTTTGGGTGCAGGCACAGCAATTCTTTTTACAAATTGATTTTTTTTTTCCTGAGTTTAACAAAACTAAATTGAGATATCAAATGTATGCATGCTCAACAAGAAAGTAAAATATATTTGAAAAAGAAAAATAAAGCACTTTGCGAGGAGAGCACTTCCACATCTCCATCAGCTAATAATCGCAATTAAGCTAATTTTTCCAAAAACTTGGACGAGAATAAGAGTTTTGTGGCGTAGATCTGTACCCTTCTGCGAGGAACAACAATCATGGCGGGTGTGACAACATCGTTCTCATACAGGTCCCCTGTAACGTAAAGGTCACGGTCCTCAGACTCAGAGTAACTGTAGCGAAGTAAACCAGCTTGCCTCGCTGACTCGAAGCACTGCGTGAATGGGAGGTTGTCATTCCAATCCCAGCTCCCAAATGCTGGAACATGGCTCCTCTTGTAGTAGTATTCCTGATATACATAGTTACATACCAATAACACAGAAATTAAACTCAAAACCATTCAATCATACATAAGCAAGCATTGCAAGAAGAGATGGAAGCTGAACAGAGTAACAACACAAAAAGACTCACATCCATTGCAGCAGAACAAGAGATAAATGATAGACCTAGAGGGACTCAAAGAATGGTTTTGAAAATGGCCTTGTCTTTGGTCTGCGTCTGAGCTTGGGTTTGCAAGTGACTTAAAAAGAGAAGAATGTGACCGTGTGGAGAGTTAGAATTAGAAAGAATGGGAGAGAGTAAAGTGTGGGGCAATGGGGTATGGGATGTAAAGCAAAATAACCTCTAATGGTAATAGGAGAGAAACCAGATAACGAAGTTTCACAGTATCAGACAGAGGGACAAAGCGGTAAGGCAAAAGGATCGGATCAGAGACAGAAGGAGTGAAAAGGAAAGCGGGAGAGAGGGAGAGGGAGAGGGAGGGAGAGAGAGGCAAGTTGCTTTTGTTGTCATGTTACGGTTCATTTTAAATTCGCCCTTTACTTTTTACTTTAGGTGATCAGAGTGCAGGGGAATGTTTAGGTAAATGCTCATCGCAGGTCAGCAACGCGCTCACACCTTCCACAGTAAAAGTAGGCGATAGAAGAGTGTTAAGAAAAAAGAGCAGTTTTGAGGCTGGCTTATGCTACAGAAAGCTTTAACTTAAATAGTTATACCATATATATTGAAAAGTAGTTTTTTTTTTTTTTTGGTAAGTTATTGAAAAGTAGTTTGAGTCTATATCCATTGCCTGATATTGGTTATTTCCATGATTTTAGTCTCACATTTTTTAAAGTTTTACATAACCCAAAAATTTATTTAGAAACCTAATTTATTACAATTTTTTTAAAAAGAAATCTACTCCTTTTTTTTTTTCCAGATTATCCCACACCTAACAACAGAGAGATTAATAGAGATTAATCTCCTAGGAACACAGTCATGTATCTTAGGATTAAACCCAACAACCCGTGCTCAAGCAATCCGAGCCCATTCAACTTAAATCAACACCTAGTTAGTGTCAACTCTTAAATAACTCAAAGGACTTCTGGAAATATTAAAAAAAATTAATTGACTAAAAGGTTTTCTAAATAAGTTAAAAATTATATTTTTAAAATAGATTAAGATGTTTTTATTATTATTATATTTTTTAAATAATAATAATAATAACATAAGTAGGTATGTCAGTTACACCTAATAAATTATTTTTATTACCTAGAGTTTTGCCTATTTAGCTAAAATGACTTATGAAAAGTCTTAATTTAACTTGTTTGCTAAATAAACTAGGTAAAATTAGAATAAATATAGGCTAAATCAAAGGCTTCAATTAGCTATTTGACCTACTTCTATTCCTACTTATGTCTCGAGTATTGGGTGTTTTGGAATCTATGGAGTTCAAATAATATTATTGTTTTATAATTTATAAGTGTTACATAATAAACACAAACGGTTAAATCAAATAGTTTTACACGGTATTTATATATATATATATATATATATATATATATATATATAAATTTTCTAAAAATAATTATAATAATTATTAGATAAAATAAAATAGTATTATCTATTATCCATTTAAAAAATAAAAATTATAATATATTATTCTCAATATAAAATTGTAAGAAAATTTCTAGTTGGATGGTAATTTTCCTTTCACGTTTTTTTTTTCAATTTGAAGTCTAATTCTTGGTTGAAAAAAAGAATAGAGTCGCAAAGTTTTACTCTGTTAACGTGTTGATGTGACTTGAATTAATTTAGTTGAAATTTAATAAATTTTGAAAGATTAAATATTATTTTGTTAAAAAATAGACTTTAATACATTTATATTTGTACATATTTTCGAGATAAAATTTTAGTTTTTAAAAAGAATTTTATTTGTTTTCAATTTAAATATGTTTAAAACTACTTAGTTTTGGTTATAGTTTTAGTTTTAGTCACAATCGTTATGCTATCCATATTAAATACAAAACTAGCTGATAGAGGTTTATGACATTTAATTCTATCATGTGCGAAAGAAACAAAAATCAAATAATTTTAATACTATTTGAATTGAAGCTAAATAAAAAAAAATTTAGGGACCAAAATCAAAATTCATAATAATAGGTCATGTCATTCAATCTACATGACACACAGTAATTTTATATAGCATATCATATATAATTTTATGTGTCAAAATCCTAACCCAATAACATAACCAATTGGACCGTCCACAATAACTTATCTAATCTGACCCAATAACTTATTTTTCAAGAGGAATTTGGTTCATAGGATTATAATATATCACATGATAAGATTACTTGTTATCATGTAAAATTGGATAACGTTGTCTTTCATTAGCCAACTCAATGCTTAACATTTATAAACTAACAACAAAGATCAAAATCATATAATTTTACAAATGTTTACACAAGAAAAAAAAATTAGAACCAAAACCAAAATTCAATTTTTTTTAAATACTAAAACATATGTAAATAGATTTTAAATACAATTAATGCATAAAAAGTTAGATTTTTAATTTGAAAAATAATTTCACAATTTTATATCAGATTAATACTTACAAATCGTGTATAAATTTTTATTAATTACATATTATATAATTTTTTGAATAATATAATATCATTATATAACCGACTATCTCCTTTTCTTAACAAAAATTTAATTTGAGTTTGACTCGCCATAGACAAGCTAGTGTCGGAATGTATATTTGGACTCTTTGAATATTAGAAATATATATGCAAATCACTCAAAAAAAAAAGGTTCAAAAATATTAATATTTTTTATTAGAAAAAATTTAAAGTGATAGGATAACACCTCAATTCAAAGTAGATAAAACTTTCAAGAAAATATTTATAGAAAAACTATATTTATCTCATCCAAGACAACGAATGAGGGGTTGAACATATAACTTATTAGATATGAGATTATGTGTTGCTCTACTTGGCCAATCCCTTGAATTATTCAATACTAATATTTTAATTTATTTTGTGTATTTTATATAAAAAAATCTTGTGTATTTAAGTGATAACTATAAATTACCATAAATTACATGAATGACAAATTTTTTTATTGAACATGCTAAACATGTGCTTATAAAATTGATGTTTCTTTACAATATATAATTAATTCATTTCATTTAATTTTTATATTTTTAATTATTCATGTGTTTAACATATTATATAAGAAAAAAATTGAAATATGAACAATAAATGCTTCATTGATAAGTAATATTTATGAACAATATTTTTCTCTCAACGCTTTTTTTTTTTGGTTCCAGTTTCTCCCAAAGAAACTGATCCAAAAGAATGGAGCAAGTAATTAACTAAAAAGTTATACACGACTAATCACGTTTTAAATAATTTTCAAAATATGGTGTGAGAATAACATAATGCTTTTAAATAATATCCTGATTCTAGTTTAATTAATATACTAGTTATCTCAGTTTAAGATAAAAATTTAATTAAATATTAAAGTTGTTTATATTTTTGATAAATTGAATGTATTAATTTGTAAATATTTTAATTATATGTTAATGGACATAAGATGATATAAAATATGAGAAAAAGGTTTATTATGTAGAAATAATAAAACTCATTAAAAAAAGTTACAAGAATATTTGTTTAATTATGAGTCTCAATGTTATCTTGTGTTTATTTAAAATTAAGGACAAAACTGTACTTGAAATTTTTTTGACTCTTCTTTTCTAATGTATTCCCAATGTAACGCAGAGGAATTTTTTTTGTTTACATAAATATGTGCTAATAAAAACTTTAAAATATCTCAATTTTTTACTTTTAGGGTGCGTTTAGTTTGTGAAAATATTTCCTATTTTTATTTTCTATTTTTATTTTCTAAAATAATTTTCATTTTCAGATTTTTAAAATTAGAAAATGTGTTTGGTTTAAAAAGTAGATTATGTTTTTGGAAAGTGAAAATAATAAAAATATGTTTGATTTTTCTATTTTTAAAATGTAATTCTCAAACTAAAATTTAAGATAATAAAATTATATTTGATTTTAAATAATAAAAATAGTTTATATTTGGTTCTCAAATTTGTTTTCCAATGACAAATATTATTTGAAACATATTTGATTTTGAAAAAGACACAATTAAACCAAATGATAATCAGTATTATCATTAATTATGATATTATTGTACTTTAACCTATCACTATACCAAAAACGACAAAAAATTATTATTGCAAATGTTATATTTTAAATAGAAAAATGTTTATTATAATATGAATGTTATATAATATTTCTTTATCCTAATTATATAATATGTCCCTTTATTTAAATGTATACGTAATAAAAAAAACACAAATTCACGTCAAATAGAAATGTTATAAACGATATAAATGAATTTAATTAATGAGCTTTCATAAATAATAATAAACAATAAATTTTAATATGTAGAATATTAAATTTAATTAAAAAAAGAATTTGAGAAAGGAGCATGGGCGTTCAACACGTGGCGGTTTGCACTTGCAAATTCTATTCACTTCAACCAGGAAAGGGTGCCTCGCACTAGTTAAATTGTTAATAGTTAATGGAAAAAAAAAAATCTGAAATTTGCCTTAAGCAGGATTGAACAAGTTACGTTGAGAAAAAGCAAAAAAGACTCTCCCTTATTTACCATCTTGCCACTGCATTTTCATCTAAAAATGTTTTCATCGGCTGACAAAGAAAAACTGAAAACGACAATACGGTGTTTTCATATTTTCACTTATTTCAGAAAATATTTTCAATAAAATGAAACCAAACATATTCTCACTTGTGTTTTCTGTTTTCAATCAAAATGAAAAGATAAAATAGTGAAACCAAACGCACTCTTAATTTTCTTTTCTTTTATTTTGACTCAATTCAAACGAAGTATAAGTGGGTCGAAGGGGTCGACTTTTTGCTTTGTCCAGTTTGTCTCTGAACAAATGTGTATTCCAATGCACGAGAAAATGACTAAAGGTGTAAATTACTTCTTTTTCGTGGTGCTCCAAAGGCGACCTTGCTAGTGATGGGTTTAACTTTTCATCCCCACACGCGTACCCGGTGTGAACTTGGTGCTTTGTGCAATGCCCAGTCACAGGGTGCCCGTCGATGCTCGTGACTCTATGCTAGTGACCTACTAGACAAACTGGTCCAACAATGAGTTAAAAATTGCAGAGGTCATTTAAGAGGTCAAAAACTCACGATCCAGAGTAAGGTTACAGAATGGCAGTGTTTGCGGTTTCAAGACTTGCAGAGTGGCAGTAGAAACTAGACAATTTTTGGGAACACAAAATAAAATAATTAATTGGAAACCGGATAACATACATACGGAAAGATAAGGTAAACAACGAAAAAAATAAAAGAAATTATGCATCGAAGCCGTATAGTTGGTTGACCCTGCAGATTAGGTTTGCCTACGCATGTTGTTTTATGGGAATAAAGTACTGTTATACATTTAAATAGATATGTTTATATATTTTCCAAACTGCATTTAGTTACTGCTCCAACTTTTATTAAAAAAAAAAAATGTGTGGATATCATAAGTTTGCTTGTGAGGGATTGGTTGGTCCGAGTCAATAAGCGACCAATGTTAGTCCTCATACAAGACAAAAAGGAATGCCCTAAAAATTTTACAAAGAAGGGCCCGAACTTCTATTTTTGCAAAATGAGTCTTCTCCTACCTTTGTCTTTGTCTTTGCTGGAGATTGTTGGTTGCTCCGGCATCAACTCCGGTGGCTTCCTGTAACATATATGTGAAAGAAATTCACAGGCTACTAATCTGTTTATTTGATGACATCTCACAAGGAAACAATCAGTTGCTCCGAACAACAAGAAGCTTGATGACATCTCACAACGAAACAGTCAGTTGCTCCAAACAACAAGAAGCTTCAGATCATAGTCAAAAACCTCAACTCAGAGAAACAATGGACAAGGTGATTTCATTTCTAACCCTTCTCCCTCCAAGACTCTTGAATCATCATTTGGAGGTCTCTTGAATCATCTTCCTCAACGTGCCATGTCTTTGTCCCAACCACTCTTCTTCACTACTCACCAACATTATCAAAACCAACAACCACCGTTACTGCAACCACCGCTACTTCCTCTGCCCAATGTTTCCAGAATTCGTCATCATCACCATCATTAGCCTCTGCTCTCTCGAAGTCTTAGCAACACCCAAGTCCTCCCATCCTGAAAAGACAGAACAATTAAAGGCATGTCTCTGACGCCAAAGAAATCGAGACCAACCAAACGAGAGGATGCTGCAAAGAAGAGATCAGCAACTTTGATCGTGCTGGCTTCTGATAACCACTAGGGACCAGATCCAAAGGACTTTACCAAGCATCTTCCTATTGTTTTAACGTTGCGAGGGAAGGGACTTGGGACGACATGTTTCGTTGGGGTTGATCTATGTCCGCCGCCGAGCAGCTTGCGACTGCTCAAGTTTTCTATGATGAGGTCAGAACTTAGTTGCAATGTAGAAGCCACTGGCATTGATGCCGGAGCAACCAATAATCTCCGGCAAAGACAAAGACAAAACTAGGAGAAGACTCATTTTGCAAAAATAGAATTTTGGGCCCTTCCTTATAATTTAAATTTAGGGCATTTCTTTTTGTCTTCTATGGGGACTAAGGTTGGTTCCGAAGTGACCCGACCAACCAATCCCTTGCCCAGTTTGCTACGGTTTGAAGAAACTAGAAGAATTCACTCCCTTTGTAGGTTATTTTCGGAAGAATGCTACCCAAAGTTTGGCTCTAAAAATTTCAATGGGACCGTGACTTATAACACTCGAAGTTATTCAAAAATTAATTTGAATTTTATTAACGATAATTTGACTATTCTAATAAACTTAGTAATAATGAAGACACTCAACGGATGAGTAGAAAAAAAAAATTTTGGGTTTAGCATGAATAGTAACTTTACCCGCATGTAGGTGAATAGCAATCCTAAAACCAGGAGTTAGCTGGGCTAAGGGAAGATAGGACAAAGGATATGATAGAGTATTAGGCTCGTTTAGTTACGATTAAGTTTGGATAATATTTTGATTTCTAGTACATGTTTTACCCGTTTAGTAAATTTTTGGTACGATTTTTAACACCGAAATATATCTTGACATTTAAGTTTAGATAATGCTTATTTTCTTGAGCCAAGTGGATGACCAATATTCAATCTTGACCAACAAGACCAAAAGGAACACTATTCATCACGTCGTATGCCTGATTAACTACGCAAAAGCATACAAGTTTATATATACACACAGAGCAAGCATAAGACGAAATTGAACCAGAGTAAAACAAAATGTATAGGATAAAACCAAAGAGACGTATAAGAGCAAATATAATATCCATAAAAAAAACAAAAAAGATCTTAATCAAAGACAAATGCAAATGCTAAAAAAAAAATTTGAATAGGCTCCCCCTCACCATACTCCCCCTGTTTCACAACAAAAATTTCTTCTATTTCTTCTCCTCCTTTTGTCATCAACAAAAAGGTGTGTTGGAATCCAGGAACACCATCATCAACCCCGATGCTTGACTTCACGAAGAATTTCTAACAAAAGCACTTCATGTCTTCGTGATAGAGCTTCCACCTAATCCAGCCTTTGTTGATGAGGCATTGTTCTCGAGGAGGCACTTGTACTTCTGGAAGCTTGGCTGTGCCCGGTGCAGGTTGGCTTGATGAGGGATAAACATTCTGAGCTAGAGATGGTTCAGGAATAGGTAGAGCTAGGATAGGTGAGCTTGTCTTAGGTTTTTCATGTGATGATTCATGCTCTAAGACATCACCTTTAGAAGAGGTTCTAAGAGAAGATTCTGACGTTATCATTCTCAGAATTGGAGGCCATGCATGATCTACAGGGTGAGCCCCCATATCTAATTATTTCAGGCCTTTTACTTTCATTGGAGTTGTCTTCAAAAAGTATGATTCTTCTTTTTCTTCCTTTTCCCTCATTTTCCACCACCGCCTTTTCAAGAACTTTCTTATTCTCAGACTTTGTCTCCTGGCACTAGATGTTGCAACACGGTAGGTCTCCTTAAGGTTCTAAAGGAGTTGAAAGTATACATAGTACCTTTCATATACTCGTACCACTCATTTGCTAGTGGGTAATGCGAGTATTCAAAGATCTTGGTCAATAGAATCCCATAAAGAACAAAAGTTCTCCTTTCTCTAGAGAGATGGCACTCAACATGTAGTCAAAGATTAGTCTAGGTAAGTTTACCTTTCTTTTTCCAACAGACAAAATAATAGCATGTTCCATTCCAACTAGCAAATGCGTGCTTCCCAGACGTGGAAGAAGAGAAAATTGGATTAAGGTGAAGACTTTACAAGCTTTGGAGTTTAACATAACAATGATTATCTCCTAAGGTTGATGTCTGGAAGAGTCCGTGAAACATTCGGATACCTCTTTTGCTTTGACACCAAGGGTCATAAACCAGTTCTCCTCATATGATCATCTGACACCTTCGTTCAGGAGCATGGAACGATATTGAAGAAGTCCGCTATGCTTAGCTCCATATCAACATCTCTGCCATTAGAGGTCAGGATTTACTCTGTATTTATACCAACTGGAATAGAAAGCAATGACTAACCCAGTGAAGACCTGATCGGTTAGGTTGAAAAATCCTTCCTATCCCTAGCAAGAGACAACTTCCAATAGGATGAGTATCTGAGTCATCATCTCCCTGCCAGCTATTGCCAGGGGCTATTGGTTGCTGAGAGAAGTTATTGGCATAGAGATGCTGATGTATCAATTAGTTAAACATGGGAAGTGTTCCCATGTTAGCGATGCCATCATTAAAATGCTTGCCTTCAACCATTGATAGGTTGTGAGGGTAGAGTAAAAAGTTGAAGTTTGAAAGGATTTTAGGTAAGGATAAGAAGAAGGTAGAAGTTTCGACTACCAAGAAGGAGGGTTTGAGAGGTGAAGGTAGCGGTTATAAAGAATAGAGTAATAGAGGAGATGAAACGGGTAGCATGTTTGAGGTTGAAGATGAAGGTAAAAAGGTAATGTGTGAGGAGGGGTAATTTAAGTGATGTGATGTGACTGACGAAGGTGAAGCCACGTAGGAAAGAGAAATTCAAAAGAGTGAGAATCATCCTGCCTTTCATCATTCTTCAGGAGAGTGGTTTCTGACTATTGAGAATACTTTCTGAAGGGATACTTTCTAAGCTTCACTATTCACTTTCTGACCCATCGAGGACTCACCATATATACATTATAAACTCATCTTCACATATGAATCCCATGAGACCATATATTTTCCATTTTCTGAATCTCATTTCTTCTTTCTAAACAACCCAACTTTTTCCTAAGCTTGCAAATTTAAATTCTGATCTTCAACTCATACGTGGTTTTGCAAACTAAATTCTTCTTTTGGGCTGGAGCTAGAGTTATGAAGAGAGAGAGTACCTAGAGATGATTTGTGCAAGAATGCTTGTGCAGATTTAAAAACACTTAAGTTTAAAGCCTTTTCCAAGACACAAAAACGACCTTTAGCTAATAGCTTTATGAATATATCTAACACTTGGTCTTCGGATTCACAAACATTAACTTAACATCTCCTTTTTAACATGATCATGGATAAAATGATGTTTAACATTAATGTGGTTGGATATAGAGTGTTGGATAGGATTTTTAGCAAGATTAATAGCACTAGTATTATCACAATAGATAGGGATTTTGGAGTACCTCAAGTGATAATCTTCTAGCTAGTTCCTTATCCATAGCATTTGGGTACATCAATTTGCAAGCTACATATTGAGCCTCAGGAGAGAGAGCAATTGTACTCTACTTTTTGTACGACAATGTGATCAATCCAAGAAATATTAGCAACCATTGATGTTTTTCTCTTAACTCTATCTCCAAGGAAATCAGCATCATAATAACCTACAATCTCACAAGAAGTACCTTTCTCATACCACAAGCTAAGATTAGTAGTACCCTTAAATATCGAAGAATCTCTTAACAGCATTTCAGTGTGATTTCTTTAGGTTAGATTGAAATTTAGCACAAATTCCCATACTTAATTGCATGTCTGGTCTACTAGTTGTAAAGTACAGCAGTGAGCCAATCATTCCATGATAATTACTTCCTTAGACCTTTTCACTATTTTCATCTACATCAATGATTTGATATGGATGCATGGGAGTACTCATCTATTTTGCTTGATCCATATTAAATTTCTTCAAAAGCTCTTTTGTATATTTTACTTGATAGATCAAGGTTCCTTCCTTTTGCTGTTTTATTTGCAAACCTAAGAAGAATTTTAGTTCACCCATCATAATGAGAACGACTCTATGAACGGAAAAAAAAATGAATAGTGTTTGCGAGCCCGTCGAGAAAGCTCAAAAACCTGTAGATCCTGGTACGAAATGCCCGAGATTGAGAAAAGAGAGGATTAAGATTAAAAATGGTAAAGAATGAGAATTTTATACCTAGAACTAATTTTCTGCAAGATCCATTACCCGTGCAGTGTTTCACCCATTCTGGAAAATTTCAAGTAGGATTTCTAACACTTTAAAGATAGTTTAATTCTTACAATTGGATAATGTTTATCTCCCTTAGCCAAGTGTAAGGCTAAGATTTAATCTTGTAAAGTGAGATTAAATCCTAGCCATTCATATTAGTTTCTTTTATAAAGGAATTTGACTTTATATTAAAATAATGATTTTAATTAATATAAGATAAACTCAAACCACCCAATTTCATTATTTTTCTTCCTCCTTGGTTCGGCTAGCAACTAGAAAACATAAGCCTCCATTCTTGCTTCACAAACAACATTAACACAACTTGAGTTAAACCTCTAAATCCTTCCCTAGACTTGCAAAAATACTAAACTTCCTTCATTAAACTTAATCCACCCCTCAATCCCTACAAATCTAACCAATTAAAATCTCTATTCCTCACCAATCCTTACCTTGCTATCTCACCCTCACTAATTTAGGAAGGAGTTGGGTTGACTTGGGATCTTTGGAGTTGAAGAAAACAATCTTAGAGCAACTTGGGACTAAAGATCCATTAAGTCACTAAAAGTAGGGTTTTCTTTGCCTTTTCTTCAAATTTATTTTCATGTGTTCTGATTTGGTTAGGTCCAAAATTTTTTATGTATTGGTTGATAATACATGGATATTGATGTATTAATTTTGGTGCTATGTTTGGATGATACTAGAAATCATTTTTGTGAAGAGATATTTAAATTCATGCTGCTGGATTTTCGCTTGCATAGGAGTGATGATTACGAATTTTCTGGTGTAATTGTAGGTATTTTCATAAGTTATAAAAAATATATGTTGAAGTTAAATCCTAGGCTAGCTCTACAAATTTTCTTAGGCTCTAATTTTGCCTCCTAATGCCTTAAAAAAATCAAGAACGGAATGGTACCCATGCTGTCTAGATTATTAGAACTAGAGCTATAAATTTTGCAATTGTATTGCTATAGCAAATGATTGAATTACCACTTGAAACTTTTACAGGATTTTGAAAACATCTTGAAGTGTAACTGTAAATTTTATTTGGAGTTAATTCAATCATTTGCTAGGGCTAAAAATTATGCATTTCGGATTTAGCTAGGTTAAGGGATTCATAGGCACCGAAATTCTCTAATTTTGTAAACATAGTTAGAGAGCTTTTTTGCTCTAAAATTTTTATGGCTTCTTATGGAAAC